>CP139507.1:327273937-327361183 GCA_021014915.2 Artemisia tridentata subsp. tridentata | reverse complement strand
GATACGGCGCATCGATCTCTGTCGATACGGCGTATCTTCTGAATCAAAAATCTTGTATTTTGAAACGTAACGAAAATACGGCGCATTAACCTTTGTTAATACGACGCATTTAATTTTAAATAAATATCGATTTTTGATAATTAAAATTGATTCGGCGCATTCTAACTTATAAGCGGCGTATCTATTTTCTGAATAAAGTCTGATTAAATTTTAACGATTGTAAGATACGGCGTATCCAACTTTTTGGATACGGCGCATCGTCTGCAGATATCAGCTATTTTTATTCTTATATCCGTTTCTATATTCATTAATTTCTCTTCTAGCGAACAAATCCTACTGAAGATTTTACCTATGATGACAGGTTTTGCTATGGAAGACATGTCAGTGAACGGATATCTTGCTAAGGAACTCTTGCTTTCGGATTCATTCGATGTGAAAGTTTTTGATGATGTCAACTTCAATGTGCTCATGATTGACGCCAATTTATTTTCTTGGGAAACCCCTCTTGAGGCTACTTATAAGGAATTTAAACGTTTATGCAATATTGAAGATGGGATATTCTCTTATGAGTTACTAATGAGCTACACTGAAGATGAATTGCTACTCTTATGGCCCATCATTGAATCTAAAGGATTGACTTGGACTATTATCGAAGAGAATGATGGGAAATTCCAAATTGAATACATGAACTCAAGCAATAAAAGCTGTGGTGGAGGCAATACCCAACCTATACAAAACTCTTACATGCCTTATTCCGAACAGTACTGGGGATTAAATGAGAACTATCTGGACGATGAAAGAATTTATGCTGTGGCGGAGTTACTATTTCATGGCAGGTTGGTAAGGTTGATGGACATCTCCCTCGAAGAATGGCTTGAACTTAAATATGGTAGTCCGAAATTTGCCCCTGCAAATGAAGTCAAGCGGATTATGACCTCATGGTTGACACGGAGTTTTAGGGAGCAATTTAACGAGTTCATGGAGATAAGGAGGAAAATGATTGGTAAAGCTTGCTTTGACGTTGACCATGATCCTAACAATGTTGATTTTTCAGATTGGTTGGCTAGTAAGTTCAATAACCATAAGAGCATGGATCGAGCTACTAAAGATGCGTTATGGGTATATTGGATGAGAGGAGAAGACGAAGAAGTAGAGAGTGACCATGGGTCGTCACTTCATGATTCAACAGTCAATGAGGACATTGAAGAATTATTCAAAATAGACATTGACGTGTTCGATTATGAGACACCCTTGTGCAAACAATTCAAAGAATTTAATTACCTTTTTCAAGTCGACGATGATGTGCTAACTGGAGATCTACCAGGATTCAAGACTTATGATGATTTCAAAAACACCTGGTACTACGAATGGAATGACCAAATACCATGGGTTTGGGATAAACCATGGGAATTTGAGCACATTAATCACACCTTTACGCCTTTCGTTTTCAAGGATGGGAGTAGTGTTTGGCCGACCTGTGATTATAAGAGTGACGAAACCTGTAATGGGGGAAGTATAATTGGAATGAAACGGGTTGGAAACGATGTAACCTTTGAAGACTATGAGTGGTATGATAATGTTGAAGACTGCCCACAAAAAACGGAGGCTTTGCAAGAAAAGGGTAGAATTGAATACTTGAAAGAGCTAAAGGGAGCATCGAATACTACTTTCTGGGAATGGGTGCATGAACAATTTGATGATTACACAAAGCTTAGTCGACGGTTACAATGGGAATTGGAAAGAGAGTGGGAGGCAATTCAAGATGATTACAATAAGTCATTAATTGATGAATTAGATGACTATTTGATTAAGGATCCTTATTTTAAGTTTGTTGATGAAGACGAAGAAGAATTTACCAAAAGAAAGTGTCAACTACTTGGGATCCCTTATAATGAGCCACCCATGATTATTTCTGAAACTCCCTTGCGGTAAATTAGGTTGTATAGCTAACTTAAGATATTAAAATACTGATTAGAATAACTAGATAATACGTTCCACTCTTAGTGATCGACACTCTACTTACCATTATATACATACTGACCGGGTACACTGCTCGTTAAAGTGTGTGTGTTATTGATAAGTCGGCTAAATATAAATTTAAAACTTGAATACTGCTAAAACCACAACGACATACCATGGGTATAAATTAGAGCACTCGCACGCACGCATCAAGTATAATGCGGCGTATCTGGAGTAGAACGAGCTTGATCTTCTGGATTTCAGTAGGCTTTTGACATCTTGCTTGTTTTGCTCCATAATTAGTCCAAAATCGCCAATTTTCACATAATGCTTGTTTTTACCTGAGAATCACTAAAGTAAACATTAATGTATCGATTCTCATATATAATATAATAAAACAAGTCAAATAAATAGGATAAATGATGATAATAAAATGTACTTATTTGAGTTCATCAAATATCCCCCCACTTGAACTTTACTTGTCCCCAAGTAAACCTTAGAATTAATCATATGAAAATGTATCCTAAAAGATATTAGGATTTATTTTTATATTTAACCACGTATTCGTTTTGTCATAATCACACAACCAAACACTTAACGAAGTAGAAAACAAAATAATTTTTAATGTAAAACAATTCTAAATCGTTTAGTTGCTTAGTCGTGAAGAATATTCTATCATAGGCTTGGCAAATATACGCATCTCCCCCACTAAAGCCAAGGAATAACAAGTCTAAAGAGGTAAAAAGAGTTTGTTGGTTAAGGGTTGATCATCCTTTTTAATCTCTATCGATCTCAAATTCCAGAAAAGGCGACAAAATCACAAATACATGATCGAATCCACGACCACGATACTTGCAATTGCTCAAATCCTTAACTCGAATAGGCTAAAGATAGGACCAAGTAATCTTCACCAATAATATTATATCAAAAAGGGCGACAAAATCATAAATACATAGCCGAATCCACGACTACGATACTTAAGATTGCTCAAATCCCTAATCTCAATAAATCAAAGGTTTGGATGAAGAATGATATAGGGTATGGATAATATTTGGGATACAAATTGGTGTAAAATGAAAAATAAACAAAACAGATAAATTAAAATCCTAAGTGTGGTAAATCACTTTCCCAACCATCCCATGAATAAGACTCATATCATTGAATAACTCACGCTTTAACACTTGAAACACACGCTTTAGGTAGACACGAATTATACTCAACAAGATCTCAATCAAAGAATAACCTTAGTTGGCGTTCCCATAACGGCCAACTCCCATTCAATCCATAAATATAATATACAACAAAAAATAGTAGTGATATCAACCACTTAATATAAAACTTTACATAGGTTGGTTAAAACAAACTTCCAACTTTTCCTTTTTCTTTTTCTTTTCTACTTTTTTGATTTTTTTTTAATTACTTTAATATCAACATATATGTGTAAAATTTCACAACTTTTCTATCACTATTTTTCCGGATAATTTTTTCATATTCTTCATACTTTCAGAAATGACTGTAATAGCGAAAGTAGCAAACACACGAAAAATAAACTAAAAGTTATACAATATTTACTTTCATACCAATTGCATTGTGCAATTTTCCGACTTAACCAAAGATAATGAATTACGCACATGAACACAGGTAATGTAAGGAAACACACTTTGCCTAAAGCAATTAACCACGGATTTTAATCTACAGGGTAGGCTAAGTGTGTTATCGAACATATAACAAGGGTAAGAAACGA
This sequence comes from Artemisia tridentata subsp. tridentata, assembly GCA_021014915.2. NCBI lineage: Eukaryota > Viridiplantae > Streptophyta > Magnoliopsida > Asterales > Asteraceae > Artemisia > Artemisia tridentata. The sequence continues at coordinate 327,357,480 of CP139507.1, read as the reverse complement.
AAGGATGGCTGATTTTTCTAGTATCTTACTTAAAAGTAGATAACAAGGTTATACGGGGTTAACTAACCAGTGTTGTAAACAATAACATATAAAGTATTGGGTGTAATCAGAAATTACAATTTAGACAAGTAATTAAGCTACTGAGAAACGCAAGTTCATTTACAAGTCCAGCACACTAGGAAGAATAGGTATTCTTATATTACTCTTAAAATAAGTTGCGAGAAGTAACAAAGGTTGTCTCTTATGCAACGTATTAAAGGCTTCTATAAATGATGGTATTCCTACAAAAAATGCAGGGAATCTATAATACCATTTAGACTTTAACACACCTGAGTTAAGAAGGTTCAAACTTGCATAATACATTAGTATTAGTAAAAATAAAACCTAAAAAATTAAATCTGTAAATCATCAGGTCAGTCGATACGCCGTATCTTATGGAAGAAGATATGCCGTATCGAGCCTGAATAAATACGAATCAGAATAAAAGATGCGTCGCATCCTTAACCAGGGATGCGCCGCATTAAATAAACTGACAGAAAGTTTTAAAGTCAAAAGTAAAAATGCAGAAAATGAAATAAGATATGACCAGTGCAGGTGATGCGTCGCATCTTATGATGGAGATGCGCCGCATCCTCTGCAGGTCTGACAGACTCGACACAGAACAGAAAAGTAAAAAAATTTTCTCCCGGGTTGTCTCCCGGTCAGCACTTGTCTTTATTCCAGAGTCTTCAAGTTAGACTCACGTTCAGCTCCTTATTTTGTTCTTGTTACGTGCCATCCTTCTTCTTTCATCCGAAAGATGTTCCCGTATAGCTCCGCAACATTTTCTTCCGTTCGACTTAATCTAATATATTCTTTGGTCTTCGTCGCAATATATTCCTCATATGGTCCCAAAGAGTATTTGATGACTTCAATTTTTTAAGAAATTATCATGGGTGGGTTATTATAAGTGATCCCAAGTAGTCGACATTTTTTCTCGATGAATTCTTCTTTGTCTTTATCAACAAACTTGAAATAAGGATCCTCATTCAAATAGTCATCAAGTTCATTAATCAATTCTCCTCGCGACTCATCGTTATTATCATAGGGATCATAATTAACCACGTTAATGGATTGATAATAATCTTGAATCTCATCCCACTCTCTTTTTAATTCCCATTGCAAGCGTCGACTAAGCCTGGAGTAATCATCAAATTTTCTATTCACCCATTCCCAGAAAGTAGTATTCGATGCTCCCTTTAGTTCTTTTAAGTATTTGATTCTACCTCTTTCTTGTAAAGCCTCTGCTCTACGAGGGCAGTCTTCAACTTTTTCATACCAATCGTCGTCTTCAAAGTATACATCATTTCCAACCCGTTTCATACCAATTATACTTCCCCCATTGCAGGTTCCATCATTCTTCCAATCACAGGTTGGCCATTCACTACTTCCATCCTTGAAACGGAAAGGTTTACAAGTGTGATTAATATGCCCAAATTCCCATGGTTTATCCCAAACCCATGGTATCTGGTCATTCCATTCGTAGTACCAGGTGTTTTTGAACTCATCATAAGTTTTGAATCCTGGTAGATCTCCAGTTAGCACGTCAGTGTCGATTTGGAGAAGGTAATTAAATTCTTTGAACTGTTTGCACAAGGGTGTCTCATAATTGAACACATCAATGTCTATGCTGAACAGTTCTTTAATGTCTTCCTTAATCGTTGAATCATCGTGTGATGATCCATTGTTGCTTTCTACTTCCTCATCTTCCCCTCTCATCCAATATACCCATAACACATCTTTAGTAGCTCGGTCCATGGTCTTATGGTTATTGAACTTACTAGCTAACCAATCTGAAAAATCAGCATTATTAGGATCGTAGTTAACGTCAAAGCTAGTATTACCAATCATTTTCCTCCTTATCTCCATGAACTCATTAAATTGTTCTTTAAAACTTCGTGTCAACCATGAAGTCACAATCCGTTTGACTTCATTTGTAGGAGCAAATTTGGGATCACCGTATTTAAGTTCAAGCCATTCTTCTAAAGAGATATCCATCAACCTTACCAACTTTTTATGAAATAGTATCTCCGATTCAGCATAAATTCTTTCATCGTCCAGATTGCTTTTATCTAATCCCCAATACTGTTCGGAATAAGGCATATAAGAAGTTTGTAAAGGTGGGATGTTTCCTCTACCATAGCTTTTGTTGCTCGATTTGTTGACCGCTTTTGCCGAGTTCATGTATTCAATTTGGAATTTCCCATATTTTTCTTCGATAGTCGTCCAAGTTAATCCTTTAGATTCAATGATAGGCCATAAGAGTAATAACTCATCTTCAGTGTAGCTCATTAGTAAATCATAAGAGAATATCCCATCTTCAATATTGCATAAGCGTTTGAATTCCATATAAGTAGCTTCAAGAGGAGTTTCCCAAGAAAATAAATCGGCATCAATCGTGAGTACATTGAAGTTGACATCTTCATAAACTTCCACTGAGTAGACGGGCATGTTGGTTTGAGATACGGATTTGAGTAAAGCATCGATCGTAGGTAAGTTGCTAGTAATAGCAACAAAATTTTCGAATGAATCCGAAAGCAAGAGTTCCTTTTCCAATTCTGAGCTTTTAGTAATGCTTAATGCAGGGAACTTGCTCAAGCTAACTTCATAGTTATCACACTCGTCATCACTTTCCAGAATTAACGGCTTTTTGGTGCTGGACTTTTCATTGTGCTTATCTTTCATAAGTTCCTTAGCAAGATATCCGTTCATTGACATATCTTCCATAGCAAAACCTGTCATCATAGGTAAAATCGTCAGCAGGATCTGTTCGCTAGAAGAGAAATTAATGAATTTAGAAACGAATATACAGAATAAAAATGGCTGATATCAGCGTACGATGCGCCGTATCCAAAAAGTTGGATACGCCGTATCTTATTACGTTAAAATTTAATCAGACTTTTATTCAGAAAACAGATACGCCGCTTATGAATTAGAATGCGCCGTATCCAGTTTAAATTATCAAAAATCGATTATATTTATTAAAATTAAATGCGTCGTATTAACAAAAGCTAATGCGCCGTATTTCCTTTACGTTTCAAAATACAAGATTTTTGATTTAGCAGATGCGCCGTATCGATAAAGATCGATGCGTCGCTTTTGTTTAATAATTCGAAAAAACTGTTTTTAATTTAAATAGAAAATACGCCGTATCTTGGGGAAAGATGCGTCGTACTCGAATTTATTAAACGCGTTGTATTTTATAAAAATTAAACGCAATACGCCGTATCTGTGAAAACAGATGCGCCGTATCGTTTGTATCAGCACAATACAACGATAGCAGAATGCAGAAAAATAGAGAAAAGAAAAAACAAAAATAAAAACAAACAAAAAGAAACAAAAATTACAGAAACAAAAACACACAAAAACAGAAAATATGCAAACTATACAATGAATGCAATTTATCTAATATATAACAGGGTTAGTGGTTAGAATCTAAAAAAAACTAAAAAGAAAAACCTAATTAAAATACTAATCAAATTAACAGATAATAACAATTCACTCCCCGGCAGCAGCGCCAAAAACTTGATGCCCGTGATGTGTCGTTGCGGTTTAGCAGTATTAATGCCTACTCAAGTTTTAAATTTATATTTAGCCGACTTATCAATAACACACACACTTAACGAGCAGTGTACCCGGTCAGTATGAATATAATGGTAAGTAGAGTGTCGATCACTAAGAGTGGAACGTATTATCTAGTTATTCTAATCATTATTTTAATATCCTAAGTTAGCTATACAACCTAATCTAACGCAAGGGGGTTCAGCCTGAGAGACTGGCACGGTTTGGTTATGATTAAATAGAAAACTAAACTAATGAGCACGAATCAGCGATTAGCACACACGTACACAGATAGATACTCGAGACAATAAGAAGACCTGTCCTGATAATTAAGTAGCTTGTCACTTGTTTTATTGCTAGTTTTATATGAAGTGTATATAATTAAACCTTTCTCGTTGGCTCTAATCTTATCGGCGAGTAAACCCTTAATGATTACTTATGTCTATCCCACTTTTCTAGAGACGATAGAATAAATAGGCGAGGAAGGGGCATGGCGACCCAAGCAAGACTCAGCTAGACACAGAGGTTATCAATGCACTAATAAAAGTCACCAAAGACATCAACATATAAACTTTAATTAATGGGAAAGCAATATTAAGGGGAGTGCATGATTTTCCGTAGTCACATGACACAAGCCCATCAATCCTGATGAATTAAAGTGTACTAAAACAATAAAACAAAACTACTTAATGAATTGAATACATGCAGGACCTTCTTACAGCTCTTGTATCTTCGTTTAGGGTGTGTCTTGTGCTGCTTGGTCGTCTGAATTCGGCTCTAGGGTTTCTTCACACACTGTCCAAGACTCTCAAATTCGTCTGACCTTGGGGTATTTATAGTTTCTGTCTGAGGGATCGATGCGGCGCATTGAGTTGTTAGATGCGGCGCATTGACTTAACTTCGCGTGGGGTCCAAGATTAATATATTCTGGAATATTCGTACACCGTCTTCAGATGCGGCGTAACTTGTTCTTTGCATGCGGCGCATGTACTTGGATTATAACTTGTGAAATCTTGATAGTGATACGCCGTATGTTAGAAGTATAATGCGGCGTATCTGGAGTAGAACGAGCTTGATCTTCTGGATTTCAGTAGGCTTTTGACATCTTGCTTGTTTTGCTCCATAATTAGTCCAAAATCGCCAAGTTTCACATAATGCTTGTTTTTACCTGAGAATCACTAAAGTAAACATTAATGTATCGATTCTCATATATAATATAATAAAACAAGTCAAATAAATAGGTTAAATGATGATAATAAAATGTACTTATTTGAGTTCATCACCTATAACAACTGGATTGAATCCATGCAAGAGGAATTGGAACAATTCAAGCGGAAGTTTGGGAACTGGTAGAGAGACCAGATGGGGTTTATTTCATTGGATTGAAGTGGATCTGGAAAAACAAGTTAGATGGAGATGGTACTGTGATTCGTAATGATGCGTGGTTTTGCGACCTTACAACAGGTTTTACCTCTCGAGGGATCTCAAGAGGCTTACAACCCCACCAGGCAGTGTACCTGACCGATGTAGTATAGTGTAGTGGTAAGTACGGGGGATTGATCGTTCTCCACAGGGAATAGTGTTCGTTAGGTATGAAAGACTACTCTAATTAGGTCTAAGGGTTGAGGAAGATTCTTTTTATGTTTTTATATTTTTTTATGAAAGCAAGTAAAATCTCGGGTTTGAAGGAGTGGGCGGAATTAGTTGCTAGTCAACTAACCCAAATTACTACGAATGCAAATAAAATAAAATAACTGAAAATAAAATGTGGTGAAAACTTATGTGTAGAGAAATGTGTTTACTTAGATTTCCTTACTCCCTAACTATCTTTTACCGGTTGATTAGTGTGTATTAGTTGCGTGGATGACGGGTGTATTCCTTAATACCAATCGTGGGGTGGCGTACGTACTTCCCCAACTCTACAAGCTCCTACTTCACTCCTATGTCGAGCCGGCTAGGAAGCTCCTAACATGGGATCACTAGAATTCGCTTGTGCATTAAATACAACCATAAAAACCTTTAGTACGCATTTGGTTCATGTTTCTTAAGACGTTCAAGCAAGTTACCGAATAGGAAGTTAGCCAGTTTTCTTAAGCCTAACATAGATAAACAATCATCCAATACAACTAATAACACACTAATAACCAATAATCAATAGCTAGGTTTCATTAGATCTAAGTAAACACAAGATAAATCTAGCCTAACATGTTAAACAAAAGACAAGAACAAGATAGAATCAAACAACACATAGACATATTGAATGATTAATTGATAACTTATCTTTCAATGTAACATGGAAGATCTCAAGGCAAAAAGCCTTGAAAAAGATGCTAAAATCGTCTTAGGGTTTTCTCCCAAAAATTCCACACTAAGTTCCACACTAATGACAAAGAATTGCAAAACTATATATAGATTTTTACATCTGACGGCGTCACGTTATGGAGTGTGACGCCGTCACCTCGGCGCTTCTAGGGTTCCCGGATGACCTTCTTGACGCCGTCCCTCTTTAGCTCTCCAAAATCCGTTCTGGCTTATCAAGGCTTGACGCCGTCAGACCTTGAACGTGACGCCGTCCCTCTTTGAATTAAGCTGTGACGCCCTTGATCAGGTTAAAGCGTGACGCCGTCAGAATTCACATGCAATTTTCACTGGCTTATCATGAGTAAATTTCACATCCACCTTTTCTTGCCAAGCCATGACGCCGTCCAGGGTAAATCCTGACGCCGTCAAAGGTAACTTTCAGCACAATTTTGAGACTTTGTCGTTTTCTTCACTTTTATGCTCCAAAAACGTCCAAAATGCTTCCTTTTCCAGATTTCTCCTCAAAAGTACCTAAAATGACAAAAGGAACGATTTAGGGCAATATTTGATCAAATAAATACGATTTAGGGCTTAAATGACCCCTTAAAAGCGGTACACTTTTCGCTTCATCAAATACCCTTACACTTGAGATTTGCTTGTCCTCAAGCAAATGTGCTTTTATTCTAATCAAAATACAAGTTAGGGGTCATTTAATGCAAACATAAAAGTAATTACAACAAATAATCGTCCACTTTAATCATAATAAGCACGGAGATTATAAACTAGCACCTCACAAGTTGTGTTTAGATACTCACATCTCTCAAGTGTCATCAAAATAAATCTCATAAATGAAAACGGATAATATCTCTCACTACCTGTCATAGCAAATAGATTACCATAGGCTTGGGAAAGGATCGAAAACTTCCTCCACTAGGCGTAAGCACCAAAGATAAACTATCAAAGAGGGCTTTTAAATGGGTTATAACGTTAGGTGTAGGGAAAAGGAAAACACGGTTTTGTTGGATAAGGGATATTTTACTGGTGGCGAGTTAAAGATCTTGATCAATTACATGTACTATACAATGTTGCTAAGCCAAGACTCGACTCGATCTTAAGCTAGAAACGAAATAACAAAATAACAAAAACATAAAAATAAACATAAAATGAAACAGGATGGTAGTCCGTATGTTTTTTCTATTTTTCTTTTTCTCATTTTTTTGTATTTTTCTTGATTTTTTCGATTTTTTTTTTTTTTTTTTTTTTTTTTTTTTTTTTTTGCATACACTTTTGCCCTACCATCCAAAATAATACATCATAGGGGCGTTGCATTCCCCTTACACTTGAACTTTTACATAACTTTACAAATTACTATTCTAATGACTCGAATTAAGATAATTGAAAAACTTGGAGTACTTTTAAAATATTTAGCACATATGGGGGTAATAAATGATGTTCTTCCCCATTACTCCATTACACTAGTACTTTACCCATGAGTCCCAATCGTCCCAAAACAATATGTACAAGGATATGATTCGACTTAGCAACCATGTAATCAATTAGATAATTAACTTGGGTTTAAACAAATGTTGTCACAATAATGCACTAAAAATGAGTGCATACAAGGTAGGCTAAGGCGATTTGGGTGTACATTTAAGTGGGGTGTAAACAAATTCTTCCTTTAAGTAAAATGCTTAAAAGTCGACACGAAAAGATAGGCTCTGAGGGGTGTACTAGGGGTATCGTGTACTAAAAATGAGTACAACGCAAAGGGTGTGGGAGAATTACTTGACCAATGTAGCCAAAGTAATTATAACAAAAACACAGGTGTAAAACAATGGGTTAATCCTAATGCCTCTTATCATGTAGTAAATCTAACTACACGAATGTAGTCTCACTTGTGGCCTCGGAATGGTCCTAACGCAAGTTCTAGAATCTAAGTGCTACCGGTACACACATCATAGCATAAATGCTTTTCCTACCAATTCTAGGGGCGAACCTCACATATTTGGGGGTGGAAAATTTTTTTAGTGGTACGGTTTTTGTGCTAGTCATATAACTCCTATCCGTGAGACGCTCATTAAGATCAAAGTTTCACTCCTATATGTTGTAAAAAATTTTAAATTTGGCACTAAAATTACCCTAACAGGTATTTTCTCTCAGTTTTATTACACATCAACTATTAAACAAACAAAAATCAAGCGTAATAGCATTCTCTAAAAATCGTATTTTTACCCCCCCCCTTACACTTAAGATGAACATTGTCCCCAATGTTCAAATAACAAGATGTAAAAGCATAAAGTAAAAGAATGAAATCAAATACTCCCCTGATTCGCTCGGTGGATAATGAAGTAACATGGTTAAATCTTCTTCCAAAGAGAATGTAGAAGCTCCAAGACTAAAGCATCGCCAAAAGCTTGATTCCACATACATTTCCTTGTCCAAAATAACCTGTTAAACCTGAGAAAACAAACACGAAAACCTGCATAACATCGGCGGGATAAAATCTATATATAAGGATATAATGCTTGTGGAATGATAATTTTGCAGATTCCTGGAGATTATAAGTTAGAGATTTAATAAAAACTTTTTATGAAAACAAAACTTTCAAAAATTTTCATAAAATTAAATCTGACGCCGTCAGGTTGTAAATCCTGACGCCGTCAGAAATGATCTGACAGAATTCTCATGTTACGTTTCCGGAAAATTTTTGGAAAAGCCTATACCTTACTTCCTGGAAATACTGCAAAACATCATTATGACTCGATACAAGCATTTGACTCAAACAAACACTAATATGTATGTTAATTTAATATTATTACGATTCATGTTCATTTGTGTTCTAATAAACCGATTTGGATTTCCCTTACACTTAACTTTTGCAAAATACCTTTATATGTAGTTAAGACGAAGTTAAAAACAAAATAAAGCATTTTCACAAATTAGTTTTTAACATGAATCAATAATAATAAAACTTAAACATACATACGGAAACAAATAAAATCAAACAAACAAATAAATAAACACACAAAGCAAATAAAACTTGGGTTGCCTCCCAAGAAGCGCTTGTTTTTGTTCGAGTCACGAGCTTGACTCTACCCTTATTTAACGGATAAAGGAGAGGTTTTTCCTACACTTAGGATTAAGTGCGGGTGATAGTAGCGATACACACCATCTTGGTGGAAGTATGCCGCGTGAGGAAAGAGTGTTGGATGAATTATATGCTCAAAGACGCGGGATCCAATCATCATAACCTCACTTAGTTCAATTGGGTCAATGGGTGAATTGAAGTTTTCTCCTAGAAAGGGATCATCTTCTATCAACTTCGAGAGACTCCTAGTTGGGCATCTATCTTGACCTAATAAACCCGGTTTAAACCCATAATGTTTCTTATGATCAATCATGAATGGGTGATGTAAGTATGTAAGGTCATGGTTCACTCCTATATTAGCTTCCTCTCTACAAGGCCTAGAGTCTACTACCTTAATCTTAACATTACCCGGACTACATGGTTTGATGGGTTGATCGGGACCTAATTCAATTCCTAAGTTCACATCTAAGGATGGAAGATTAGGTAACGGTTTTGGTGTAGGCTCCGGTTCATCAAAACTAGGAACTTCCATAGAACTAAAAGAAAGGTTGTGATCACTATAAGCATTCAAACCTATATCCTCTAGTTGTGTTTGGTTCAAAGGTTCTACCTCTATTGGGGTTCCTATAGTCTCTTCTACTTCTTCCGGGTAAGTCACGGGCGGTGTGTATGCCTCGAATGATGGTAGGACTTGTGGGGTACTTTGTAGGTTTGTGTTATTTACCTCATCCTTCCTTGTCTTTATATCAATTATATCCACATCATGTGTTTTAGTAGAATCTAACCCAAACATGTTCATAAGTATCTCAAATCCTTCTCTAGCCATTTCAAGTTCTAAGTCCGATTCATAAGAATCTTCCCCGATAACATGATTACTATGTTCAATTTGCCTAAAGGATTCATCATGTGTTCCTTGAGATTCAAAGTCATTGATCATAAAACCTAGGTCTTTTTGCTCAATATGCTCATGTTCGGCTAAATCCTCCTCAATTGTTTCCTCAAGTTGTGATGTATACGAACCCATTAATTCATTAAACTTATGGTTCACGGTTAGGAGGCTTTCCTCAAATTTTTTCCAAAGGGTTTCACTAAAAGGAGTTGATCATAACAATGATAGTTTAATAGAAGCCGCACATGCACATAATTCATCAAACCTATCAAACTTTACACCCATCTCCTCTTGTATATATCTAAGATCACTTAAAAATTCATTGGAACAACAGGAAGCAAATCTATCCGTGTAAAGTAATTGTTCCTCTATTGTTAATGATCTAAATGGAATTTCATCCGCCATGGTGACAAATGAAAATGGTTTTACAAACAAAGGGCACAAAGAAAAAGATAGACTAAAGAAATCTAATAAAAAGAAAATAAATATCTCACTCGATAGGAATCAAGTGAGTAGACCTAATAAAATAAAAATTCAACCTAAACAATAACTATTCCCCGGCAGCGGCGCCAAAAACTTGATGCGTGGTTTTGCGACCTTACAACAGGTTTTACCTCTCGAGGGATCTCAAGAGGCTTACAACCCACCAGGCAGTGTACCTGACCGATGTAGTATAGTGTAGTGGTAAGTACGGGGGATTGATCGTTCTCCACAGGGAATAGTGTTCGTTAGGTATGAAAGACTACTCTAATTAGGTCTAAGGGTTGAGGAAGATTCTTTTTATGTTTTTATATTTTTTTATGAAAGCAAGTAAAATCTCGGGTTTGAAGGAGTGGGCGGAATTAGTTGCTAGTCAACTAACCCAAATTACTACGAATGCAAATAAAATAAAATAACTGAAAATAAAATGTGGTGAAAACTTATGTGTAGAGAAATGTGTTTACTTAGATTTCCTTACTCCCTAACTATCTTTTACCGGTTGATTAGTGTGTATTAGTTGCGTGGATGACGGGTGTATTCCTTAATACCAATCGTGGGGTGGCGTACGTACTTCCCCAACTCTACAAGATCCTACTTCACTCCTATGTCGAGCCGGCTAGGAAGCTCCTAACATGGGATCACTAGAATTCGCTTGTGCATTAAATACAACCATAAAAACCTTTAGTACGCATTTGGTTCATGTTTCTTAAGACGTTCAAGCAAGTTACCGAATAGGAAGTTAGCCAGTTTTCTTAAGCCTAACATAGATAAACAATCATCCAATACAACTAATAACACACTAATAACCAATAATCAATAGCTAGGTTTCATTAGATCTAAGCAAACACAAGATAAATCTAGCCTAACATGTTAAACAAAAGACAAGAACAAGATAGAATCAAACAACACATAGACATATTGAATGATTAATTGATAACTTATCTTTCAATGTAACATGGAAGATCTCAAGGCAAAAAGCCTTGAAAAAGATGCTAAAATCGTCTTAGGGTTTTCTCCCAAAAATTCCACACTAAGTTCCACACTAATGACAAAGAATTGCAAAACTATATATAGATTTTTACATCTGACGGCGTCACGTTATGGAGTGTGACGCCGTCACCTCGCCGCTTCTAGGGTTCCCGGATGACCTTCTTGACGCCGTCCCTCTTTAGCTCTCCAAAATCCGTTCTGGCTTATCAAGGCTTGACGCCGTCAGACCTTGAACGTGACGCCGTCCCTCTTTGAATTAAGCTGTGACGCCCTTGATCAGGTTAAAGCGTGACGCCGTCAGAATTCACATGCAATTTTCACTGGCTTATCATGAGTAAATTTCACATCCACCTTTTCTTGCCAAGCCATGACGCCGTCCAGGGTAAATCCTGACGCCATCAAAGGTAACTTTCAGCACAATTTTGAGACTTTGTCGTTTTCTTCACTTTTATGCTCCAAAAACGTCCAAAATGCTTCCTTTTCCAGATTTCTCCTCAAAAGTACCTAAAATGACAAAAGGAACGATTTAGGGCAATATTTGATCAAATAAATACGATTTAGGGCTTAAATGACCCCTTAAAAGCGGTACACTTTTCGCTTCATCAGGTAACAAGTCCCACCTGGTCGCCAAAGGATTCAGCCAGAAGAGGGAATCGACTTCAAAGAATTGTTTGCTCCAGTCGCAAGGCTTGAGGTTGTTTGCATGTTCCTGGCTTACGCGGCTCACAAGAACATTACTGTCTACCAAATGGATGTGAAGACTGCATTTCTCAACGGCCAACTCCAGGAAGAGGTGTACGTTTCTCAACCAGAAGGCTTCGTGGACCAAGAACATCCGAATCACGTATATCGGCTAAAGAAAGCCTTTTACGGCCTTAAACCAGCCCCAAGGGACTGGTACGACAAGTTATCTGCTTTCTTACTTGCAAACCATTTTACTAAAGGAACTGTGGACCCGACTTTGTTTATACAAAAACACGGGGAGGACATTCTCATCGTTCAAATTTATGTAGATGATATTATTTTTGGATCAACTCATAAAAAGTACTCAAATGCTTTCGCAAAACTAATGAAAAATAACTTTGAGATATCCATGATGGGTGAATTGAAGTTCTTCTTAGGACTGCAAGTTCATCAATCACCCCGTGGTATATTCCTTAGTCAGTCCAAGTATGCTCAGGAAATCCTGAAAAAGCATGGTATGACCAGCTGTGACACCTATAATACACCTATGTCTTCCTCATCCCCGAAGCTAGATGCTGACATAAATGGGACACCCATTGATCCTACAAAATATCGTAGTATCATTGGGTCAATCATGTATCTCACAGCTAGCAGACCGGATGTTGTGTTTGCCACGTATCTATGCTCCCGATATCAGTCAAGACCAACTGAGCGGCATTTGTCAGCCGTTAAAAGAATCCTTAGATACATAAAGGGAACCATTAATTTGGGGATCTGGTATCCAAAGGATTCTGGCTTTGAACTTGTAGCTTTTTCAGACGCTGACCATGCAGGGTGTTTAGACACGCGAAAAAGTACATCTGGAGGAGGACAGTTTTTGGGTGACAAGCTCGTCTCTTGGCAGTCAAAGAAACAAGATTGCACATCACTGACGTCAACAGAATCTGAATATGTAGCCATGTCTGCCTGCTGTGCTCAAGTCATTTGGATGCGATCACAACTGATGGACTACGGATACGTATTCAACAAGATTCCTATGTATTGCGACTCCAAGAGTGCCATTGCCATTTCATGCAACTCCGTGCAGCATTCCAAGTCCAAGCATATTGATCTCCGATACCATTTTATCAAGGAGCACGTGGAGAAGGGTACTGTTGAACTATATTTTGTGGGTACTGAACACCAATTGGCGGATCTGTTCACAAAAGCCTTGCCTCATGCAAGATTTGTGGATCTGGTTAACCGGATCGGTATGAGATGTTTGACTCCGACTGATTTGGAAAATTTTCTCAAAAACAATTAAATGAGTCAAACATCTAAACTATCTATGTAAATATCTATTTAAAAAAAAATGCAAGTACAAAACCCTTTTTCAACACTTTGTTAATTTTTTTATGTCAAATATTATTTTTTTTGAACAAGTGTTGAGGGGGAGATACAAAATTTAATTTTTTTTTTTTTTTTAAATTTCTACTTGCATGCTTTCTGAAATTTGTTGCTTCACAAAGTTTTTTGGTGATAATCTCCAAAGATGGAAAAGTTGTGTGACTATTTTTGCTAAGTTTGAGACTAATAGTTAGTAAAATGGTGGGTTAGGACTAGGATTTAACTGTTTCAAGGTTAGGGGACTAAATGTGACAATGAGTGCTAAGTTTAAATGAGTCATATAAAAGTCAATTACTACCGCAGTTAATACGCTGCCTTTTACTGACATACATCAACCACTCAATTTAATACCTTCACCCACCAAAATCAACGGCTCTTGTTCAATCTGCAAATCTGCTTAAGATCATCCAAATTTGTGAGTACTTTCGTGTTTAATGAGTCATTTTAACAAATGGTTTTGAATTATATCGTGATTCAACGGCTAGATTTATCGCAAATATGAATTAAAGTTCTAGGGTTTGCGTTAAATTAGGGATATTCGATTTTGAGTGTTTAAGTTGTGTTTGCTTGTACGATTGTGCTTAGATTTTGATTATAAACATCATTTGCATGCTTAATTGTACCCAGAAACATCAAATAGTCATAATCTTGTTTTAGGGTTTAAGCGTACAAAATTGGGGAAAATCGTATGTGAGTGTTATAGTGTAATTTCATGTGTTGAGATGTTGTTATGCTTTGAATTGAAAGATTGCATGATTTGATTGAACCCAGAAACACCATAAGAGCGTTAATTAAGTTTTAGGGTTTAAGAAGAACGTATGAACACTAGCAGATTGAATCTTGAGATTTTGTGGACAAATATTGTTATAACTTGGTCAGATTACCTAAAACTATCATAGAAAATGTTTGAGATAATCTGTGGTTGCAAAATTTCAAGTTATGATAAAATTCGATAAATCTGAGAAACTGTTCATCTTCAGTCGTTATCGGAAACTCTTGTATAAGAGTTTATCGAAAATTGCCAATAATTATCGCAAATGTGATTTTTATCGCAATTGCCATAATTATCGCAAATGCCATAATTATCGCAAATGCCATAATTATCGCAAATGCCATATTATCGCAATTGTCATAATTATCGCAAATGTGATTTCTATAGAAATTGATCAATGTCCTTAGATATATCAATGCCTATCGAAATTGAACAAATTCTATAGAAATTGGTAATTTTTTATTAAAGATGATAACCTTTGTGATCAAACATGTAAAACACCAATCATAGCTACAAAAAGGATCTCATGTGTTGCATCAAGTCTTAACATCTGCTAACAATTATGTATCCTGTATATTTGTACGTGATTGATGTTTCAGAAATCTCCAATGGCTGCACCTCAACAACATCCACTCCCATTACTCACTAAAGCCGATGTTCTTCCTCAAGGGTATTCATTAGAGATTGGCAGCAACAATGCACGGGTAGTACTTGATAAGATCAAGTGCTCTGAACCAAGTTGCCAAATTGCTGTGGAAATTCTCAAAGTACACGAGTGCAGAAATCTTCTAGACAGCTCAGATAGCATTCCGGAATTATACATTCACCAATTGTGGAATACTCTCGTGCTGAACAATTATGACAAATATTTCACATGCACTTTGGATCGTAAGAAGGTCAGAGTCATACCAAGTCATCTTTGCAGAGCCTTGGGTCTTCCAAATGCACCAGAACCTGCCAACCGATTCTACCCGACCCCATCTGAATCTGAAGTCATGCAGTTCCTTATAGATATTGGTTATGATGTTCAACCTGATACACCATTAACCAAAATCTCAAAAGTCAATGCCAAATTCATCCCACAACCATGGAGAACCCTCTTCTACATCGTGACTCGTTCAATATCAGGAAGAGATAGTGGCTTTGAACACCCACGGTTACCTCATCTTTAAGTCTTCTGGGGGTTCATGAATGAAGCAAAGATTAATTTTGCTGCTCTTATTTGGGAAGATATGATATTTCAAATGCGCAAAGCCTTCACAAAGATCCCTTTCGTTCGTTACACCAAACTACTCATTAGTCTTCTGACTGACGAACACAAGGACATTAATCCACGTCCTAATGATAGAGAAATGCATCTATACAAGATGGACAAGACTTTCAGTAATGTCTACTTTCCCAAAGAAAGCACACATAAACAAGGAGCTAGGCTGCCAGAATTTTTGATGACTGAAGAAGTGAAGGAAACACAAGCCTATCATGATTATGACAAGGCATTCAGTGAAGGTCGAGTGGGACTCTCTAAACTTGTAGAAGGGTCAGGATCTACAAGGACCCGTTCTAGAAGCAGCAAAAGTAAAGCAGGAAGTTCATCAAGTGCCTCAAAACAACCAAAGAAACATCCCAGAACACTCAAAAGAAGAGTGTCAACTGAACCCAAGCCCAAAGTAGAAGCCGTTGGAATATATGATGAAAAAACCGACTCAGAAGAAACAGAATCAGAAGAAGAAGTAACAGTTAAAATGACTGATGCAGAAATTGAACTTCAAAATGAGCTCGATATTCTTAATGCAAAAAAGGCCAGTATGAAATCAACAAAGGAAGATGAAGCCAGAAGGGCAAAATTGACAGTTGAGAAAATGAAGGAGTATGAAGAAAAGAAAGGAGCTGGAGCATCAGGAACTATTCAAGAAGCCGCTTCGACCCACTCTGATCCTGTTAATCGATCCGGAGGGTCTGGAGTAGCTACATCCACAGTTCAGCCTGACACGGTTAATCAACCCGAGATGGCTGAATCTGTTATTTCTCAACCACCAAGCTCGGTTAATCAACACGACTTGGAAGCTCAAACGTCGGAAAAGGAGAAAGATCAAGAGAGTAACATAGTCTTAACTGATAAAGAAATTTCAGATTCCATGTTTAACAATGACTAGGAGGAGGAACAACACCATGATGATGGTATAGACTGGAACCCTGAAGAAGAACAGGAAATAGTTGGATAGAAATCTCTGGAAGCTACTTCAGAACTTGAGGCTGAGCTTAAGGCAGAATTAGAAGGAAAGGATGAAGAAATGCATGAAATGGAAGTTGAAGAAGCAAACAAAGAAACTGATAGCTACATTCACACTCCTCCACAAAATACTCTCATCGTCTTTAATCCTCAACAATCTCCTCAACCAGCTCAATCTCCAAAGAATCCAACACCTCCTGATTCACCTCCAGTACCATCACCAAAATCTACCACACCTCCTGTGTCACCTCCCAAGAATCCAACACCACCATCCTCATCTCCTAAGGACTCTGCTCCTCCCAACTCACAATCATCAATCCCTTCACTCACTCCATCCTCCTCAAGATCACCATTACCAAAAGCCAAAGCAACAGTTTCTGAACAAATCAAATCAGCCATAAAAGGTAAGAATGTGAGAAGAATAGCTCGAGTAACTAGAGTTGAAGTTGTCTCACCTGCTGTAAAGAAACTCAAGAAAGCAGTTAAACTTGCACAAGCCAAGAAAGTTAGCCAAACGAGTGCACAACTGGCTGAGATGCAAACCTTAGTCAAGAATTTGTCTCAACAAATGGGAGAGCTGCAGCAGACAAAGATGAAAATGGATGAGTTTCTAGCTTATGATGTTGGCGATAAAGTCAAAGCCAACACGAGACATTACGTCAAGAAGTTTCTGCCAGATCTTCAGGAAAATATTGAAGCTCACATCAACACAAAAGTCGAAGAGAAGGTTAAAGATCTAGCACTCCAACAGAAACTCTTCTTGAATACTCTGTTGAAGAACTTCAAGACGCCCTCCTCACCAAATTGCTTGCACAATCCACCCTCAGCTACACTGAAATTCCCATCCTGGATGCTATTTGAGCCAACATGGAATCATGTAAGACTGCAGCTGATAAAGGCAAGCGTAAATGTGATAATGATGACCAAGATCCAGACACCACTACAAAGAAACAAAGGACTGGTAGCGGATCTGGGATTCACATTACAGAGCCCACAGGAACAACAACTTCACCTCCACCTCAAAAGAATCCAGAATCTGGTCCGACTGCAACAGAACATCATTATGAGCACTTTCACGAAGAAAATGTTGAATTTAAACCACAAGATGATCAACCACATTCACCAACACCGTCACCACCAAAATCAAAACCTTCAAAATCAAAGCCCTTAAGCAGCAAGAAATCTTCTAAAGGACCAGCTGTCGTGACATGACTTGATGAAGATGAAGATGAGCAAGGAAATGAATGGTTTGATCAACTTTTGAATGCTCAGATCCAAACAGACGAAGATTATAAAGTTGAAGATAGCACGTTTGCGGTCACACAACAAATAAAAAGTTCTCTGAATATCAAAAGAATGACCAAACGAGAGCTTCGAAGGATCAAGAATGATGCTTTCAATCTTCTGAAAGACAAATCTCACAGTGCTGCTGAACTAGAGTATCATCTTGAAAACATTGCTCGCGCAATGTCAAGTGAATTTGACTGGACTAATCCAGACATCTTCAGGGTTGGTGGTCGTGATAGCAAAAACCGTCCATACATCACAGATGGGACCAAACCACTCCCCGTGATACGAAAGCATCATGTTTCAGAAATTCCGTTCCAATTCTTCTTCAATAGTGATCTTGAACTTCTCAGACTCGGAGCAAAAGGAAAGAAAAATATGCTACTTCAATCACCTTTACACCAGCAGCAGATTACACACAACTTGCAATCGAGGAAACTGCCAGTCATCATCACCTATACGTTAAACAATTGGTCGACTATGATCATGATGCTAAGTTGGGGATATTTCACTGGTACGAGAAAAGAAGAACATGGTACAAAAGCAAACTCACTGAGAAGTCTCGCGAACCAGTATACAGTGACCTCAGGATTCTGGCTGTAACAAGTGTGACAGGGGCAAAACGGTATGACTACACCTACTTGTCTGAGATAACAGTCCGACGACACGACCAAAAACTCTACACATTCACTGAGGCAGATTTCCCTGATCTAAGTCTGAATGATATTGAAGACATGTACCTCCTCAAGGTACAAGGAAAACTTACTCATCTCACACTCGAACTTCAATATGCATTCAGTACCACCATCTGCCACTTCATCCGAAGAATTGTCATCAAAGAACGAGTGGAAGACATTCAACTGGGGGTAGAGAGTTATCAGAAGGAGTTAAATTTGGAACAGCCCATCCTCTATCCTGACGGCATATCTTCTGAAACTCAATACAACATGAAGCACCGACCAATGTTCAGATTTGTCGACAAAAGTGAACTGACACAACTATGCTTCATGTCATTTCACGAAATCCACAAGTTTTATGATGACACATTGAAGAATGTTCGAGACGGGTTGGTTAGTCGGATTCGGGATAACAAGGAGATGGAACAGTGATCAACTGAGACAAGTGAAGGAGTTTACCTTAAAGATTGAAAGAAGATTGTTCCGCAGGGATCAGATGCGGAGACTGGAAACTTATGTTAGAGGTCGTCCACCCTTCTCAATCAGAACCTTTCAAAGGACAGATCCAACATTCACCACATTTGCATAAGGGGGCTGATGTAAGAATTTGATTTCAATATTTTCATAATTCTCATTCATTATTCTTACCATATGACAGTGACATTACGGCTTGTGTACACATAACAGTGCATAACCCGGACCCTAAAGAAAGGACCCTGAGGTATGCTTCAGTGCCTCAATCCTGATCAAAGGAGCGAAAGCTTCTTTCTTATGAGTAGAATTAAACCGGAATGTTTTCTAAGTTTTGTTAAACATTCTGCTCAAAAGGACAAGTATTCCCTCGTCAAGGGGGAGTATTTGAAAAATAATCTTTGTTCTGAAATACAAAAGTTCTTGAAATTCTTCCTTAAAACTCAAAAACAGCATAGTTTAATCATAAAGTTTTTCAAAAACATCGTGAGTATGCTATTTTTGAGGGGGAGAAGTAAAATATGATTAAAATATGGTGTCTCAATGCTGGAATCTCATAAGTGCTCGACTCAGAATTGACCCTCGAATTGACGGTAGGAAAAAGTCAGTAGCCGAAAGGACATATCCCGGACGGGTAATAATTTCAAGCCAGTTCATCTGGTGATGTAAAAGTGTCTCGCAACGGACGTGTCTGAGTAGAATGTACCGATTTCGAACGATTTTCCTTGAATGTGATCTGGACGGGTAATAATTTCAAGCCAGTTCATCTGGTGATGTAAGCGTGTCTCGCAATGATCATGTTCATTGAAATTCAATCAATTCAAAAAATGCCAACTCTACCCGACATGTGCAAATTTACTTTAACTATATATGAGCACATGTTAAGGGGGAGTCTTTCAGAAAAACGCAAAACTCTCATGGTGTCAATAAAATGTTTTTACAATCATCGACACTTTGAGAGATTTTCAATGGTTTGGTTTATGGCATCATTAGGATAGTCATGGAGTTATAAGGTAACTAAGGTTTAGGAAAAACCGTCCTATGATCCGCCAGAGCCGGAGGGATCTACCCAAGGACAATACCAATAGTTTAGAACTAGAAAGTCCTAGGTATGATTGAAAAAAAAAGGAGATATGAAATGTAAGGAGAAAGAAGGGGTTGAAGAATTAAAAAGAAAAGCAAAGAAAAGGGTGAAAAGAAATAGCCCTCCATTTGTTCAACCTTAGGGCAGACACCGGGTTCAATACATAATCTACTGGTTGACTGAGCATCACCGGTATTGAAGACAAAAGACGTCATGGACCCAGTGACGCACTGCACTAAACCTTCTTAGCCACTCAGGTGTCTCTCAAAAGACACTTGTTTCATTTCACACGGAGAACCCTTCATCATCTATCGACCTCTCACTATGAGATGTGTTGATATTGAAAAGGAGGCACTCTGCTCCACGCCTCCGACGACCAAACAAATGTGCACTAGTCGAGTCTAGAGCCATGAGATTCATCAAAGATCTCTTAGGAACACTTAGTATTACACTGTTGTTCTACATCATGGGCAGCAGTTGTAAAATTAAGAATAGTCCTTCGCAGATCTTAGCAATCTGCCGAGAACATTCTTGAGAGAACTCACAATTGTGATTCTCAGTGATAGAATGGAAATCCTGCCAGGGTAACATCATACAACCTTGACAGCAGGTCACTTCGGTAACTCCTTGTGGGTTACGCTTAGTGTTTGCTCCAAACGGTCTACAGTCGTGGGGTGATCTCCAGTGACTCACTGAATCGTGGGTGCACTTCGGTGTGTCCGTGTAAGCCCTTTCGGGGGTATCCGATTCAGAACGGCCTAGGCGAGGATTAGAGAAAGTCTTCACACTATGCTATTTACAATCTCAAAGTCTGAGCCTGTAAGTGCCGGTTGGTTCGTGCTGCTGCTGATGCTGCTGAAGATCTGGAGTTCGACCATCAAGACTCCATCATGCTCATATCCTGAAGATACGTTCTCTCAAAGACTCAGAAATAACAAAAGTTCAACAAATGATAAAGTAAAGTCAAAAGTTCAAGCACCACAACCTTTCTCAAGTTAAAGATTGAAAAGTGAGAATAAGCTACAGAACAAAAGTCAAAGATATATGAGCATGATGGAAAAGACGAGAAAACATTGGAGATTGGCAGATCGAGACAACACCACATCATTTCACATCAAGAACAAAGAACAAAGATTATAAAGACGTCTAAAAGCCAAAGAAGCAAAGATGACGTCAAGCAACATTGATGACCAAGACTTAGGGGGAGATTGTTAGGAACACATTTTTATTTATATTTCAAGTCTTGTTCATTTTCATTAAAAATGTTGCTCGATATGGACTTTATGTTAGTTTTTATAGGTCCGGTCCATTAGAAGTCCATGGGCCGGCCTTTTATGTGTTATTCCTTCTAGAACATATCATGTAAGAGTTTCCCTAGCTTCTTGCCCATAAATAGAAGGCTAGGGTGCTCATTCTAGGCGTTGGTTTTCATTACATTGTGCGGAAGCTTTGTCACTATTATGTATGAATGATAATCATCCGATTTCTCTTCACTTCTATTCTCTCTAATCTCTCGTAATACTCTTATTGTTGTTTATCTTATTCATAGCTTAGTTAGTAGTGTTTACGTGTGTGTGTTGAGATAATTTTAGGGACCGACACCATCCTTATCATCACTTTCACTTTGATCTTCATCAGTTTTATTATCATCTGATTCTGAGGGTGTGTAAATTAGTTGTTCTAACGCTTTCGATTCACCCTCAGATTCACTTGGTAAGGTACTCAATGATTTTAACATTGTGGCTTCAGAATCATCTTCGGATTGAGACAAGACATCTTCTACCCTAACCTGAGATGCAGATCCTTCACCTCTCTTCCTTTTCTCTAGTCTCTCAATATCAGCTAGATATTTTGCCTTGTTTTCCTGTAAGGCTCTCTGGAGTTGTGCAATCTCCTCTTCATTGGTCTTTGGTGGTTGAAGGGTGTTATCAGGTTCGTCTTGAATCTTGATTGATTTTCCCTTGCCTTTACCCAGTAATTCATCATGCATTTCCTTCTTGATTCGCATAAGTCTTTTCCTTCTGTCTTCCCTGAGGCTCTGTCCCTCTTCTTCTTCTTCCTCAGTAGACTCATCCCTGAGCATTGGTTTCTTCTTTGTAGCTCGGGTGACTTTCTTTGTTCTAGTTGATCCTGCTTTAATACCTCTTCCTCTTCCTCTTGTTGCAGTAGCACCCTTTACTATTATACCGACTGTACCTGCCTTCTCCACTTCGTCATACCTTACATACGCCTCAGTTACCCTCACAGCTTCCGTTAATAACTTGTCCAGAATTCTAAGGCCTTGTGTGGTGGTGTTGGTGGTATGAATCCTCACTCTTGAAAGAACATGGTCCATTTGAATCGTGTGAGCCTTTTCAGTCGGACATTTATCAATTACTTGTTCTTTTTCCATGAAGTGAGCGATTAGAAATTTGGTGAAGCGTAGGAAGGGAACCTTATAGCCCTTATTTTGTGCAAACTGGCGGGCTTGATAAATCATATCCGTCCAGATGTACTTTGCGTAGTCCATATGATGTAGGTTGATGACACCCCAGAAGAATAGTAGATGTTCAAGTCTGGGGTGCTCATGACCCGTTTCTTTTCCTGTTATGCAGTGGCTCAAGATTGTGTACATGGTTAACCAGGGTTAAGGAATGTGTTTTCTATCCACTTTAGAGTGTGAGGAGAGTTCTTCAGATGAATCGTCATAACCCAGGTGTTTCAATGACTTGACTACACGCTCGAAAGTAGGATCTTCATGAAATTTCGTATGGTTGCCAAATTTCATTGAAGGAAGCTCAAGAATGCGGTGAAGAACATCAACATCGAATTGGATCCTCCTAGTATCAAGAGTGACCGCCATTGTCTTGTTTTCTCGAATGATGAACAATGTGTGCCAGAATTGGTTGAGGTAGACCTCTGGTACTATAGCAAACTTAGTCAGAACATGTCTGCAGAAGTGTTTCTTCAGAATCTCCACCATGACTTGGCAGGTAGGATGGCATGGCAGTTTCTCCAAGTCAACTCTGGAGTTGGATTCTCCAATCTTCCTTTCATCACCTTCCGTGATCAATTCATGCCTTGCCATAGATGTTTGAGACATAATGAACCTGTGTGAAACAAACACCAACAAAGAAACACAATGGAAATTGTATATTTGTATTAGTGTAAGTTACTTATTACATGATCTGTGCCTAACTGATATGATGCATTATATAGAGAGACATGTAAGATGATCATGAACAATATGAACACATTAAGCAAACAACCATTTTGGAGCAAACATACTTTTTCACCTTAATCACAATTCTATACTTAGAAAAATTTACTAATCTTGAAAAAACATGGTTACTCGAAGAAAGTGTGAATCTATCCTTACTCGAAGAATTTAGATGAATTTTGAAAATAACAACCTTAATTTGGAGAATGCCATTTTCCTTACTCGAAAACTTAGATACCCTCCTAACTCGGAGAAACATGACATTACACATACTTGAAGAAATAGTACACTTAGTCGAAGAATTTGAAAAAAAAAAATCTTACTCGAAGAATGGAATCTTACTCGAAGAGTTTAATAAAAGTTTTTAGTTGAAGGTTATTTCCTTACTTGAAGAGTAAAGGAAACAACCTTACTCGAAGAAATTTTACTAAACTTTTCTAAGTTGAAGAAATATTTCTTACTCGAAGATTTTTATAAAAATTTTCTAAGTAGAAGGATTTTAGCCTGTTACTCGAAATATTTCACAAAAATTTTCTAAGTAATCAACATTAATCTCCTTACTCGAAGATCTTCATCCTTAGTTGAAGAATTGCATACTTACTCGAAGACATTCATAATTTCTCAAATTCTATGTTATACAGTTACAGACATCAAGCAAGTATCACATATCTTCCTAAACTTATTCTGTTCATGTTCAAACACCCAGAAATCCATACAATCAAACACATTATTCACCACAGTTGATTATCCCCCATGCAATCCTTCGACTTAGACTTTGTGTGTGATTCAGGCTATAAGACTTAAAGCGAATTATCTAGGGACATATATAAGCACAGCAAGCTTCACAAAACACTCATACATTTCACCAATAAACACTAGCCAACTTATCGACCATATGAACTCTACATTACTGGAAATGCATCTACTGATGTTATCTAATTCAATTAAGCAGTTGTAAAACACCCCTAGACATTATGTTAAGCTATATGACTAACTTAATTAGATTATAACCTAACATACAAGAAATGCCTAAACCGAACCCTTAAACCCTAAATCGTCGTTCAAGCAATTTAGCCGCAGAAAAGTTACAAGAATTCAGGCGAGTGATTTCAATGCATAATTGAGTTGTTATAACACTTACAATCGATGTTTTCGTGAAAATCAAAATCTTGAATGTATGTGAGAAATTTTGGCGGTATTTTGCAAACGTTCTGAATTGTGTGAGTTTTAAAACTGAGTTGGGTCTTATATAGGCCTAAGTTTGAAGTTTTGACACTTTTAGACCCTTACCCGTTTTCCCATTCAAGCAAAGTCCTTATGTGGTAAACTTTTGACAATTGACAACAACAGCCCTTGAGGTTTGTTGTAGTTTCAACCTTGGTCCAATTGTATGTAAACTTAAGTAATTTTCATTTCTCCCCTTGAACTAACACGTACTTCTAAATTTTGATCAAACTTTTAGTTCAAGAGATCACGAAAATATAGTATGATGAAGATTTTGATAAAAGATGAAGATTATGATAAGAGTGTGCAAAAAATGATAAAAATTCTCCCCCTCAAAATATGTTCGTGATTAAAATTGATGAATTTTGAAATTTTAAGAACATATTTTGATTCGTTTTGAATTTTGCACTTAAAAAATGCTTTTTTTTTTAAAAAAATAAAATAAAA
Source organism: Artemisia tridentata subsp. tridentata (assembly GCA_021014915.2). NCBI lineage: Eukaryota > Viridiplantae > Streptophyta > Magnoliopsida > Asterales > Asteraceae > Artemisia > Artemisia tridentata. The sequence continues at coordinate 327,332,671 of CP139507.1, read as the reverse complement.
AATCTTTTTGTGTTTTTTTTTTTATAAAATATGTACAAAGATAGTTTTGGTGTTTGACTTTCTTAATTATTTTTAAGAAAGTTGTTTAAATCCTCTGGAGTCAAACACCTCATACCAATTTGGTGAACTAATTTCACAAATCTTGCATGAGGCAAGGCTTTGGTAAATAAATCCGCCAATTGGTATTCTGTACCCACAAAATAAAGTTCAATAGTACCCTGTTCCACATGCTCCTTGATGAAATGGTATCGAAGTGCGATATGTTTGGACTTCAAATGCTAAACGGTGTTGCATGAGATGGCAATGGCACTCTTGGAGTCGCAGTACATAGGAATCTTGTTGAAAACGTAACCATAGTCCATCAGTTGTGATCTCATCCAATTGACTTGAGCACAACATGCTGACATGGCTACATATTCATATTCTGTTGACGATAATGATGTACAATCTTGCTTCTTTGACTGCCAAGACACAAGTTTGTCTCCAAGAAATTGCACTCCTCCAGACGTACTTTTACGTGTATCTAAGCATCCTATATGATCAGCATCTGAAAAAGTAATTAGTTCAAAGCCAGAATCCTTCGGATACCAGATCCCCAAATGAGTGGTTCCCTTTATGTATCGAATGATTCTTTTAACCTCAGAGAGGTGTCTTTCAGTAGGTCGAGACTGATAGCGGGAGCAAAGATATGCTGCAAATATAATATCTGGTTGGCTGGCTGTTAGATACATGAGTGACCCAATCATAATTCGGTATTTTGTAGGGTCAATTGGTGTCCCATGTAAATCAGCGTCCAGCTTTGGAGATGATGCAGACATAGGAGTATTATATGTGTCACAACTTGTCATGCCATGTTTCTTTAAAATCTCTAGAGCATGTTTGGACTGGTTTAGAAAAATACCACGGGGGGATTGATGAACTTGTAGTCCTAAGAAGAACGTAAGTTCACCCATCATAGACATCTCAAAATTTTGCTTCATTAGTTTAGCAAAAGCATTTGAGTATTTTTTATTTGTTGAACCAAAAATGATATCATCAACATAAATTTGAACAATTAAGATATCCTCCCCGTGTTTTTGTATAAACAGTGTAGGATCAACAGATCCTTTCGTAAAGTGATTAGCAATGAGAAATGCAAACATTTTATCGTACCATGCCCTCGGGGCTTGTTTAAGGCCATAGAGGGCTTTCTTGAGCCTGTACACATGGTTTGGATGTTCTGGATCGATGAAGCCCTCTGGTTGTGTGACATACACTTCTTCACGGAGTTGTCCATTCAGGAAGGTAGTCTTCACGTCCATTTGATACATGGTGATATTCTTGTGGGCAGCATACGCCAGAAACATGCAGACAGCTTCAAGTCTAGCCACTGGTGCAAAAGATTCTTCAAAGTCGATACCTTTTGCACCAAGACGAGATTTATTACAAATAACTATTCCATCAGCATCCAGCTTGTTCTTCCAAATACATTTAAGTCTGACAACGTAGACTCCATCAGGTCTTTCTACCAGTTCCCAAACTTCAAGATGTTTGAATTGATCAAGTTCTTCTTGCATTAATTTAATCCAATTGTCATAAGTTAAGGCTTCTTTAATATTCTTTTGTTCTGCTTGACAGACGGTAAGTGCATAGATGCATGTTTCACTATCTGTGTGAAGTCTTTTTCGTGTCATGACTGGATTGTCTGGATTACCAATCACATTCACTAAAGGATGATCTCTTGTCCATATGGGGGTAGAAGGGTAATGTTGAAAGTTGTTGTGCAAATTAGACGGATCCAAGTTTCTCTTTGACGACTCAGCAATATCGGGAATGGTTGTAGTCGGAGCAAATGGATTGAAGAATGCATTTCCATCATAATGTGCGGGTGTGGGTACTTCTTGAGGTAGGGGATCTTCAGCTGCAGTCTTAGTATTGGAAGCTGTTTGTTCTTCTGTTGATGGTGATTCAGTTGTAGGTGCATCTTCAGCAACGGTTGTTTTTGTAGTAGCAGGAGTATCAGGTACTGGAATATGAACAGGTTATGCAGCGGAACTGGAGGATACATCTGGTGCATGACTAGCAAAAGAATCATCAAATAGTGGAGAAAACAATGTTTCCAAATCCTTACGGTTGAGAGAGAGTGGTGCAGCTGATTAATCAGGAAAGTTCAGACGGTTAGTAGCGGGTCCTAAGTTGTTTTGCTCAAAAGCCATATCGGTGAGTTCATCAAAATTAGCATGTATTGTCTCTTGAATTTCCCTAGTGCAACGGTTCCAGATGCGAAAACCTTTTGAGTTTTCACAGTATCCAACAAAGATTCCAATGTCAGCTTTGGCTTTTAGTTTTCCAAGATCATCATGATCATTATTTGGGTAACAAAGGGCCCCAAATACATGAAAGTAATTTATGTTAGGTTTACGGTTATGAACAAGCTCATATGGAGTCTTGTGATGCCTTTTGGTGATCATACAACGGTTTTGTGTGTAACAAACAGTGGAGACAGCTTCAGCCCATAAGTAATCAGGTAATTGAGCCTTGATCAACATCGTCCTTACAGCTTCCATTAACGTCCTGTTGCGTTTTTTGACAACCCCATTATGTTCTGGGCTGCGTGCAATAGTTGTCTGGTGTTCAATTCCTACTTTCTTAAAGTAATCACGAAGGGTTTGATTCTTAAATTCGGTTCCATTATCTGTTCTGACTTTTCTAACTGTATTGCGGAGCTGAACCTGAATTTTGGTGAGAAAGGTGATGATCATAGAAGGAGCATGATCTTTGGTTCGTAGAAAGTATACCCAAGTCCATCTTGAAAAATCATCGACGATTACCAATATGTAGCGTTTCCCGTTAATTGTTTGAACACGCATTGGGCCACATAGATCCATATGGAGAAGTTGTAGAAAATGATCAGTACTATGCTCAGTTTTAGACGGAAAATGATCACGGGTACTCTTCCCTTGTTCACATGCTGGACATAGATGATCTTTTGCATACCGAAACCCTGGAAGACCGTCGACTAATTTATGACGAGCAAGTTCCGTCATGTCTTGAAATTCAAATGAGACAGTCGTCTGTGCCATAGCTAGGATTTTGTAGAGTGTGCTTTGGAGAGTAAACAAATAGGAGAAGAAACGGTCATATCAGACATAGAAATGGTGTAGAGACTCATTCCGTGTTTGCCCGTCATGAGATCGTTTCCTTGTAAATCACGAACGAAGCAGGTTTTCTCCCTAAATGCAACTTCCAAATCACCGTCACAAAATTTCCCTACTGAGAAAAGATTGTGTCCAAGGCCTTCAACGTAATATACACAGCTAATCTCGATGTTGCCATTGACATAGTCCCCATAGCCCATGATAGCGGCAAAGTGATCATTCCCGAATCTGACAGTTCCTATGAACTTTGAAACAAAGTTTACTAGAAGTTTGAGGTTGCCTGTCATATGTCGGGAACATCCGCTATCAACAATCTAGAGGACGATTTGAATCACCTGCATCACAATAAGATAACGCAGATGGAGAGTTGGTAACAGTGGAACCCGTTGGGTTAGTAGCACAGTTATTAAGCACTTTATGTAACCAAGTAAAACTAGGTTTCCTCTGTAGCCAACGTTGCCATGTCCAACTAGATTCAGCTTTCTTCTTAGTGAATGCACTAGGTGATTGAATTGTTTTAGGAGCAACTATGGTTTTGTCTACGACATACTTAGAAACTATACTTGGCAGTTTTCCTAATATAGACTTAGAGGCAGTAGTGGGCCTAGAGAAAATGCCATATGTACGTTTCTCATTACGAGACAAAAGAGACTTTGCAACACACTTTTTATGATTACCAGATAACATGCTATTTTGACAAAACACACAAGAAGCATCAACATTCAAAGCATTCAGAACATTCAAAGCATTCAAAGTATGAGCATTTGTTACATCACGATTAGAAATACAAGTTTTTAAGTTTGATTCTACATCTGACACAACATGATTTTTATTCAAGCTCCTAAAGTGGTCTTCTACTTCTTTGTCTTTTAGTGTGCCGCTCTTACGTTGCCAGATACTAGTCTTCTTTTTGTTTCTTTTGGGCTCGAATCTGTTAACGTTGTGAAGGGTGACTATTCCTGTAGAAGTCGAAACATTCACATTAGTGGTCGGAAGGGATGCTTTCCTAGGTGTTTTATCCACTTTATACATGCCAGGTGCAATCACATTTGTGTGGACAAATTTCCCTTTTTCAAGTAATTTAATTTTCTCTTTTAGTTCAATTTTGATATGATTCTTTTGTTGAATTTTAGAATCCAATTCTCGATTTAAGCGAACAGTGCCATTCCTATTCTGACAAACTTCACCAATGTCCTTTTCATGTTCAAAGAGTTGACATTTTAAAACAACATTTTCTTTTTCAAGAATTTGAATTTTGGAAGCGTGACTGTTTTGAAGGGACATTGTTTCTTTTTGATTTTGCAACTTTAATTCAAAATTCAGACTTTGAGTTCGACACCATTGCAACTTTTGATTGAGTTAAAAAATTTCTTTTGAAAGTTTGTTTTCACATCATCATTGACTTTGCTTAACCACTAATTTTCTCTTTTCAGATTCTCAACTTCAAATCTCAACATTTCAATATCAGCAGAATGATCATCAACAAGCATTTCATTACAAGACACATAAATGGAATTCATGAACACAGATATTATTTTAGAACATAGAACATCTTCCAAGAGTCGATCTGCTTCTTTTTGCAAAACTATGTTTTTACGTTTTGTTTTGAAATCGCTTTTTCAATTGCATTGAAAGTGTTCATCATGGATGTGACCTCTTATTGAAGTTCCTGTTCCCAATGTGTAGCACAAAGACACAGGTGGTGAACGTGTGGCAAAAATTGTTTTTGAAAAATTTCTCGCTTTTCTTTTTCATAGGGAGAAAGAAAAGTAGAGACTTTTATCTCAGAATTACGTTCAATTGCTTGTTCCAAAAAATGTATGTCTTCCATAAATGTATTAAAATATCTAAGTACAAGACATTGTTTTGGCAATGGTGCAATTACACCCGAATTTGGTAAAGGACCATTGACTTGTGCTACTGTGTTCACAGGACCAACTTCAGAAGATTCATTCATTTGCATTAAAAACCATGATTGTTCTAATTTATCTTGTTGAGGAATGAAGGTGTCGCTAATATGAGGTACTTTTGAGTAATCAAATGGTTTATTAAATTTGTCATTGCTCATTTTAGATCGAATCTCGTCTTCCTGTTCCATTTCTTCCTCATAATTATGAACCACAACACGCATAATAGAGTCATCAAAAAGATGTTTTGCACTATATAACTTTGGATTTTCCTTGAGTACTGATGTGTCGCGTTCGTGTACAAGTTTTAAATTTATAAAGGTCGAATTACCGAATCTAGAAATAACACATACGAGCAAGTGAACTCGTCCGTTATAGCAAGATTATGATGGTAAGTCGGGATCGTTCGCAGGGATTTGTGAGTGAATCGGATTGTAAGCTACTAAAAGTAAATCTCTTAAACAAGCAATGATGAAAATATAATACTTCAAATGATTAAAACTACATTTGCTTAGACTAGTTTACTACTCTTGATAAGCATGATTGTGATAACTTTTGATAACATGTTGGTTATGATAATTAGTTTGGTGAACTAATCTATTGTTCTTACAAGTTAAACCTTCGTCAAGATTTTAGTTCATAAAAACAAGCATTAAGTTTAACCAATCAATTCAAGATCAATTCAAGGTTCATAAGTTTGAATTAATAAACTTAAACACAAAAATAGTCTTTTGTTTTATCAAATACGCTTAGGAAATGGTCAATACAAAAGGTAACCGATCATAGACAAAAGGTCACAATTGATTGCAAACAACTAATCTTTCGACCCTTAAGGTTGTTTTCAATCAATCCAATTTGATAGAAAAAAGCATTCTTATTACAACCACAATTAAGTCTCTTTGTTAAACCAAGAATAATGGGTGATAACAATCATTCATAGACAAATGATTATAACTAGTTGGATAACAATAAATCTTTCAACCCTTAGCATTATTAACAACTAGTCAAAATCGATTAACAAATGTCACTATGAAACTTAACCACAATTGGATCTTAGAATTAACTTGAAATTGAATTAAAATATGTTATCACAATCATACACAAATCATTAATTCATAAACATCATCTAAGCAAGTGCACAAAGGCACAAGCCACTCATAGCAAACATGAATATAAACTCAGAATTTTGAACATTAGAAATCATGATTAAAAGTCTTACAATGATTGAAATGAGATTACAAATGATAAGGTAATGATACCCAAAGTATTGGTGTTGACTTCTTGAGGTTTTGACTTCCAAATGTTGACTTCTTGACCTTCTAAAGCTTCCTGGACTTCTGAGAAAGAATTTAGGACTTTTGAGAGAGTATTTTGAGAATGGTTAGTTGATTGATAATTGTGTTGGTAATTGGTGAAAAGTTGTTCTTTTTTAACATGTAAAAAGGGCTCTATTTATACTACTCTCAAGGCCTAGGGTCTTAAATGCTCCAACTTGGCCTCCAAGCAGAGTGGAATGGCCTAGAATACACATGGGAAGGGTCTAGAATCGTTGGAATTAAGACACAGTACTTAATGATGAAGTTTGGGAAAACAGACGACCTCCAACCGATCGGTATTGGCTCTAACCGATCGGTTGGTCTTCAAATGTGGCCTCCATCCAAATCGGTTGCAGGCTGCATCCGATCGGATGGAGTGCTGATGTAGACTCATTTTTGGACTTTTGGCTTTTGGTTTATTTCTTTCTCATAGCACTTGGTTCTCCATCCAAACTTGATTCTTTCTTTGTCTTGAAACTTGTCAACTTGAATACTTGGACCTTTATTCTCTGAAATGCCTTTTTGGAATGTGGTTCTGGACACGGGAATCTTTGTATGATCATAAATATTTCCTTCTTCCTCATTCTTTCACTTTTTTTCTTCCTTTTTCCTGTTTTTGGCTACATATACTTTGCAAACATACTTTGGTACAATTAAGTAACAAAATCATATAAATATAACCAAATAACATATACAAAAGCACGAATAACGCTACTAAAAACATGCACAATTTGAGCGTTATCAAATTCCCCCACACTTAAACTTTGCTTGCCCTCAAGCAAATCTAGAAGTAAAAACAATTATCCACATGGTATACAAGTATGATTAGAAAAATGTGATGCAAATCTATCAAGTACAAGTACAAGTTAGATTCATCATTTTAAGCTTTTATGGTTGAAGCATCGAGATGTTTGACAATACCCAAATATTTTCTTGCTTGATAAACATTACTAATCACCTCACGAAAAGGAAATGAAATATAATTCACTCAAAACACTCATTTGTATGGATGGTGGAGTATATAATAGAAATCACACTCATTTGCTCAGTCATGATTTAAATATTACCATAGGCTTGTACAAGAAACAAAACTATACCGATATGGCGTGAACACCAAGTATACATATCAAAGAGGTCTTTTATTCTGGTTTAAGGCTTCAAGGGTTATATCAGACTTATGTGAAAATATCTTATGCAAAACATAATAGATCGCTGGCACGAATTCTTGCATTACCAAATAACGGATGGTCACTAAGGCATATCTTGGATCGCTGGCGCGCTATTCACATAACGGATGGTCACGAAAAGACACACTAGATCGCTGGAGCACTATCTAATTCCTAAAGAAATTGGATGGTCACTACATGTCAATACACTTGATAATTCCACAAAGTCAAAAGGTAAGGATGAGACATGGGATATGTTTAGAAAGGTTGATGACAAAGAATATACATAATAGTCAAAGTCTACTAACCGAATGTTGCTAGCTATTACGAACCATTATCATGCAATCTTGAGAAACTCCATACTTTATTGATCAATACATTATTCACTAGCTCATTGGCTATTCTTGTCACCTTATAGTTGCGATGACTTTCTTTTTTTTTTTTTGAACATAAACCTTCACTTGTCATCTTATAGTTGTGATGACTTCACTTGGATAACTGCTCTTGGAGTTTTCCTTGAATTTTCATGATTTCCCACATAACATCCATCTTGCCAAATAGATAGCAACCAACCAAGACTTGACTAAGGGTAAGGCTAGGCTAAAAAGTGTAAAATCTTTTTGTATTTTTCTGGATTTTATCAAAAGAAAAGATTGGCTCAGAAGGTGTAACTAGGGGTATCTAGCGTTAAAGATAAACGCTAACAATAGGGTTTATATCGGTGGTTAACTAGTCAGTGTAACTAGCTAAATATCAATACGGAAGGCTATTTGGGTTCAATCCTAAGGTTGCCTCTTATCACGCATATACACTTACATCACACATGAAATGTGATCTCACAATGGTCTCGTAATGATTTACAAGCACAAGTTCTAGAATAAATAAAATCACCGACACACTCATAGCAAAAGAATCAAAGCATAAGAGATGTATGCTAAATAAAGAATGGCTTAATTCCTCACAATTTAGGTGGAAGGGCTATAATATGTGCTAGCTAATGTTATCGATCCCAGAATGGATTGCAATATTAATCGGGACACATCTCAATTTTTTCAAAAATTACATATTTTACCAGTGGATGGATCCAGTTATTCTAATATATTATCCTAAAGATGACAAATAACTAGATCACAAGGGCAAACAAAATTTAAAATTTAGCTCGAAATTTACAATCTATCCTTATTTTCCTATTCACCCCCCCCCCCCCCCACACACACACACACTTAAGTTAAGCATTGTTCTCAATGTGATAAACGAACTTCAAGGAATGAAAATATGGAAATAAGAGAGTAAACCATATTTTCCGTGCTTCTTATGATTCTTTGATCCAAGCGTCCAAGCTTTGTAATCATTACCTGCAATAATCTTTAAAACAAACAAAACAAACACACGAAATATTTCTACGTTTTATTCAAAAGTCAGTGGTACACCCCTACACTTAAGTTCAACTAAGGGATTAGAGAAACTTTGGGATGTAATCACTTTGAAAAGTAAATTAAGAAGTAAAAATAGCTAATACACGGGTTGCCTCCCAAGAAGCGCTTGTTTTATTAACGAGTCATCAGCCTGACTCAAACTTCCTTTAGTCTACGTTGGTGCAATTTTTGGTCTCTTCTTTGAAAATTTTGGAACATACACCACGTTTCCTATCACTATTTCTTCTCCAGTTTCATCTATGTCTTCTAACTTCACTCTTTACAAAGCTTGAGGAAGAACATCATAGATAAATTCAGCATTTTCCTTGTAGTCGGTTGGAAAAGGTGTCAGAAATGTGACAGATTTATATTCTGATTCAGGCAGAATTTCTTTGATAGAAATCTTGTTCATTTGCTCCTTATCATAGTACAATTTAATTCGGTGACCATTGACAATGAAACTTCCACCTTGTTTGTCATATAATTCAACATATCCAGATGTAAATCCATGTTTCACTATATACGAACCGAACCATTCGGTTTCAGCTTGGGAGCTTTAAACTTGTATTTCATATTGAAAAGCAGAACTTTGTCTCCAGCTTTGAATTCTTTCCTAATTCTAAGCTTTCTGTCATGATAAGCTTTGGTTCTGGCTTTGTAAATCCTTGAGTTCTCGTAAGCTTGGAGTCTTAGTTCATCGAGTTCATGCAATTGCAAAAATCTCTTCTCTCCAACTATTTTGAGATCAGGGTTACAGTTTCTGAGTGCCCAGTAGGCTCGATGTTCGATTTCAAACGGAAAATGACATGTTTTCCCATACAAAAGTCTGTATGGTGTTGTACCAATTGGAGTTTTGTAAGCCATACGAAATGCCCACAGAGCATCATCGAGTTTTCTTGACCAAATGGCAGGGTTGTCTTTGACCCTTTTTTCAAGTATCCTCTTTAAGGCTCTCTTTGTATTTTCGACTTGACCACTGGTCTATGGGTGATAAACGGTAGCAAAGCGATGATGAACTACATATCGTTTCATAATTTTCTCCATTTGTATGTTACAGAAATGGGTTCCTTTATCACTTATTAATGCTTTAGGAATTCCATAACGAGCGAAAAGCTTTTTGAGAAAATTAACAACAACTCGTGCATCATTTGTGGGTAGAGCTTCGGCTTCAGCCCATTTTGAAACATAATCAATAGCAACGAGAATGTATTCGTATTTGTATGATTTAGGAAATGGTCCCATAAAATTGATTCCCCAAATATCGAATATCTTGCAGACTTGAATGCTCTTTTGAGGCATTTCATCTTAACGAGAAATACTACCAGATTTTTGGAAAGCATCGCAATTTTGGACAAGAGTATAAGCTTCTTTGAAAATTGTCGGCCACTAGAATCCAGCGTCAAAAACTTTTTTAGATGTGGTGGAAGGACCATAGTGTCCCCCAGTCGGGCCATGATGGCATTCATCAAGAATTCTTCTAGTTTCGGAACCAGAAACACATCTTCTGATCATCCCATCGGGACACATCTTGAAAAGATAGGGTTCTTCCCAATAATAGTGTTTTAGTTCTGAAAAGAATTTACTTCGTTGGACGTGAGTTAATCCTTTTCTGAGAATTCCTCCAACGAGATAATTTGCATAATCTGCAAACCACGGAATTTCGTTTTCATCAACTGTATCAACAGTCATGAGAGTTTCATCAGGGAAATAATCATCAATCTCATCTTCCTTTAACTCTTCCAAATTTGGATTCTCAAGACGAGACAAATGATCAGCAGCTAGATTTTCTGCTCTTTCTTATCTTTGATTTCGATGTCGAATTCTTGGAGTATCAAAATCCATCGGATAAGACGCGGTTTTGCATCTTGTTTGGTAAACAGATATTTGAGCGCTGAATGATCAGTAAACACAATCGTTTTTGAAAGCACAAGATAAGATCTGAATTTGTCGAAAGCAAAAACAACGGCTAACAATTCCTTCTCCGTAACCGTGTAATTTTGTTGAGCATTATTAAGTGTTTTACTAGCGAAGTATATAGGACGGAAATCTTTTCCTTCACGTTGTCCTAATACAGCTCCAATAGAAAAATCGCTTGCATCGCACATGAGCTGGAATGGTAGTGACCAATTAGGTGAAACCATAATGGGTGCACTAGTCAGTTGACTTTTCAATGTTTCGAATGCCTTCATGCAATCTGCATTGAAGTCAAAAACATAATCTTTTTCAAGAAGTTTTGTCATTGGACGAGATATTTTGGAAAAATCCTTAATAAAATGACGGTAGAAACCGGCATGTCCTAGAAAACTTCTAACGGCTTTAACGTTTGTTGGAGGTGGTAATTTGGTGATAACATCGATTTTCGCTTTATCAACCTCTATTCCTGCACTGGAAATTTTGTGTCCTAGCACAATTCCTTCAGTCACCATGAAGTGACATTTTTCCCAGTTAAGAACAAGTTGTGCAGCTTCGCATCTTTCGAGATTTTATCGAGATTAGAAATACAAGCTTCAAATGAGCTTCCAAAAACTGAAAAGTCATCCATGAAAACTTCCATAGATGTTTCAAGCATGTCTTGGAATATAGCAATCATACACCTTTGAAAAGTCGCAGGTGCATTACAAAGACCGAAAGGCATACGCCGGTAAGCGTAGGTTCCAAAGGGACATGTGAACGTAGTCTTTTCTTAATTGGCAGGATCAATAGGAATTTGGAAATATCCTGAAAAACCATCAAGGAAACAAAAGTACTTGTTCCCTGCTAATCTCTCAAGCATTTGATCCATGAAGGGTAAAGGAAAATGATCTTTTCTGGTGGCTTTGTTTAATTTTCTGTAATCAATACATACTCGCCATCCAGTGACAGTTCTAGTAGGAACTAATTCATTCCGTTCGTTAGTCACAACAGTCATTCCTCCTTTTTTCGGAACACAGTGAACTGGACTCACCCAAGGACTATCCTCGATGGGGTAAATGATACCGGCATCAAGAAGTTTGATAATTTCTTTCTTAACAACTTATTTCATGTTGGGATTGAGTCGACGTTGTCTTTCCACAACGGGTTTAACACCTTCTTCGAAATTAATTTTGTGTTTACAAAAACAGGGCTAATTCCTGGAATATCAGAGGTTTTCCACGCAAAAGCTCTTTTATGCCTCTTGAGAACAGAGATGAGACATTCTTTTTCCTTATCATTGAGCAACGAAGATATGACTACTGGAAGAAGTGAATTATCCTCCAAGTAAGCATATTCAAGATGATCGGGGAGTGGTTTCAGCTCAAGATCAGTTGGTGGTTCTTGAAGAGAGGTTTTGATCATTAAAGGTGATTTCCTCAAAATTCTCTTCTACTATTTCTCCTTCTTCAACTTCTTCTTCGAATTTTACTTCCATAAAATCAGCGAATTCTTTATCAAAGTCTGTTTCACTAATTTTCTCCGAAGTAGTCATGAATGGATCAGAATCGTCAAGTAATGCATCCACTTCCTCATCAGTCACTTCATCGATTACGTCAATGTTAAAACAAGTGTCATCACTGGAATATGGATATTGCATTGCTTTATCGATTAAAAAGGTAATTCTATCTTCTCCAACTCCAAGATTGAGTTCTTTACCTTTTACTTTGATGATCGCATCAGCGGTGTTTAGGAAAGGTCTTCCTAAAATAAGAGGTACACTACTATCTTCCTCCATTTCTAAGATCACAAAATCCACGGGAAAAAACAAATTTACCAACTTAGACAAGCATATTCTCAGCAATTCCAATAGGATATTGGTAAGAATGATTGGCTAATCGAATACTCATCCTTGTAGGTTTCAAAGTATTAATTGAAAGTTTAGAATACAATGAATAAGGCATCAAATTGATACTTGCACCAAGATCGGCTAAAGCATCGCATGTGATCTTGTTTCCTAATGTGCATGGAATCAGAAAACTTCCGGGATCTCTGAGTTTTGGTGGAATTTTGTTCTAAACAATGGCTGAGCATTCTTCAGTGAGAAAGGTAGCGGATATTTTTCCAACTTGTTCTTGTTATTCAGAAGTTCCTTTAGAAATTTTCTATAATTGGGCATTCCAGCTAGAACATCAACGAGGGGTAAATTGAGTCTAACCTCTTTGATCATTTCAACAAACTTCTTATAACGTTCTTCCATCTTTTCTTTCTTAAGGCGTTGAGGATATGGAATTTTTGGTGTGTACGCCTTGACTGGTGGGATGGGTTTTTCTTTGGTGGGGACAAGGGTAAAGATGTCACAATAATGGTTTCATATCAGAACAAACACAAGCATATGACATAAATAATACAATTGAATTTCAATGGTTACAATGAAAAGTCTGAAACTACAAGGTTACAAATGAGATATACAATAATTACTAAGTCTGAATATAAGCTCTTCTAGTCATCTCTATTTATAAATAACTATCAAGGTCTTCTAAGTCCAAGGTACTCTCCACTCATACCCAGCTTCCAAACTAAAACCTGCCGCAGGAAAAGAAATGTGGCTGAGCTTAAAAAGCCCAGTGAACAGATATAAAGGTAACAAGCAGTAATAATGGGATAGTGAAGTAAATGAAACAATGTAAGGTAATACAAGAGTGAGGATAGAAAGAAAGATAAAAGGTTATGCAGATATACCAAGAGTTAAGGAATAGTTACAAAAGATAAGAGGAAAGGGAAAAGTAATCCCAACCCGAGCCCAGATCAAATCAAGTCAAGTCAAGTATTAAGTCAAGTGTCAGGTCAAGTATGTATCCGGAGGGGTGACCTCGAAATACTAAGCACAAGGTTATAAGGTAAAGGGAAAAACAGTAATCCATTACGAGCCCAAGTCAAGTCAAGTATCAAATCAAGAAATCAAGTAGCAAGGTGTACGGAGGGGAGACCTCGGTACCAAGTACAAGGTGAGGGGATACCTCAAGGGGTGGAGTCATGAGCTCCCAAGATGTGAAAGACGTGTATCGCACACACCATCAGTCACCAAGTATAACAAGTAATATAAACAAGTCAAGTCAAATCTAGGATGCATCCATACGCCCCAGGTGGCCAAAGTCTGCCTCTACATAACAAGTCAAATCAAGTCAGGGACGGGACAGGTCATCACTCTCCTGCCCTAGAGTCATGCCATCGGTGCATCAATGACATGGACATGAAACCCTCATGCCTAGTTATGGCTCGTAATCTCAAACTGTGGGTCCAGGGTCAAGTATCAAGTATCAAGTTCAAGTTCCAAGTTCAAGTTCAATATCAAGTTGTTCAAGTCAAGTTTCCAATTCAAGTGTATCAAGGTTCAAGTCAAAGTTCAAGACAAGAGATCATAGCAAAGGTTCAATTTAAAAGTTCATTTAAAAGAAATACTTTAATAATGGTTTTAGTAGAAATGATCTTTCAAAATAGTTTTCACAACAATGGTCTTTCAAATCAGTTTTTCATAAAGATAATCCTTAAGAGTTATTTTCATAAAACTTTAGTAGAATTACATTTAAAAGTGGTATCGCATCGTTTTAAAATAGCTTTTCTCAAAACATTTTCATATATAATTAAGAAAGTTTCCACATCCAGTTTTAATATCAAGTAGATCTTCTAGGTGTCCAAGGATTTGAATATTCAGGTCAAAGGTGATGAACGAAGTATGTCAAGTATCAAGGGAACATGGCAAGGTTCAAAACAAGCAATCAAGGCAAGGGTTTCAAAGCAAGGTTCAAATCAAGTGGGTCATATCAAAGGTTCACAATACAAGGGGAAACATAGCAATGGCTTTGGGAATCCTAATGAATCAAGATCAGAAGTCAAAAGAACGAAAACACCCTTACTGAGAAAGGTAGAATATTTGTACCTTATGAGCAAAGCAAATAGAAACAAAGATAGCAAAACTGACAGAAAGCATGTCACTCCTTCTTCGCGCCTAAAGGAGTAGAAGACAGAATTACAATTGGTTCTAAATTTAGATTACTCATTTTAGTTTATCTTTCCATTTTAAGTAACTCTAGTCATTAACATTCCCGTTTATCAACTTAAAGTATTTAATAAGACCATTTTAGTGGTTTAAGGTTCATAAGGTTATTTACATACAATTAAGGTTATTATGGTAGTTTTACAAATCTGAGGGTTTATTAAGTAATTATGATAAGTTTAAGGACCATTATGCAATTATCATAAAATTAGGGAATAAAGTGTAATTATTGTAAAGTTACAGGTTTTTACAAGTTAAGTCCTTTATTATTAGAGAAATAACAATTTAAACCCTTTAGTTTTGGAAAATAAACAATTAACACCTTTTAAATGTCTTTTTACACTTTACCAAGTTTTATGTATGAATAGGACCTGTTTCAAATAATTTATGAATCGTATTATAACTTTGAAATAAAATCTACAAAAATTCATAGAGATACCTTAATGTCCCTAGTATTATACCTATTTTTTCCAGATTTTATTAACTAGTATAGGTATGAATGAAAAATCCATTTTCCTAACCTGTTCCAGAATCATATCTGATGAAACACCCGAACAGAAATTAATTCTTTACCCCATCTATAAAATTTATAAAAATCTCTAAAAATTCCAGTAACTAATAGACATATCAAATATTATCCAGTTCAAAGGACACCTTCTAATTCGACCTGGCTTGTAATTTAAAAATCATAGACTCAGACTAATTTTCCAGGTATACGAATTCGATTTGACACTTGTTTTTCCAAAAATCAAAAAGTTGTCTTCCAGGTCTCTAAAAATTACAAGATAAATTTCTCCAGAAAGCTATTTCATTAAAATTCATTCTAGACTCCAGAAACTCACAAAAATACGTTTTTATCATAAAGATACAATCGATTCAATTAGGACAATTTTCCAGATCAGTAGCAGACTTTATCCTAACATGTAATCTTTTATAGTTTTGACATACAAGTGATTATATCTAGCCATACAATGATTATAGTTGGGTTTATAACACATTTAAATCGACCCTTACATCACAATACATGTTCATAACAATTTATATTCAGATTTATACACCTATTCGGTTTATAATTCATCTTTGAGATTGTTATTTCATGTGACAAATTGTTATTTCATGTGATACTATTTTAACAAGAACAACAACATGGATTCAAGGATTAACCAAAGGAGAAAAATACGAGTACCCTCGTAGAACACACGGAGAATCAAGAGTACAAGATCACGTCACCAACAAATTCTTCCTCTTCTTTCTTCTTGGGTTTGAACGACAGAAAACAAGAAAACAAGGCAGAAATCGATTAGGGTTTGCTCCAAATTCGAATTGATTGAAGTTAGTATAACATGGTTACCTTATGATGTGAAAGAAAACAAGAATGAAACAAGATCAAGCCTTCCTTTGGTGGTTTTGAGGATCGACAGCAGCAGCACAAAAAAGAGAGCCGAGACTTAGGTTTTTTAGAGAATGATGCGCGTGATGTGTCGTTGCGGTTTAGCAGTATTAATGCCTAATCAAGTTTTAAATTTATATTTAGCCGACTTATCAATAACACACACATTTAACGAGCAGTGTACCCGGTCAGTATGAATATAATGGTAAGTAGAGTGTCGATCACTAAGAGTGGAACGTATTATCTAGTTATTCTAATCAGTATTTTAATATATTAAGTTAGCTATACAATCTAATCTAACGCAAGGGGGTTCAGCCTGAGAGACTGGCACGATTTGGTTGCAATTAAATAATAAACTAAACCAATAGGCACGAATCAGCAAGTAGCACACACGTACACAGATAAATACTCGAGACAATAAGAGGGCTGTCCTTATGATAAGTAGTTTGTCACTTGTTTTATTGCTAGTGTTATATGAAGTGTATAGTTCGATGCAACGCACCGAGATTAAGTCCTTTCTCGTTGGTTCTAATCTTATCGGCGAGTAAACCCTTAATGATTACTTATGACTATCCCGTTTATCTTTCTCCTACTTTTCTACAGACCATAGAATACATAGGCATCTAATAAACAGGCGAGGGCAGAGGCATGGCGACCCGATCAACGCTCAGCTAGCCACAGAGGTTATCAATGCACTAATAAAAGTCACCAAAGACACTAACATATAAACTTTAATTGATGAGAAAGCAGTTTTAAGGGAGTGCAACCTTTCCATTGTCACGTTACACAAGCCACCAATCTTGATGAATTAAAGTTTACTAACATAATAAAACAAAACTACTTAATGAATTAAACATATGCAGCACCTTCTTACAGCTCTTGTATCTTTGATTTGGGTGTGTCTTGTGCTGCTGCCTTAACTGAATTCGTCCTAGGTTTCTGGTCTTCGGTCTTCGGTTATAATATATGTCACCTCGAATTCGTCTGGTCTTGGGGTATTTATAGTTTCTGTCTGAGGGTGAGATGTGGCGCATCTAGTAAGTAGATGCGGCGCATGTACTTAACTTCGCGTAGGGTCCAAGATTATAATATTCAGGAATATTCGTACACCGCCAGAAGATGCGGCGTATCTTCATCTTTGGATGCGGCGCATGTCCTCTTGTATCTTGGATCGTATCTGGTGAAATATTGATAGTGATGCGGCGCATGTGATAAGTGAGATGCGGCGCATCTGGAGCAGAACAAGTTGATTATTCTTCGTTGACCAAAGTTTCATATGCGGCGCATGGGATAAATCCATGCGGCGCATTCTTCAAAGTCAGGCAGTGGTCTTCATTCTCTTCATTCCAATCAACCAATTCCAATCTTGATCATTTTACTCCGTTTTTAGTCCATAATCGCTAAGTTTCACCAAATGCTTGTTTTTACCTGAGAATTACAAAAGTAAACGATTAAGTATCAATCCTCATACATAATATAGTAAAACAAGTCAAATTAATAGGATAAATGATAGTAATAAAATGTACTTATTTGAGTTCATCAAATATCCCCCCACTTGAACTTTACTTGTCCCCAAGTAAACCTTAGAATTAATATTATGAAAATGTATCCTAAAGATGTTAGGATTTATTTTTATATTTAAGCATGTATTCGTCTTTTGTCATAATCACACAACTAAACACTTAACGAATTAGAAGTAAGATAAAATATTTCGATAAAAGCAAATCTAATCGTTTAACTGTCCAGTCGCTACGAATATTCTATCATAAGCTTGGCAAGTATACACATCTCCACCACTAAAGCTAAGGAATAACAAGTCTAAAGCGGTAAAAAAAAGGGTTTTTAGGCTTAAGGGTTAATTATTCTTATTCACTATCGATCTCAAATTCCAGAAAAGGCGACAAAATCACAAATACATGATCGAATCCACGAACACGATACTTGCAATTGCTCAAATCCTTAACTCGAATAGGCTAAAGATAGGTCCAAACTTCACCAATAATAATATATCAAAAAGGGCGACAAAATCATAAATACATAGCCGAATCCACGACTACGATACTTAAGATTGCTCAAATCCCTAATCTCAATAAATCAAAGGTTTGGTTGGATAAAGAATAATACAGGGTATGGATATATTTTGGGATATAAATTGTTGTAAAATGAAAAATAAACAAAACAAATAAATTAAAATCCTAAGTGTGGTTAATCACTATCCCAACCATCCCATGAATAAGACTCATATCATTGAATAACTCACGCTTTAACACTTGAAACACACGCTTTAGGTAGACACGAATTATACTCAACAAGATCTTAATCAAAGAATAAACCTTAGTTGACGTTCCCATAACTGCCAACTCCCATTCAATCCATAGATATAATATACAACAAATAGTGGTGATATCGACCACTTACATAACTTTACATCGTTGGTTTAATCAAACATCCAACTCTTCTTTTTTTTTCTTTTCTTTTTTTTTTTTTTTTCTTTTTTTTTTTCTTTTCTCATTTTTTCGATTTTTTTTTTTTTTTTTTTTTTTAAGCATAAACATAGATGTGTAAAATTTCACCACATCACTATAACAATAATTCTGGATAATTTTTCCATGCTTTTCATAACTTCAGAAATAACGGTAATAGTAAAAGCAGTAAACACACGAAAAATAAACTCAAAAATATACAATATTTACTTTCACTCCAATTGCATTGTGCAATTTCCCGACCTAACCATAGATAATGAATTACGCACACGAACACAGGTAATGTAAGGAAACACACTTTGCCTATAGCAATTAACCAACCACGGATTCTAATCTATAGGGTAGGCTAAGGTGTAAGGGTGTAACGAAACATTTTAAACAAAGGTGTAAGAAATGAAAGGAATGGCTCTGAGTGTTTTTCTAGGGGTATCTTACTCTAAAAATGAGAGTAACAAAAGGGTTTATACGGGGGTTAACTAACCAGTGTAGTTAGCTAATAACACATAACATATAAGGCTTTTTGGGTGTAATCCTAGAAATTTACCAATTTAGACAAGTCATTCCAATTATATAAAATAATACTTATTATGGTGGTCTCGAATAGTATACAAGCCAAGTTCTAAAGTTTACAAGTCACCGGCACACTCATAGATTTGTGAGTTTTGAAAAATCACAATTTTTGAAAATAACGTCATGTGTGCAGCTATGCAACTTAGACTTTAAACAAAAACATGCTAAAAATTTTAAATTTTGATATATTAAGCACATTTTAAGCATATTTTGAAAAGTTTAGGACAAGTAAGTGTTAAGTGTTCTAATTCTCCAATCCCCCCACTTAAGTTAAACAACGTCCTCGTTGTTTGTATAAAAGGTTAAAAACTGGAAAATAAAAGAATTAGAACAGAAAAACTCCCCTGAGATTTGCTCGGTATAATCCTCCATTAGTAGTAGAGCAAAAATCATCTTTCTTGTGGATTAGAACGTTTAAGCTTCGTATAAGATGTATCCACAGGAAATGCAGGAATCTATAATACCACCAACACTTTAAAACACACCTAAGATAAGAAAGGTTCAAACTTGCATAATACATTAGTATTTAGGTAAAAAAATAAAACATAAAAATTAAAAATTAAAAATGAAAATCATCAGGTCAGTCGATGCGCCGTATCTTATGGAAGAAGATACGCCGTATCGAGCCCGGAATAAATACGGATCAGAATAGAAGATGCGCCGCATCCTTAACCAGGGATGCGCCGCATTGAAAATAAACTGATAAAAAGTTTTAAATTCAAAAATTAAAAATGCAGAAAAATAAAGTAAAGTAAGATATGACCATTTGCAGGAGATGCGTCGCATCTCAGGATTGAGATGCGCCGTATCCTCATGCGGTCTGACTATAAAATAAAACTAAATTAAGGATAGGATGCGTCGCATCTGTTTACCAGATGCGGCGCATGTGGTTACCAAACAGACTGATAACAGTCTGCTGTAAAATGACTCGTTCCACGGTTTGATCTCTCACGTCCTCTCGTACCCTCATGCTGAACTTAATGCCAGTCTTCATCAAATATAACAAGAAACATAAACTAAAACATTAAATATATACACGAGAATAGTGATCAGTACAATCCAAAAAGTAATAATAATATGTGGAACAATGTCAGTAAAATCAAGAGAGTAAGATCATGGGTGAGCGAGGTCGTCTGGATGGGTCCCGGAAGTGCTGGCTCCATCAGTCCTAGGGCGGACTCTGCGCTCGTATGCACGTATCACTCCCGCAACATGAGTACCATCTGAACGGGTGTGGGTAATACCCTGCTGCTCCAATAGTCTGCTCACACTCATAACCAACCACTCTGAGTCCCTCCTCAGGGCTCTCAACTCTCCCTTGACTGCGTCAAGTCTCTGACCCATGGTGCGTACAGGGACTGGTGGGGGTACTGGTGCCTGCGGCTCCTCCTGATGGGCTGGAGCAGCAGCCGGAGGTCCCTGAGGGCCTCCCTGCTCCACCTCTGGTCCTGCTGCTCTGGCGGGCCCTAATGCTACCCAAACGTACTCTCCCATAGCCTGCTGGCATATCCCAAGCCTAACCAAGTAATCCCTGTCAATAACCGGGAGATGGGTCACCACAACCTCCAGCCCCGCTGGAATCTCCGCTCCAATGACTCCAAAATGGCGGGCCAGCCGAGAAACAAAATGCCCGCCAGTCATCTGGCTCCTCCGATCTCTCCCCGCAGCTGATCGGTGGAGGTAGTGTGCCAAAAAGTGGGGGATGTTCACCGACAACCCCTCATCCATGCTCCTAAGGAGGAAGAGGTCCAGAGTGGTCACCTTCTCAGGTGACTGACCCCTCCCAGCAACAGTAAGTGCAATCAGCCTGTGGCACAGCCTCCTCATCGGCTCCCTGATCAAAGTGTATGAGGGGGTGGAAGTAGTGATATCACCCCCCGAAGAAATCCTATCCCAGTAATCACTGAACAACCCTCTGTCAGGGACCGCTCGCAAACTATCATCCCAATATCTATCAAACCCATCTGACTCAAGCTCCTCAGCTGTATGCAGACCCATGGCCAAAATAAACTGCCTCATCGACATCTGCCTATGCACCCCTCCTAACCTGAACACCAGAGTGTCAGCTGTATCAATCTCCAAATCCGTCTCCCTGTAATGAATCGTGCTAAAGAACTCCAACATAAGCTCCCTGATAAGAGGCTCATCGATCCTGAACAGTCTCTCCCAAGCACTAGACCTGAACACCACCTCCTCATCATCTCCAGTGACTACCATCTCCATCCTATGCTGTAAACTCTCAGCAGCATGCCCAGCTCCAATCAATCCCACATCATCGAAATCCAAAGCCTGTACCCTGAATATCCTCCTAAAGTAAATCGACTCAAGTCTCCGTAAGTAGTCCTCCACAGTGCCAAGGGTTAGACCCATATCCTCAAATCGTAACCACTGGTGTCTCTGTGTTGCTTCTGGTAGTGGCATCTGAAATAAATTTTCAAAGTTAGTAAGCAGTCTGCTAGATAGGTAGATACGGCGCATCTGATTTAATCAGTGCGGCGTATCTGCATGAAATATAAGAGATGCGGAGCAAGAGTTGAGATACGGCGTATGTAGATGCGCCGTATCTATATTAATCAATACGGCGTATGTAGAATTTTATTAATTTGGGAATAGGTCGTTACGCCGCATCAATTAACCTAGATGCGCCGCATCTAAAAGTATATCAGTATAAGTAAAGGGGGTCAGGCAGACTTTTCAAGAATCCGTGTCCGTGACGTAAACTACCACTAACTATCACAGTATCATATACTCCTTATATCAGTTCTAATAGCTTATCACATTTTACTAATCCACCTTCCCGCTAAATATTCAAAACCGAATAACAAACCCCAAATTTTCGTTCAAATCAAATTATGCTAGAAATTCGATGTTTTACGCAAGTTAAACACGGGGAAGATCATCTATTACAAGTCCTAATCATATCTCTGTATCATTTAAGCACAAATCGAATTAATCATATAAGCCCTAATTTTCATATTAACCAAGATTAAATCGAAATGGAATAATTACCTTAATTTGATGATTAGGAGATGGATTATATATCGGATTAGAGGCGGATTTAAGAAAAATGATCGGATTAAGAGTATAGTTTCAGTGTGTGAAAGTTCTTAACTGTGTGTGTGTATGCGGTAAAGATTTTAGATCCGGCGCATTCCCGTCGTATTTATAGGGCAAAACGATGCGCCGTATTGTAAATTGGGATGCGTCGTATCTATTTATTTTCGTTGACTAGTCAATGAATCCTAGTTGGTCAGAGATACGGCGCTTTGGATAATTAGATCCGCCGTATCGCTAAGTTAGTAAACGAAATTTAAATAAGGAACGTACCTTGGCCTCCGCAACACGATTCTTTATACACCAAATTGGGGTAAAACGGTTACACCATACGATATAAATGAATTCAAAATAAGAGCAATAGGTATAAACGTTTTATTAACAATTGTAATCTTATAGTTTAGAGGATAAGAATTTATTCCGAGGTTAGGAACAAATATCATTTTTAAGCATACAAAATTAAGATTACGATTTTAATCAGATGTATTATACTGATAAGTAAAATTGAGATTATATAGTAGAGAACTTCCCTTTGTGCTGGTAGAATAATCGAAGAGGTTACGTTTTGATCACTCCAGCTAGCTTCTCTCGGGTTGGTTCAGAATGTAGTCCATCATGGTGATGCTTGAATCATCTTTTATCCTGAAAATAAACAACTTGCACACGAGAGTAGCGGACCGATCAAAGTAAATATCAAAAATCAACTATATTTATCAAATTATATTCGTCGTATTAACAAATGTTAATTCGCCGTATTTTCGTTACGATTCAAAATATAAGATTTTTGATTCAGAAGATACGCCGTATCGACGGAGATCGATGCGCCGTATCTGTTTAATAATTCGAAAACTGTTTTTAATTAAAATAATAGATACGCCGTATCTGCTAAAGCAGATGCGTCGTATCGCTTTAACGTTTAGAAATTTTTTTTATTAAAATCAGATACGCCGTATCTTGGGGAAAAGATGCGTCGTATCGCTTTATCGCTTAGAAAAAATTTTCTTATTAAAAACAGATACGCCGTATCTTGGGGAAAAGATGCGTCGTATCGAATTAATTAAACGCGTTGTATTTTATAAAAATTGAACGCAATACGCCGTATCTGAGAAATCAGATGCGCCGTATCGTTCGATTTAGCTCAGTACAACGATAGCAGAAAACAAAAATTACGAAAAATAAAAACAAATAAAAACACACAAACGAAAATAGACACAAATAAAAGCAAATAAATAACACACAAAAACAGAAAATATGCAAAATAGTACAATGAATGCAAATTAAACTAATACACAACAAAATTAGCGGTTAGATAAAAAAATTAAAAACCTAATTAAAATACTAATCAAATTAACAGATAATAACAATTCACTCCCCGGCATCGGCGCCAAAAACTTGATGCGCGTGATGTGTCGTTGCGGTTTAGCAGTATTAATGCCTAATCAAGTTTTAAATTTATATTTAGCCGACTTATCAATAACACACATACTTAACGAGCAGTGTACCCGGTCAGTATGAATATAATGGTAAGTAGAGTGTCGATCACTAAGAGTGGAACGTATTATCTAGTTATTCTAATCAGTATTTTAATATATTAAGTTAGCTATACAATCTAATCTAACGCAAGGGGGTTCAGCCTGAGAGACTGGCACGATTTGGTTGCAATTAAATAATAAACTAAACCAATAGGCACGAATCAGCAAGTAGCACACACGTACACAGATAAATACTCGAGACAATAAGAGGGCTGTCCTTATGATAAGTAGTTTGTCACTTGTTTTATTGCTAGTGTTATATGAAGTGTATAGTTCGATGCAACGCACCGAGATTAAGTCCTTTCTCGTTGGTTCTAATCTTATCGGCGAGTAAACCCTTAATGATTACTTATGACTATCCCGTTTATCTTTCTCCTACTTTTCTACAGACCATAGAATACATAGGCATCTAATAAACAGGCGAGGGCAGAGGCATGGCGACCCGATCAACGCTCAGCTAGCCACAGAGGTTATCAATGCACTAATAAAAGTCACCAAAGACACTAACATATAAACTTTAATTGATGAGAAAGCAGTTTTAAGGGAGTGCAACCTTTCCGTTGTCACGTTACACAAGCCACCAATCTTGATGAATTAAAGTTTACTAACACAATAAAACAAAACTACTTAATGAATTAAACATATGCAGCACCTTCTTACAGCTCTTGTATATTTGATTTGGGTATGTCTTGTGCTGCTGCCTTAACTGAATTCGTCCTAGGTTTCTGGTCTTCGGTCTTCGGTCTTCGGTTATAATATATGTCACCTCGAATTCGTCTGGTCTTGGGGTATTTATAGTTTCTGTCTGAGGGTGAGATGCGGCGCATCTAGTAAGTAGATGCGGCGCATGTACTTAACTTCGCGTGGGGTCCAAGATTATAATATTCAGGAATATTCGTACACCGCCAGAAGATGCGGCGTATCTTCATCTTTGGATGCGGCGCATGTCCTCTTGTATCTTGGATCGTATCTGGTGAAATATTGATAGTGATGCGGCGCATGTGATAAGTGAGATGCGGCGCATCTGGAGCAGAACAAGTTGGTTATTCTTCGTTGACCAAAGTTTCATATGCGGCGCATGGGATAAATCCATGCGGCGCATTCTTCAAAGTCAGGCAGTGGTCTTCATTCTCTTCATTCCAATCAACCAATTCCAATCTTGATCATTTTACTCCGTTTTTAGTCCATAATCGCTAAGTTTCACCAAATGCTTGTTTTTACCAGAGAATTACAAAAGTAAACGATTAAGTATCAATCCTCATACATAATATAGTAAAACAAGTCAAATTAATAGGATAAATGATAGTAATAAAATGTACTTATTTGAGTTCATCAGAGAATTAGGGTTTTGATAGATTTGTGATATTCGGTTATGCCAAGAACAAAAAACCGTGTGGTATTTTTGGGGGGTTTAATGGACCGAATATTGGCTATCATTTAGGAGATATGATGAACTTTAGTCAAGTTTATTTGTTATAAGAATGAATTTGGTCCTAATTCTAGTTAAGGTACATGTAGATGGCGTCTTTGTACAAGATGTAGGTTAGAACCTTTTTAATTTGATTAGCATATAAGTTAAATTCAAGTCTTAGGTAGTTTATAATATAACTTACATTAGGTTAAATACAATTTATGTTACTTGTATGATTTTCTTAAGTTCTTAAAATTTTAAATCGAGGGCATTATTGTCAATTCAAATTATGTTAAATTTTCGGGTTTTACAACTTCTTCCCCTCTAAAAGAAAAATTTTCGTCCTCAAAAATTGAAGTCGCAAGTTTAGACGAAGTCGTAGCAAATCGCAAAAGATCGTCACAATATACTCACGCCCGGGGAGGTTCTTCCAAAAAGGATCTTCAGACCAAATAGTTTCTCAAGACTCAAATCAAAACAAGGTGGCTTCAAATTTTCAGAAGGAGACAAATTGAGTTGATTCTGATTAAAAGGTCCATGTGACATAAAATGGACGATAGGCGAATCTTCTGGAAAACTCATATAGAATACGAACAAGATTTCAAATCAAATTAACTGTATCCACAGAAGAGAGTTCTACGAGGAGTTCAAGATTTATAACTGAGGTCAACAGAATGCAAAAAGAGAGTCCAAACTCATCCAGATATCTAATGAACAAGGGCAGAGTATACGCATAGGTAGAATGAACCTAAGGTCTCACTAATCACGGATAATCCAACGGAGATCAAATTCTAAACTTCTTAGGTACTCCTCAAGATGTCCTATGGCCACAATGAGTGCACGTTATATGGTGTAAGTATTATCACGTTGATCAGGCGTCATAATACTAGCACCACATAAATATGCCTTCATGATGATCATACTTTATCTCGAGTCGTAAACAAAACAACCTATCTTAATCCACCTAGTACTTCTACAGTCTCAGAGGTCAACAAAATCAAATGTCATAGTCAAGAGGGAAAACAAATCTACTCGCAAGAGTATCGGAATCCCAGATTGCCTAGCAGAAGTAAGGTACGCCGTCCACAATCCTCAGATCTTCCACAATTCGCCCAAACACCCCAAGACAAAGCCATCATCGAACATACGAAAAATAGCCACGGAACTGAAATGCTTTTAGGGAAACTTAAATCATTAGAGGGTCTCATTACTATATAACGAAGCTTAAGTGAGTCAATGGAAGTGAAAGTTAGTCGTCAAAACTTCGGTCTTCTCAGAATCAATTCTTCCAAACACGAAGGGTCTGTTTCAAAAATCCGTTCATTCAAAACATTCAATCTCTTCAAGTCCGGTTAATCTATCTTCGTTTGTTCATCAATCTGGAAGTGAAACAAAATCGGAAACTTGTATATGGTTCGTCAAGCCTCCTGTAGTTCTTCTTGGAATGTGATGGAGTCATGTGAATTTCTGGCACGATCTTCAAATCCCTTCATCATCCAGTCTGCTTCCGCTCTCAATTCATCTTGGTACAACCAAGAGGAATAGGGAAGTTAGACTGCATGTCTTCATCAACTCCAGGTTCGCCGTCTTGACTAGATTTTCTTCTTCTGCATCGCCAACACTTCTGTCTTATAAGGAATGTCTTCACTCTTCAGGGTAGCCGCCGTTGTTGTCCACTCCAGGTCATGCAGTGAAGTAATGCTACTAGTTGTCTCAACAAATACTAACCTCCCAGAATGTACAAATGATCGTCAAATTTCTAACAAGGTGCAAAAATGATTTTCATGGTCTTCCTCGTCTCCGAATGTACTATTAAGTCATACAATGACCATTTGCCCAAGTACTCACGAGAAAATATTATTTATCAATTTCACAAAACAGTTAGAGCTTTAGCTAATACTATCAGCGTCACTAACTGTAATAGCAGTGTTACGAATACGGAAAGCGATTCCAAGAATATCCTCAATTTATACTTTCATCTGAAGGAAACTTCGCGCTCTGAAATTGAATAGGTACATAGTCGTTTCAGGGTGGAGAAATAACGGTTCCTAACAGCTATACGGGTCAGCTTCCAGTAATCAATACATATCCTCAGTCACCATCCTTCTTTATCGCGAATGAAACTGAAACACGCCCAGAAGATACACTTAAGTTAACTCATTTCCTGGTCTTCGGTTGCTGCTCTTCCCGGTTGCTCAAATCAAACTGGTATGATCTGAAAGACATCTTCGCTTGCTGGCTAGACAATCTCTCGGTATCATGTCAAATCCTACTTCACACTCCGGTGGAAAACTTGGTGGTTCAAGCAAGAATCATATTCAGAAAGCTCAGGGTGCCAATTAACTCTCAAGATAAGGTTCATTTATTGGTGTACGAAATGGTTTCTAGGAAAACTTCATAACCGCGAAAATAACACACGAGTCTCTAGAACAAAGAGTTTATCAATCGATAATCATGGTAGGGAGTTCAAAATTGTTTCAAACGCCAAAGGTGAGACATAGGAGGATAGTTGTCAATATTTTGAATGCTCAAACAACTAATCCTTTATCAGAATAAAATTAAGGTTAACTATCCAAAGAAAGACAGATCAACAAAACAAATCTTATCATTCAAAATGAGAGGAAAACATTCTCGTACTCGTGGTTAAACACCACAAAACTTTTCATAGGGACAGAGATGGGTAAGATGAAATCAAATAGCGTCGGAAGATTTATAGATGCTTATCAAAAGCAAGAGACAATAACAGAAGGTATCAAATGCTTATCAAAAGCAAGAGACAAATAGCAGAAGGTGTCAAGTACGTCATCGCCATGAAGATTCTCAGAATGCCCGAAGAGGCATTAAAATGATTAACAAAAGGATCAGAGGTCAGAGTCGGAATCTGAAGATAAGGATCAAGTAATGTCAGGAATTACTATGCAATTCTCAATGCCTTCAAGATTTATTTAGGTTTCAAATCTTAGGTGGTGCAAGGTATAAGCTTTCAATTTCCAAGAGTGATCTCAATAAGCTTTAACCAAAAGCAAGGCACGAATCAGAGTGATGCGGAAGCAATTAAACTTAAACAAATGCCTTATAGTCTACTCATTCCTCACTGGTCAAAATTCAGTTCATATTACGAAATCCTAGGCAAGTTCTCGAGGTGTTCTCCTATGTTCTTATAGTGGAAGCCTAATGGTCCAAAACGCACAGGTCAAGGGTAAATGTATTACGAGTCGCAGCCTGTTCTCTGATACCATAAATTGTAACACCCCAACCCGACAAGGGTAAAGATGTCACAATAATGGTTTCATATCAGAACAAACACAAGCATATGACATAAATAATACAATTGAATTTCAATGGTTACAATGAAAAGTCTGAAACTACAAGGTTACAAATGAGATATACAATAATTACTAAGTCTGAATATAAGCTCTTCTAGTCATCTCTATTTATAAATAACTATCAAGGTCTTCTAAGTCCAAGGTACTCTCCACTCATACCCAGCTTCCAAACTAAAACCTGCCGCAGGAAAAGAAATGCGGCTGAGCTTAAAAAGCCCAGTGAACAGATATAAAGGTAACAAGCAGTAATAATGGATAGTGAAGTAAGTGAAACAATGTAAGGTAATACAAGAGTGAGGATAGAAAGAAAGATAAAAGGTTATGCAGATATACCAAGAGTTAAGGAATAGTTACAAAAGATAAGAGGAAAGGGAAAAGTAATCCCAACCCGAGCCCAGATCAAATCAAGTCAAGTCAAGTATTAAGTCAAGTGTCAGGTCAAGTATGTATCCGGAGGGGTGACCTCGGAATACTAAGCACAAGGTTATAAGGTAAAAGGAAAAACAGTAATCCATTACGAGCCCAAGTCAAGTCAAGTATCAAATCAAGAAATCAAGTAGCAAGGTGTACGGAGGGGAGACCTCGGTACCAAGTACAAGGTGAGGGGATACCTCCAAGGGGTGGAGTCATGAGCTCCCAAGATGTGAAAGACGTGTATCGCACACACCATCAGTCACCAAGTATAACAAGTAATATAAACAAGTCAAGTCAAGTCAAGTCAAATCTAGGATGCATCCATACGCCCCAGGTGGCCAAAGTCTGCCTCTACATAACAAATCAAATCAAGTCAGGGACGGGACAGGTCATCACTCTCCTGCCCTAGAGTCATGCCATCGGTGCATCAATGACATGGACATGAAACCCTCATGCCTAGTTATGGCTCGTAATCTCAAACTGTGGGTCCAGGGTCAAGTATCAAGTATCAAGTTCAAGTTCCAAGTTCAAGTTCAATATCAAGTTGTTCAAGTCAAGTTTCCAATTCAAGTGTATCAAGGTTCAAGTCAAAGTTCAAGACAAGAGATCATAGCAAAGGTTCAATTTAAAAGTTCATTTAAAAGAAATCCTTTAATAATGGTTTTAGTAAAAATGATCTTTCAAAATAGTTTTCACAACAATGGTCTTTCAAATCAGTTTTTCATAAAGATAGTCCTTAAGAGTTATTTTCATAAAACTTTAGTAGAATTACATTTAAAAGTGGTATCGCATCGTTTTAAAATAGCTTTTCTCAAAACATTTTCATATATAATTAAAAAAGTTTCCACATCCAGTTTTAATATCAAGTAGATCTTCTAGGTGTCCAAGGATTTGAATATTCAGGTCAAAGGTGATGAACGAAGTTATCAAGTATCAAGGGAACATGGCAAGGTTCAAAAGAACAATCAAGGCAAGGGTTTCAAAGCAAGGTTCAAATCAAGTGGGTCATATCAAAGGTTCACAATACAAGGGGAAACATAGCAATGGCATTTGGGAATCCTAATGAATCAAGATCATAAGTCAAAAGAACGAAAAACACCCTTACTGAGAAAGGTAGAATATTTGTACCTTATGAGCAAAGCAAACAGAAACAAAGATAGCAAAACTGACAGAAAGCAAGTCACTCCTTCTTCGCGCCTAAAGGAGTAGAAGACAGAATTACAATTGGTTCTAAATTTAGATTACTCATTTTAGTTTATCTTTCCATTTTTAAGTAACTCTAGTCATTAACATTCCCGTTTATCAACTTAAAGTATTTAAGAAGACCATTTTAGTGGTTTAAGGTTCATAAGGTTATTTACATACAATTAAGGTTATTATGGTAGTTTTACAAATCTGAGGGTTTATTAAGTAATTATGATAAGTTTAAGGACCATTATGCAATTATCATAAAATTAGGGTATAAAGTGTAATTATTGTAAAGTTACAGGTTTTTACAAGTTAAGTCCTTTAGTATTAGCAAAATAACAATTTAAACCCTTTAGTTTTGGAAAATAAACAATTAACACCTTTTAAATGTCTTTTTACACTTTACCAGGTTTTATGTATGAATTGGACCTGTTTCAAATAATTTATGAATCGTATTAGAACTTTGAAATAAAATCTACAAAAATTCACAGAGATACCTTAATGTCCCAGTATTATACCTAATTTTTCCAGATTTTATTAACTAGTATAGGTATGAATGAAAAATCCATTTTCTAACCTGTTCCAGAATCATATCTGATGAAACACCCGAACAGAAATTAATTCTTTACCCCATCTATAAAATTTATAAAAATCTCAAAAAATTCTAGTAACTAATAGACATATCAAATATTATCCAGTTCAAAGGTTACCTTCTAATTCGACCTGGCTTGTAATTTAAAAATCATAGACTCGGACTAATTTTCCAGGTATACGAATTCGATTTGACACTTGTTTTTCCAAAAATCAAAAAGTAGTCTTCCATGGTCTCTAAAAATTACAAGATAAATTTCTCCAGAAAGCTATTTCATTAAACTTCATTCTAGACTTCGAAACTCACAAAAATACGTTTTTATCATAAAGATACAATCGATTTTAATTAGGACAATTTTCCAGATCAGTAGCAGACTTTATCCTAACATGTAATCTTTTATAGTTTTGACATACAAGTGATTATATCTAGCCATACAATGATTATAGTTGGGTTTATAACACATTTAAATCGACCCTTACATCACAATACATGTTCATAACAATTTATATTCAGATTTATACACCCATTCGGTTTATAATTCATCTTTGAGATTGTTATTTCATGTGACAAATTGTTATTTCATGTGATACTATTTTAACAAGAATAACAACATGGATTCAAGGATTAACCAAGGGAGAAAAATACGAGTACCCTCGTAGAACACACGGAGAATCAAGAGTACAAGATCACGTCACCAACAAATTCTTCCTCTTCTTTCTTCTTGGGTTTGAACGACAGAAAACAAGAAAACAAGGCAGAAATCGATTAGGGTTTGCTCCAAATTCGAATTGATTGAAGTTAGTATAACATGGTTACCTTATGATGTGAAAGAAAACAAGAATGAAACAAGATCAAGCCTTCCTTTGGTGGTTTTGAGGATCGACAGCAGCAGCACAAAAAAGAGAGCCGAGACTTAGGTTTTTTAGAGAATTAGGGTTTTGATAGATTTGTGATATTCGGTTATGCCAAGAACAAAAAACCGTGTGGTATTTTTGGGGGGTTTAATGGACCGAATATTGGCTATCATTTAGGAGATATGATGGGCTTTAGTCAAGTTTATTTGTTACAAGAATGAATTTGGTCCTAATTCTAGTTAAGGTACATGTAGATGGCGTCTTTGTACGAGATGTAGGTTAGAACATTTTTAATTTGATTAGCATATAAGTTAAATTCAAGTCTTAGGTAGTTTATAATATAACTTACATTAGGTTAAATACAATTTATGTTACTTGTACGATTTTCTTAAGTTCTTAAAATTTTAAATCGAGGGCATTATTGTCAATTCATATTATGTTAAATTTTCGGGTTTTACAGTTTCCTAATGTGCATGGAATCAGAAAACTTCCGGGATCTCTGAGTTTTGGTGGAATTTTTTTCTAAAAAATGGCTGAGCATTCTTCATTGAGAAAGGTAGCGGATATTTGTTCCAACTTGTTCTTGTTATTCAGAAGTTCCTTTAGAAATTTTCCAAAATTGGGCATTCCAGCTAAAACATCAACGAGGGGTACATTGAGTCTAACCTCTTTGATCATTTCAACAAACTTCTTATAACGTTCTTCCATCTTTTCTTTCATAAGGCGTTAAGGATATGGAATTTTTTGTGTGTACGCCTTGACTGGTGGGATGGGTTTTTCTTTGGTGGGTATATTTGGAGTATTTTCCTTCTCAGCTTCTACAGCTTCATCCTCACTTTCATCATGGATGATCGTGGTATTATTCGGATTGGGTGGTGGATCATAAGAGAGACCACTTCTTGTGAATACAGCATTGATATGCTCATTTCTAGTCTGTGGTGGACGATAAGTTTTATCGTTTGATCCAGATGATGTTGGTTTGGGGTTGGATTGGGTATTACTTGGTAACGAACCAGATGGTCGGGAAGAAGATTTGATCAGAATAGATGCTTGATGATTTTTCTGACTTTGCTCAACTTTGGTTTTGAGATTGAAAAATTGGTTCTTGACGAACTCATTGGTTGATTTTTGAGCAGTCACGAATTCTCTCATCATTTTTTCAAAATCGGATTCTTCCGGTTTTTTATCAGAGGTTTGTGGAGTTTGATTGTCTACTCGTGGTTGAGAATCACGGTTGTTATCCCTTTGTTGGCGATCTTGCCAATTTACAGAATTTCTTCCGTAATAATTTCCACGATAACCGCCTCCACGGTATCCTCCTTGGACATAATTGGCTTCTCCTTCTTTAGGTCCGCCCATTGGTTGATCGTCACATTCTGATGATGGGTGATTACCTCCACAGTTGTTACAACCGTCTCGCATTTCTTTCATTTCTCCTTTAAGATCTTTGTATTGCGAGTCGATTTTGGAAACTAAGGCTTCCTTTTTCTCCATAAGTTTAGAGGTATCGGAACTTTCAGCAAAAGCAACGGTTTTTCCTAAGGGTTTGGTTTTGGAATCTTTTGACCAATCGAGTTTGAGAAGGACTCGGTCTTTAAGCAATTGATATGCTTGATTAGGGGTCTTGTTGAGAAAAATTCCTCCAGCATCAAGGATTCCTTGAGATGTTTCATCAAGTCCATGGTAGAAGATTTGGATAATGGTTCCTCGTCCTAAACCATGTCCATGACAACTACGAAGCAAATCTTTCATACGAAGCCAGGCTTCGACGAGTGATTCGTTAGGATTTTGTGTGAAAGCATGAATTTCTCCCATGAGTCGGTCAAACATGGCAGGTGGAAAGAATCGGCTTACAAAAGCTTGCCTCATCTCCTCCCAAGTATTGATAATTCCTGGGGTTAATTCTTTGTACCACACTTTTGCATCTCCGGCAAGTGATGATGGAAAAAGTTTGAGTTTAATGGCTTCGACATCGGTGTCGCCATATCAGAACATGCCACAAATTTTGATGAATTCGACAATGTGTTTGTGAGGATCGGCCCTCGAATGGCCATCGAATTGACAATCTTTGATTATAGAAAGATGGTGACCTTTTACGGTGAAATTGTTACCAAGGTTAACAGGAACAATAGCAGATCCAGGAGTGGGTGCTGCTCGATTGGCGGCCCACATGGGTTGATTGTCAGCCATGGGAAAAGGTTGATCAGTGAATGGGTTATAAACGACTTTGGCTTCGAAAAGGTTCTCAAACGGTGGGTTTGGTACTCTTGGTACACGGTTGGCTAATGGAACAAAGGGTGTTCTTTTTCTTCTTCTTGTTCGAATTAAACTCTAAGGATCGGAAAGAGGTAAAATTGGTTCTACTCCAGTTAAACAAGTGTTCATACAATTCCCAAGAGAATCGAGGCAATGTCTAAACAGACGAGCGAAGAATGAAAACAGTTTGGAAAATCAGATTTGATGATCCGATCGAATGGATGGCAAACTGATCGGATGGGAGTCTCGGTAAAACGTGGTTTGGATGAAAATCGATCAGATACAAGGACTTTCGATCGGATGGTTAGCTTGAAAAACTTTTTATTTTGGGAATCGATCGGTTGGATGAGAATCCGATCGGTTGGGAGTCTCAGATTTTTTTTATTATTATTATTATTATTTTGAAAACGAATTTGGAAAGAAATGGACTTCTAAAACTTACAGAAACACAATCAAAATCCCCGGCAGTGGCGCCAAAAATTTGATGTGTCGCGTTCGTGTACAAGTTTTAAATTTATAAAGGTCGAATTACCGAATCTAAAAATAACACATACGAGCAAGTGAACTCGTCCGTTATAGCAAGATTATGATGGTAAGTCGGGATCGTTCGCAGGGATTTGTGAGTGAATCGGATTGTAAGCTACTAAAAGTAAATCTCTTAAACAAGCAATGATGAAAATATAATACTTCAAATGATTAAAACTACACTTATTAGACTAGTTTAGTACTCTTGATAAGCATGATTGTGATAACTTTTGATAACATGTTGGTTATGATAATTCGTTTGGTGAACTAATCTATTGTTCTTACAAGTTAAACCTTCGTCAAGATTTTAGTTCATAAAAACAAGCATTAAGTTTAACCAATCAATTCAAGATCAATTCAAGGTTCATAAGTTTGAATTAACAAACTTAAACACAAAAATAGTCTTTTGTTTTATCAAATACGCTTAGGAAATGGTCAATACAAAAGGTAACCGATCATAGACAAAAGGTCACAATTGATTGCAAACAACTAATCTTTCGACCCTTAAGGTTGTTTTCAATCAATCCAATTTGATAGACAAAAGCATTCTTATTGCAACCACAATTAAGTCTCTTTGTTAAACCAAGAATAATGGGTGATAACAATCATTCATAGACAAATGATTATAACAAATTGGATAACAATAAATCTTTCGACCCTTAGCATTATTAACAACTAGTCAAACTCGATTAACAAATGTCACTATGAAACTTAACCATAATTGGATCTTAGAATTAACTTGAAATTGAATTAATACATGTTATCACAATCATACGCAAATCATTAAGTCATAAATATCATCTAAGCAAGTGCACAAAGGCACTAGCCACTCATAGCAAGCATGAATATAAACTCAGAATTTTGAACATTAGAAATCATGATTAAAAGTCTTACAATGATTGAAATGAGATTACAAATGATAAGGTAATGATACCCAAAGTATTGGTGTTGATTTCTTGAGGTTTCGACTTCCAAATGTTGACTTCTTGACCCTCTAAAGCTTCCTGGAATTCTAAGGACGAATTTAGGACTTTTGAGAGAGTATTTTGAGAATGGTTAGTTGATTGATAATTGTATTGGTAATTGGTGAAAAGTTGTTCTTTTTTAACATGTAAAAAGGGCTCTATTTATACTACTCTCAAGGCCTAGGGTCTTAAATGCTCCAACTTGGCCTCTAAGCAGAGTGGAATGGCCTAGAATATACATGGGAAGGGTCTAGAATCGTTGGAATTAAGATACAATACTTAATGATGAAGTTTGGGAAAACAGACGACCTCCAACTGATCAGTATTGGCTCCAACCAATCGGTTGGTCTTCAAATGTGGCCTCCATCCGAATCGGTTGCGGGCTGCATCTGATCGGATGGAGTGCTGTTGTAGACCCATTTTTGGACTTTTGGC
Source organism: Artemisia tridentata subsp. tridentata (assembly GCA_021014915.2). NCBI lineage: Eukaryota > Viridiplantae > Streptophyta > Magnoliopsida > Asterales > Asteraceae > Artemisia > Artemisia tridentata. The sequence goes on along the minus strand of CP139507.1, from coordinate 327,296,788 downwards.
TTTTGGTTTGTTTCTTTCTCATAGCACTTGGTTCTCCATCCAAGCTTGATTCTTTCTTTGTCTTGAAACTTGTCAACTTGAATACTTGGACCTTTATTCTCTGAAATGCCTTTTTGGAATGTGGTTCTGGACACGGGAATCTTCGTATGATCATAAATATTTCCTTCTTCATCATTCTTTCACTTTTTTTCTTCCTTTTTCCTGTTTTTGGCTAGATATACTTTGCAAACATACTTTGGTACGATTAAGTAACAAAAGCATATAAATATAACCAAATAACATATACAAAAGCACAAATAACGCTACTAAAAACATGCACAATTTGAGTGTTATCAAAAGCTCTATGTAAAAAAACATGGTTTGTCATCCCCGATAGTAAAGCCATATCCTTAGGGATTTTGCTTTAGAGTAAATTTCTGAATTGTTGTTACTGACTCACCAGTTTTATAGACAACTTTTTGAAAATCTTTAAGTTTACATTCCAACTCTGCAATTTCCTCAAGATAGGAATCAATCTGTTTCCCTAATGCTTGTTTGTGTTCAGAAAAATTATTTTGGCAAGTTGACAACTCTGTTTTTGTTTTTGAAATTTCAGAATGTAATTGGTCAACTTGTTGTTTAAAATCTAATCTTTCTTGTTCCATTTGAGAAATCAAGTCATTTTGGAAACAGTTAATTCTCGTATATGATGTTCTAACTCTTGTTCTTTCACATAAGATTGTTGGAATGCAACTTCAAAACTTTTTTCCCGTTTTTCTTTTGTTTCATGGTTTGAAAGTTGTATTTTATAGCACTCAAGATCCTTAGTCAATAATGCAACTTTTGCTTTTAAGTTTCTATTTACCTCATTGCATTTATCAATTTGGGATTTTTGTGAGTCCAACTGGGTTTGGGTCGTCAAGAGCAAGGTCATGAGTTCTGGATCTGGACCAAGCAAAAGATCATCTTGTTCAAGTTGATCATTATTGTCATCATCAAGAGGATCATCAAATGTAACAAACGGGTTAATTTGATCTTCATCAAATGTAACAACTGTGTTAATTTGGTCATCTTCTTGAGGAGATAAGAATGAGGCATCTTGAACAAAATGCTCTTCGTCTGATGCAGATGCAAATGGGGATACGATTTCATGTATGAGACATGTTGAATCAGGTACCTGAGACAAGCCATCAGTATCATATACTGGGTCTGTTTCACTCATGTGCATCTCTCGCATGTTGGCCATCAACATCATGGCTGCATTAGCTTCTAAGTCTTCCATATCATCATCAGAGTATGCATTATCCATGAAGTTGTGCTCCTTTTCAGTAAGAGTGCTCCCGGCTTCATCCTTAAGAGAAAGAAGTAGTGCTTCCTTGTGGTACGCACTACCTCTTGTCCTCGGTTTGGGGCATGCACTTGCCAAATGACCTTTCCCTCTGTAGTTGTAACATTTAACCATTGTGTTTCCAATCCCTTGATTCCCTGTATCAACAATCTCAGCCCTTCCTTGTGTAGTACCATCACTGTTCCTACTGCTTCCTGCTGTATTAAACCTTTGCCCAGATCCTGAGTTTCCCATGTAACCACCCGTTCCATTTCTTCCAGAAGCTCGGTTCTGAATCTTAACTCTTCCATCATGGACAATAGCTTGATTACGAGTGTTGGATGAAGTATGAATACGGTTGTTGGATTTGTTGGAAAACTTGCTAAAAGCTCGAGCAATTAAAGCAAATCCTTTATTCAATGAATTGAAAGCATCATCTTCATCACTGTTGGCATTGGAGTAAAACATAGTATCTCTGTTGTCATACGGAACCAGTTGATTATCAGTATATTGCGGTGATGCTTCATATGGAATGAGTTGATTCGATGAGGTTTGTGATGGATAAGCAGAGTGATGTTGTGGTTGGACAAAAGCCTGATTTGATTGTGGAGCAAAATGAGACTGAGCTATCAAAGCTAGTGAGTTGGGAGTTATTGACGATGAATAACTACCACGAGCAGCTCTATCTTTATCAACCTCTGACTAATGATGTTTCAAATAATCATACAACAACCCATATGATGCATTGTGTAGATTCTTTGCTTGACGGACAAAGGTAACATACTTCTGCCAGTCAGGACCAAGACAACTGAGGAACTTTATGTTTACTGCAATCCTGCGTAGAATAATGTTGTGCCTGTCCAAGCCGTTTATGATGTTGGTGAACCTATGGTAATAAGACTCTAATGATTCTTCTGCTTCAATCATGAACATGGTGTATTCCAGATAGAGTTTTGATTCCATATCTTCTTGGTTCAATTCAGTGCCTTTCATGAGAAGAAGAACGTGTTCCCACATGTCCTTAGCAGTCTTCTGTACATAAATACTTCTGAAGATAGGATTAGGAATTCCTTGAAGGATGTAGGACATTGCAAGTTCATTGGCTTCTTTATGAAGTACTTGTTCTGCAGTAAGGTGAGCATCAGGAATAGGGGTCACAGTTGCTTCTCTTGGAGGAATGGCATTTAGATCTCCAGGAACCGTTTTTGTAGGCACTTGAAATGGTCCTTCAATGATAGCCTTCTTCATGTATTTCCCATGCAGTTTTTTGAGTTCAATGAACTGTAAAAATCGACTTACCCATTGCACGTAGTTACCCGGAGTGAGCATAGGAGGTGTGTCTAAAGATCCAGCCTCATGTCTTGATTGTTGACTACTAATTGCTTCGCACATCTGATCAAACCAGTGTGGTTGTTTAGCTGGAAGTGGGTAGGACTGCATCGGTTGTTGTTGATATGGTTGTTGTTGAGGGAATTCTTGTTGTGGGAGAAACTGATGTTGCTGCATGAAGATTTGTTGTTGCGGATACTGTGGTTGTTGATGATACAGTTTTTGCTGAAGATACTGCTGCTGTTGATTGTAGAAGTAATTGTAGTTCGGTGGTTGAGACATCTTGAATAAGTAACTTGTGGATGATGGATCTTTTAGGATAACGAAGGTTGTTGTTGTAGTTTAGATCTCGAAGTAGAATATTTGAAGAAAGAATAAAGTCCTTACTCTAAAAAATTGCCCTTGCTCGAAGAAATAGTCCTAACTCGAAGAATGGAATACGAAGAAGTATATGTTCCCTTACTTGAATAAGTTAAATCCTTAAAAGTTTTGATTTCGTAACTCGGAAACCAAAACTCTGTTACTCGAAGAAAACTCTTGCTCGAAGGATTAAGCTTGCTCGAATAATCCTTGCTTGAAGGATGCTTGCTCGAAGGATGAGATTTCACCAAGTATATAACCCCTTAGTAGAAGGATTATAAATGAAGAAGTTCTGATTTCCTAACTCGGAAAGTATACACAGAACTTAAGATTAATCTTCTTACTCGAAGAGTGTTGCTCGAAAGTTCTTCTTACTCGAAGACTAACCTTACTCGAAAGATTCAATTCTAACTCGAATTGTTACTGGAAGGATTAAGGCTTACTAGAAAGCTAAGTTGAAGAATTCTTCTAACTCGAAGATCTTCAACCTACTAACTCAAAGGAATGAATCTTACTAGAAGAATTAGCTCCTAACTTGGAGAAATTCAACTCCTTACTCGGAGGAAACGTGGCTTACTCGAAGGACAGAAACTCAAATATTCAAATTTTCTACCAAATCTAATCTAAAACAACCTAATCTATCCCTTGGCGATTGATACCACTTGTTAGGTCACAAATCTATCACACAAGATTACTAGATCTAGAGAGAGAAAGTTAGAGAGAGAAAGAATGGAAGGGACATACTTAAGAATAATGAAATGTAATTAACATGAACCAACTCCCTCTCCCTTCAAGGGAGGGGGTGTTTATAGTGTTTCTATAAGTAAGGGGCGTAGCCCTAAATAAAGAAATAAATAAAAGGCCACGGCCCATGGGCCTTCTACATAGGCCGAACCTAAATAAATACCTAGGCAACCTATTACAAAATATGACCGATAATTGATAATCTATAATGTGTTCCCAACAACATACTCTCTGCTCGTTATCAAAGACTTGATGTTCATTGACCTTCAGAAGGTGAGTTAGGCTATTTTATGTTTAAATACTTGTCGGAGACAATTGGGTTCATTTATCAAACCCAACAATCTCCCTTTATTTAAATATACAAATAGACTAATTATCAGTAGTAAGTGAGCATAACGGCTTCTTCTTACTTACTGATTTTACATCAGAAAATATAAAATATGTTACAATTTTCTTGATATCTCTGATGTTTACAACAAGGGCAAATAACACTTTTATTATTTTCTGAGTCCTCATTGTTGCTGAACATGTTGCAGACCCCTTTTGATCTATCTTTGTCGAAGATCGCGGGTCAATTGTGGTTCAGCACTTAATGATATTAGACTGTTCTATATAATATTTAGAGACTGTTTTGGTCAGCTTTTGGAAGTCATCAATCTCTTGCCATGTGATATGTTGAACTAGTCTAATATAGTTTGTAAGTGAGCATAGTGGCTTCTACTTACAAACTCATATACAACAAAGTATTAAAGAAATGAAACTGTAAGGTTTGATATTTTGTTGCTCTTTCCTTCAGTGATGTTCCATATGGATCAGGGGATACTTCATCCATCAAGTATTCCCTGATATTCCTTTTTGCGTATAATCTGAAGGCAATACCATTCTTTCCCCAGATGTTCCTCCTGAATCATCTTTACTGCCTCTTCTTTTAGCTCCAGTGGCTTCTTTACTCATCTTTATTACTGCTGATGGTAACCATTTTTATATGTTTTAAGATCACTCTTCATGATCTTTAAGTATTATAATCACTCATTCTTGAGATGTCTTGAAACATAAATTTCAAGATATGTTCAACAACATCTATCCTTATTTCTGAACACTGTGACATCTCAGAACGTAAAGACTTAGAAGAGTATGAAGACAAGATCTTGCAAAAATGAAGCATGATGGTTTAGAGGAATGGTATATTTTGGTGGGATTGGTAGATGGTGGTGGACAAGTGTTATTAGCCGTCATTCAAGAACGGCTAAGATTTATTAGCAGTCAATCAAGAATGGATCTAGATTAAGAAAAACCCACCCGCTCTGATACCACTTGTTGGGTCCGCTTCGGCTGTTCATGCAAACCATGAATGATATGAACATTAGTTTTAGCAAGTGAGGAAAACTGATGAACATCAAAGTCTTGGAGGTAGGGTTTGCTTGAGAAAGATACAGACATACTAATAACACCACTGTCATTTTCACCTACTATAAATCTTTATTAATGAATAAATCCACAAGATTTACAAAGAGTAAAATACAGAAAACTACCCTAGTTTTTTGAGAAATAAAAACTCTTCAAAATCAAGCAACAAAAGACTGCTAGTTGCTTTGTTGTTCCTAGGAGAGGAGGATTCTAACCATAATACTTTGTATTATTTTCTTTTTAGGAATCTCTACTTAACTTTGATTACGACCTCGGTTTATATAGGAAGGGAAACAGTGGTTACATGTGGGTTGCATAGTAAGTTGTCCACTTGCTATAGATAGGCACGTACCTAGTAAGCTAGTCTGAATCTTACTTTCGGCTCTTCCCGATTTGACAATTTAGAGTTCCAATGCATGTTTCACATATATCGATAAGTACTTGAGCTTATCTTCTTGGGTAAGCTTACCCCCTTCTCGTTCTGAGGTTTAGGTTGTAATTAGAATAATGTCTTCAGAGTCACAGAGACATTTGTCAGATCTCAGTGACTCTGGTGTTGCCTTTAGCTCCTTGTAACTTAACTCCCTGGCTCCACATCAGTTTATGAGGTTGCCTTCTTCAGTTGGTCTTTGACTTCCCTGAAGCCATTCAGGCTTTCTGAGCTTTATAAAACACTCACTGATTTCTTTATCAGTGAGTTATCTTCTGAATAATAATCAGAGAGACATGTTCTCTGATAACTCTCAGGGAGTATATCACTTCTGATAACTATCAGGTTCACTTTGGTTGTTATGAAGTGACATACTCTCTGCTCGTTATCAGAGACTTGATGTTCACTGACCTTCAGAAGGTAAATTAGGCTATTTTATGTTTAAATACTTGTCGGAGACAATTGGGTTGATTTATCAGACCTAACATGTTGTGACCCCCTTTTGATTTTTATTACGTTGCCAAGAAGAATTGTTGTTTTTGTGTTGATGGAGGAAACGACACTTGTTTGTGTGAAGACTTATTTTAGACTATCTAACTAACAATAAGTTTTGTGACCATTTATGGGCTCAAGGCTGTTAGACCTTGATCTAGGATTTTAACTATGATAAGTACGATGATAATATTGGCGGAATATTCAAATGAAAGAATACAATACTATCACAACAAGGTTTTTCCAACTTCTCTGTTTGTTATTAAACTCAGCCCCAATGCTATGTGATCAAGTATAGCATGGTTACTCTACAACAATAACAGGGATCAAGGAAAACCTTGATTACCTTGAGGCTAAACAAACCTAATCAACATCAGACCCCTTGTCTGATGTTCCCACACACACTCTTTTGATGTTTTACATATTGACACCCTTTGGTGTTTAAATTCTAAGCACACTAGAACACTACATAAAACATACTAAGTATCTAAGCTATGATCTCCTTTTTATAGAACAAAGGAGATCATTACAAAGTTGATAAGTCTTGTCTACTACTTGCTTGTGTATGTCAGTCATTAAGATACAACTTGTATCTTTGTTTACAACTTTGTTGACTGAACAAATATCTAGATATTATCTATAGTATATAAGTGATTCATATAAATATTATCTTCTTCATCCTTATCCATCCAGCAGTAGTATGACTCATAGCAGCACCTGATACACTAGAAGACTTAACTGTGTAATCACCAAACTTAACCACCAGACTTAACTAGGAGACTTAACCACCAGACTTAACTAGGTAATCACCAGAATTAACCACTCCTGTAACCATAATTAATGTTTCATTCTTCTTGTTTTTTATCATCAAATCTATAGAATATATAATTCCCAACATTCTTCCCCTATTTGATGATGACAAAGCAAACACGTTCTTGTACGAATTTCCCTAGACGAAGTAGAGAAATTGAGATAATTAAATCTCACCATGAATGAAACCATATTGTCTTCCCCTTAATCCATGCTATCCACCGCTGTATCTCTTCCCCTTTTTGTTATCAACAAATAGAGAATGTATACAAATATGATCTTTACTACTACAAACCAATACCATACATCTAATCCATCCTTCCAATGTCTCAAATTACACTCCATGAAGTTTTCCGCACTAAAAATGAACTTGAGATAGTAGAAATCTAAACCATCAGTAGTAATGCTAATCAACAGTAGTAAGAATCAAAAACTTCCCCTGTGGTGATGCACAAACATAATATGATTAAACACATCATAATATACTTCCCCTGAAATCAATGTGTTAACCATCTTCATGATTCTTCAAATCTGTAGGCTTTATGTAATGATGAAGAAAAACTAATCATTTCTAACTTGATGATGAAATAGAATAAACCAACCTTGTGTCTTATGTCTTATACTAAACTAACTTCAAACATATACCCAATCTCTTGGTATAGAGAGACCTTAATCTCTTGACAATAAACTCATCTTCTATGAGACACTGAGCACTACAATGTAACTCCTTTAAGTGTTTGTCAATTCGTAGTCACTTGAAATATCTGAACAGTACGAACAAGTTATCTTTAAAGTGTAGTAATCACCTTAAGATATAATAAGAACACAACCTTGAAAAATTCCACTTCGTCTGCAAATAAGTAATAAATGACCTTCTTCGCCAATGAAAATAAAAATAAGCCTTTAATCTTTTAAGAACATAAACCAACTCTCTTATGTGTGTGTTTCTTCCCCTTTGTGTGTGTAGTAACAACCCGAAAAATTCGAACTTCAGAAACACCTCTATAGCAGTTTTCAAAAATTTATACCTGACAATCTAGAGCTCAGATTGAAGATCCCTCCGGTGAGAATGTACCTTGATATATGCAGAATCTCCAGTAAAAATTTTAGCCTGATCCAACGGTTAACGAAGGAGTTATCGCCCTTTGAAAACAGCCCTGCAGTGAGTTACGAAAATACGAACCAGATCCGAATTTTTCTTGTTTTTCTACATTTTTCAACAAACCAAAACCTTGTAACATCCTAGATTGAGAGCCCCCCTCTCTGATACCAACTGTGAAGACTTATTTTAGACTATCTAACGAACAATAAGTTTTGTGACTGTTTATGGGCTCAAGGCTGTTAGACCTTGATCTAGGATTTTAACTATGATAAGTACGATGATAATATTGGCGGAATATTCAAATGAAAGAATACAATACTATCACAACAAGGTTTTTCCAACTTCTCTGTTTGTTATTAAACTCAGCCCCAATGCTATGTGATCAAGTATAGCACGGTTACTCTACAACAATAACAGGGATCAAGGAAAACCTTGATTACCTTGAGGCTAAACAAACCTAATCAAACATCAGACCCCTTGTCTGATGTTCCCACACACACTCTTTTGATGTTTTACATATTGACACCCTTTGGTGTTTAAATTCTAAGCACACTAGAACACTACATAAAACATACTAAGTATCTAAGCTATGATCTCCTTTTTATAGAACAAAGGAGATCATAAAAAAGTTGATAAGTCTTGTCTACTACTTGCTTGTGTATGTCAGTCATTAAGATACAACTTGTATCTTTGTTTACAACTTTGTTGACTGAACAAATATCTAGATATTATCTATAGTATATAAGTGATTCATATAAATAATATCTTCTTCATCCTTATCCACCCAGCAGTAGTATGACTCATAGCAGCACCTGATACACTAGAAGACTTAACTGTGTAATCACCAGACTTAACCACCAGACTTAACTAGGAGACTTAACTGGGAGACTTAACTGGGAGACTTAACTAGGAGACTTAACCACCAGACTTAACTGGGTAATCACCAGAATTAACCACTCCTGCAACCAGAATTAATGTTTCATTCTTCTTGTTTTGTATCATCAAATCTATAGAATATATAATTCCCAACAGTTTGCATACCGACAATGTCCACGTTGGAAATGGATACAGATACTTGGCTTTTTGTTGTTTCTGGATGATGGGTTTTTTGTGTATTAACTAGCACAGTTGGAGACGAGGCTGAGTAGTCAAGGGAGTTACGTTGACGGGATTTTTGATTGAAGCGAGTTTCCTCGACAAGAAGCATGAACTAAGCCATATTTATGTCAGGAAATGGATCACGATGGAGAATAATACTTGCCACTTGATCAAACCTTTCACCGAGACCATTAACCGTAAAGGTTACTAGGCCATCTCCTGTAACGGTGAAGCCAAGACTAAGCATAAGATTGGTGATAACCTGAATCCTTGAAAAGTATTCTTCGATCGTTTTATCACCAAGTTGTAAAGATCGAAGATCATTATAAAGTTCCATGATTCGAGAACGCTTATTATCATGGAAATTTTTTTCAAGTGCTTCCCAAACATCTTTGGCCGTGTATTCAAGTTTCAGTTCATTCGCAACAAGGGACTCAGAAATCGTTCCACACAACCAAACCTTCACAAGGGAGTTGAGAGCTTCCCATTGAGGATCGGTAGTGCTATCACTTGAAGAAGATCGATCAATGAGATGTAAAACGTCATAGCTCTTGCAATAAGCACAAAAGAGCCCACTTCAGATTGCGTAGTTTCATTTTTTAAGGTCTAGACGAATTAAAAGTTGGTTTTGGATGCTACTAACAGCAAAGGCTTTGTGTAATGGAGTTGTTGTCGGTGGTAGGGGAGGGTTAGTCAAGGTAATGGTGAAGAAATATTACATAGAAATCAATGAAGAGGTGTGTGAATTTTATTAGTGTATTTGTGAAGTAACGTGAAGGAGAAGAATGGTTTAGAAGTTGGATGGTGAGTGGTTACAAGAAAGGGAATAGGCTTTTATTAATTTGAGAGTTAAGAAGGTGTACATTCAAACCTTTGATACCATATTGGCAAGAGAGTTTAAATGAGATGATAACTTGTTTATTAATGAGGATTTTCTTACCCACGCTTTGCTGCGGGGCACATGCAATGATTATTTTTGGAATTGCTAGGTAACTATACGGATATTTATGTAAAGTTCTAATACACAAACAATCATTAAATTTAACCCATGGATTGTTCTGTAAACGCAAGTAACAAAAGAGATTTTTTTATAAATTTTCCTAGGTTGTTTTTGCCACGCAAGTAAACCAAAAGGATGTGTAAGTAACTTTTTGTTACAAAAACAGTCCCAAATTTTAACTAAGGGATTGTTTCTGTAATAAAAAGTTAATGGCGGGGACTTTTTCTGCAATATTTTAGGATTGTTTTTGCGACGCAAGTATGCCGAAGGGATTGTTTTATGCCTTTTTCTATACTTTTACTGTTCAAGGAACAATAATTTCTTTTTGAAATGTGTTTATATTTAAAATAAGGGAAAATATTTTTCATGATTTACAATGAGCCTGCAATTTATACTACAATGAAAATTAATGCAAGATAATTCTAGACAATGGGCCGACAGTGGGTTAAGTCTATGATTCAGTTACTCCCTCCGTCCCAATTTTATTGTCCCTCTTTCCTTTTCCGGTTGTCCCAAAATTAATATTACAAACTTTAAAGAAGTGTTAATTAATTGGTTAAGGGTAAACTTGTCATTTGGCAAAAAAGTAAGAGAGAGAGAGAAAGCAGTATTAATTATGTTTTTCTTAAACTGTGTGTTTTTTGTCGGGGGACAATTATTTTGGGACGGAGGGAGTAATATTTTTCTTTTGTTCAAAAGTTAATCACGAAATACTTTCTATTTAGGGTCCGTTTGGTTTATAATTACATTTGTATTTGGATTTGAATTTGAATTTGGTTTATTAGAAAGAAATTATATTTATTAAATATAGTTTAAAATAAATTTTAAATTAAAAATATTGTTTGAATAAGAAAATAAAAATAGAATGTGAGAGGGGAGTTATGGGTCCCACGGATTTAGTGTCAAATCCGTGCATCTATGTTTTCTAGGTCCTAATTTGAAAACTCATGAATGCTAAACAAACAAGTTTTTTTTTTTTTACTCCATTCCATCTAGTGAAAACCCTTATACCAAACGGACCCTTACTTTTTGTGTTTCACTTTTTTCCATCCAAATAAAATTCAAAAACGGAGTGTAAGAAAAGTGACATACAAGTTTATATATAGGGGCACTTTCTTGCGAGAACCATCTTATGTGCGAGAACTGACAGAACCACCAAAAACATACATGCACGCCTTCAATAATTGTATTTTTGCACATATGTTCTAAAATCAACATATATGTTTTAAAAAAAAACATGGTTGTTCTAAAGAATTTGATAAGAAATTGGAAATACAAAAATTTTCTTTGAAGGTGTGCATGTATGTTCTTATAAGGCGTGCAATGACAATATTGCGGTCGTGTGTAAGGTTTTTATGAAAAAAGAGGATGAGTTCATGATGATAGGTGGATACTTACGATTATTGATGATTTTCATGTATTTTTATTTTATTTTAAAAGGCGTGCATGTATGTTTTTTGTGGTTCTGTCAGTTCTCGCAGATAAGATGGTTCTGAAATGAAAGTCCCACTATATATATATATATATATATATATATAATAGAGTAAATTGCAAAAATTGTCCCTGTAGTTTGGCTAAATTGTAGGTTTCGTCTTTAACCTTTTGAAAATGCAGGCACCATCTTTGCAGGAAACTTTGGGTTGCAGTTTTCGTCCCTTTGTTGCCTTTTCGACAAAAGCATTTTAGTCATTTTACTTTCGACATAGACGAAAACTGCAACCCAAAGTTCCTCACAGAAATGGTGTCTGCACTTTCGAAAAGTTAGAGACGAAACATTCAGATTAGCCAAACCACAAGGACAATTTTTCAATTTACTCTATTATAAAAGAAGAGTCATACATGTTTTACCATATAACAAGTCGATAAAGTAGTAGAAAGTTAAAGGCAGAAACTTTTGTTTTTTCTTTCCTGTAAGCATACTTCTAAGTTCTAACCATTTGTTTTGTTGGCTAATTCACGGAGCCGGAACCTATTTTAACACACAGAAACTCAAACCATGTTAAAAATTCTCTTTTCAAAATGTTGACGTTATATTCAGTGTTGTTTGCACCTAGCAAGTTTTGAATTTAAAAGCGTTGGCTAATTAGCGTGTAAACAAACTTCTTAACACCGGGTGGACCCATCCAAATCGTAAATAACACAATCATTCAAACCACCTTTACAACCTAACCACTTCTCTAACAAACTCGTAACAACTTTCCCGCCAAAACCAACAAACTCAACAAAAATGGCATCAAACACCAAATTCATCCCTCTCCTCATCATCACACTCTCCACACTCCTCATCCTCAACTCTGCCGTCATTTCGGCCGTCCACGAAGCCGAACTCAACCTCGTTTTTGGCGTTTTACGAGCACGAGGCTACCATCTCTTCGCGAACGCACTCGCCACTTCCGATGTCCACTATGATCTCAAAGGAAACGGTAACTTCACTTTATTCGCTCCGATTAATTCGGCTTTATTTGCTATTGATATGACTATGGCTGCTAGTAATTACGTCTCGGTTTTACGGTATCATGTTGTCCCGAGACGGATGTCGATTACGGACTTGTTGAGTCTTCCGCCGCCTGCGAATATTGTGCCGACGCTTGTGAGTGGTCAGGATATTGTGGTGGAGCAACGGCGGTCGTCGCGGTCGTTGATTACGGTTGGAGGTGTGGATATTGTTGTTCCGGGGATGTTTTATGGGCGAGATATTGCCGTACATGGTTTAGGAGGTATTTTGGAGTATAGATCTCATTCCAGGAATCATCCTCCGGCGAGTTCGGCAGTGGCGAACGTGACGGTTGGAGCGTCATTGTCCGGAAATTTGACGTTACCGGAAATAATTGGGAATTATACTTTTCAGTTTCCGTCACCGTCACCTCCTCCGCCGCCAGCTGGAAATGTTAATGTGTCGGTACAGTCTCCTGTGGCTGCATCGGTTGCGCCTAGTCAGGCTCCGGTTATGACGAGAGCGAAGCTGTTGGAGTTGAGTAGTGAAGGTATGTATGGTGTGTCATCGGTTAGGGAACCAGTTGGTGACCGTTTAAGGCATTATAGTTTGGTGGATGATTGTTCGGTAGCCGATAATGGTGATCTGGTGGAAGATGTTGATTTGCAAGAGGCTCGTGGTGAGTCTCGCATGATCTGTACTCAGAAATAGGCTGCTAAAACATATATGGTAATATCTTGCAACTGAATTAGTATGTGGTAATGTGTTCTGTTTGTTAGCTGAATGCTAGTTTTCAATCGGTTGAATCGATTTGAATAAATATGCATCTCTGTTTGCTACCGTATTGACTGTTGTTTTGTTGAGAGTTGTCACAGATTGCATTTGTTGGTGCATATAACTACAGTAGTAATTTAGAATCATATGTTAACATGGATAGTCGATATACACACAATATTTCCTCTGTTTCTGTAGGTAATCCTATACCAAAGTATCGAGAAGATGTGTTACTTGTAACGAAAAGAAAGCAGCACAGCAAAATGTATCTGGAAATATATTAAGCCATAGTTATATATGAATTTACAATTGACCATAACCTATTAGGAGTCTTTACCTTCGAGGCTTAGATATGAATAACATAGCGCAAAAAATTGCCTATTTTCCTCAGTATATTCAGTCTTTGGTTATTTATTTTTTTTTATTTTTTCCTTTTTAATATCTCAATTCTAGCACTACTGATAGAGTGATAGGTGATGATAGACTAAGCTGCATCATGCACGAAAAAATGCCAAGAAATAAGTAGTTTTACATATTAGTCATCCATGCCACCATCATCACCTCCCCCAGCATCATCTCCATAATCATCATCAGGTGGAGCTTGATCAGCTTCAATACCAAGATCATAACCCAGTGCATCGAGGTCCATGTCATCTGTTCCTGGTCCCTCGGGTACAGCCTCCTGAGCTGCCATTAATGCGAGGTTTTCATCACTAAAGAAATCGGTATACGGCTTAGAAACCTGAACAAACAATTTAGAAGAGCTTGAGTAAGAATTAAATAATGAGTTTATACTTTATAAAATTTCAATGTACGTTCTGTTTATTGTGAATTTTAACATTTAAAGGGTGATGAAAATACGAGCTGCTTGTAAATTTAGCAACTAGAAAACCTACCTTAAAGAAACAATTTCTCTCCTCTGCACTTGCAATCAGGTTTTTCCAGTGTTCGTCTGTTCTCAAAGCATCAGCTGATCCAACCACCTATTATAACCAAAACATTAATCTGACTATAGAAAGGGTAGGTGGAAATCCGGACCTGTTTATGTTAACCTGGGTCAAATTATTTCTTTTAATCTCCTACCATAAAATCTTATAGATTACCTGATAAGGAAACGGGCATACCAGGTCTACAACAAACCCAAAATGTTTTCAAAAGTGTAAAGTGAAAATTCATGCAGTTTGCCCTATAAAGATTCCCTGTCTTTGACCCATTATCATGTCCAAGTCCAACTCACCCACCCGTCCATTTGGCCACCTTTAATAAAAATTGAATTAGACACTGTAGAGTCGGTGAGAATAAATGGAAAATCATACCAGAACAGAAGCTCTTGCTCTAGTTATACCAACATTCATTCGCCTAAAATCTTTAACGAATCCAATACCCTCTTTATTTGACCTAACACATGAAAATATTGCAACATCTTTTTCTCGACCCTGACATTAGCAAAGAAAAAAGCACAGTTACTGTTGCTGTAAAAGATTTAAACAGGAAAAAAAAAGAACAAGCATTCAATGAGATGAGATTGTGACCTGAAAACCATCTACGGTGTTAATATCCACAACTTTCTCCGGATCCATACCAAATGATTTCTTGAATGTATCACCAACGACCTTCACTTGCTGTCTATAAGGGGATATAATAGCAACTCTAGAACTTGACTTTAACTCGGGATAATTACTGACCAATTTATTATACAAAAGCATCACAAAGTTAACTTCATCAGTGTTTTCATATGACCCCGCATCCGGTTTTCTTTCTTCTCCTTCATGTAGATCAAAAAAGCAATAAGGTCCAAAACAACGGTACTTATGCCACAGACGTGTTGTCTTGTCTTTAATATCTGGTCCATCTTCTAATTCTCCATCATAGAATTCTTTTGAAGGGAAGCTTCGTATCTGTGAGAAATAAGTTGATGCAATTAATAGGTGCACAGGTATTTGTTCTGAGTAGAAGTGGCACTAATAGAAATTGGGCCGAACTGGTGGAAAGTAATTTTAGGCAGCCTACTAACCCACCATTTTAATTAAATGAAACTAGGTTATTGTTGTAACCATAGTTGTTAGACTTGTACGAGTCACGAGTCGACTCTTACGAGTGAGTCATTTTCGTAGAAAAAGTGGTGACTCGCAAGATGACTCGAGACTGTACTTTGACTCGCTTGGTGATTCCGCGATTCAGGTTTGGCTAGCAACGAGTCGACTTGGCTCGTGACTCGTACGAATCTGGTAAACAGCCACATAACTTAAAATTTTCATCTCTTAACCAATCGATTTTAGCCTCTCTAAAATTTTGCTAATTTTGAGTACATAGAAACCTTAAATCATTAAAGTACATACATAGACAAACCTATTTTGTATAATTTTACTTGCTTTTTGATTTTAAATCTGATGAGGGTTTGAATCACATGAGGGAAAAAATAAAATATACAGAGATTTCATAAATCGTCTTTCATCCTCATCATCAAATTCGACTTCTTTCTCTTCAATAGGAGTTCATCAGGAAACTAACGAGCTTGTAATATTATTGAATGTGCTTGGATAATTTGCTTATCTTTGGTTTTTAGACATATATTACACTGTACTTAATGTTATATATTTTTTAATATCATGACCCTAACAAGTTGAGTAGCAAGTCAAAAAGTAGGATTTCAAATCACGAGTTGACAACTATGGTTGTAACTATATTCAACACAAATGATTCTTGAACAAGGTTTAAGTTCTGAAGAGAAAGTGATCAAGGTCAACCCAACCCGACCTCAACCATTTTCACCAGTACCGAAAATGAATCATTTTGACCCATTACTTATGAATGGGTCAATCCGGGTTACATTTCATAGCTAACAGGTCAAAATAGTGAAACCAAAATATTTAGCTAAAAAGGAATGGGTTACAAGTCGCCCAAAGTGTATAGTTAATTTATAACCTACCAAATCAGTTGACTCAACAGTTGAAATTTTTTGGTATTGGTATTTCATTGTAATCATATCCTCTCTTTTTTAAGTTTTAAAACCTGGAATACAACCCTAGCTGGACACAAACCTAAAAATGACCAGTCAAAGCTTTACCTAACCGTCTTTTCCACCTTTATTGAGTGCTACTAGATGTGGTTACTGGTTAAACAGATTGCCTGGTACTAGTTGAATGTAAATTGACAGTTTTTGGAACATAAAAACATTTTGATAATTTCTAAAGATACTAAAGCCAGACCTCAGGATGCATCCTGTATTGTGTCTTGAGCATCTGTATGGGATATCCAGCCTTCTGAAACCTTTTAAACAAGCTCATGCTGTAACTGTAGCACATAAGATATTAAGGTCAGGATTGGAACCAAAACTAGAGGATAATGGCTAGTGTTAAATAAAATCCTTAAGTTCTTACCCAAACTTCTCAGCAACTGGAGAAATAACAGTAGCTGGCAACTGAACAGGATCACCAACCTAGAATGAATAAAGAAAACATAAGCTCAGAAAAACCACGCTGACTCTAAATGATGCTACTCATTACCCAAAAGTATAAACAATAGGACTACCAATTTGATATGAAACTAGTCCAGTAGTACCATTCACTTCAACCAAATGACAAAACATAGAATTAGTAGCAATCAATAAGTTAACGTGTTTTCTCTTTATTACTCTTCTTTCTATATGCTTAGGCCCAAATGTAAAAATTCATGTTCATTAAATTCACAAGTAGATGGTACATCCAAGATGAAATACAACCAAAAAACAAGTCGCTATTTTTTGACAAAAATTTTTGTACAACTCACTCAGGGGTGGCCAAGTTTGTAAAGCTTGTGTCTATCATCACTAAAATGTGAGAGGTTTCAAGTTAGAATCCTGTTTGGTGCAAACAAGCCTAAAGTGGCCACGCCAACCTCCCCGAAGGAGAGGGCTTATCTGGCTGTGGGCTCAAGCCCTGTGGCTTAGTCGGCCAAAAGGTCGGAAACAATGGTTACCCAAAAAAAACAAATAATAAGATAAAAACAATAACGTAAATACCAAGAATACTTGTTTGCATCCACTGGACAAAGGGACTAGTGTTGCTGGTTCCACCTGTTACAGAAAATTTTGAATTTGATCATAAACGTCATTTTAAGTATAGTAAAAGCTGACCAGCAATGTCTTAAATCCTCAAATATTGTGTTCATTTGTAAAATTGATCTTTACAAATTAAAGTAAAATAATGTCCAAAGGAACTTACAGCTTGAGCAGCTTCATCTATCACAACGATGTCAAAATTGCGATTAAGTTTCGTAAAAAGACTTGAACCACTGAAACTAAGAGTGGAGAAGACCTGCCAGAAAACCAAAAATCAGAGTCATGTAGTATTTTTTTTTAGCTCAAAATAGGGCTGAAAACACATACTATTGCTGATTCATCCATGATTGAAGCACGAATTGTGTCCCTGTCCCTTGCACCTCCACCTTGCTTCTGTTTATCAGCAGTTTGAAAATCCATCCCTGCGAGTTTTTGTTCCACCTGAAAAGTCAAAGCTCCAATGTTAATGCTATATTAGAATAAGCTTCAATGGCTGTAGCATTGCAAAAAACACCCACATTCTGTTATTTCCGGTAGGATATATATTAAATTATGTAAAAATAGTATTGGCGATTTCCAGGTACATACTAGGTAATCCATAGATACAGCCTGGACAGAATGATGTGGCTTGAGACCAATCCGAACAATTTTAGGAGCATATGCGCGGTCATTTTCGTCACGAATGCCTGGAGCGATCTCAAACAATTAGTCGTCGAAATATGCAATTAAGGAGATAAAAAGAAAAGATAATGAGCATTGTGAGTAGATGTGCTGAACAAAAGTAACCAAGTATATATAAATTGCACAAAATCTACACTTGTATTTGACCCATTTGAGATTAAAAAAATTATAATGAGTTCAATAATGCGGAGTAATATAACTCTATTTGACCCGCTTCCTTTTAGCAAGCCATTCATAAGCAAATGCTTGCCACCTGTAACTGTGTAATAGATTGGAGATATCCAAATATCTATACTTGTATAAATCAGCCATCAGGTGTGATTTAGTTATCATAAATGGCGAATACCGGCTTTACATACTAATATTAAGCAAGAGTAATAATAAATTCTGGTAACTTGAAGACTTAGCATGTAAATGTGGCATTTGTGCAGAGAATTTGAGCACAGACTCGAATCATGTATTTTCAAGCAAATTAAAAGTTCTACCAAAGTTCAATGCGAGTATATGTGTGAATGTTTTGGGGTGTATATGAGAAAAGCAACACTTAGCATGAACACAGAATGTGAAAATAATATCTTAGACATACCATGACGGGTAATTATTAGATGCGGGTCAAAAGGTCCAGGCGGGGTCGCCCAATCCCAGAAACACTTCCCTATCGAAATTAATTTATTTATACATAGTTAATGTGCTAACACGATTACATTGCTATGTAAATACTATTCGCCTCATGCAATGCATTTCAGTTTTATTTAACTCTAATAACTTAATCCCTTAGGCCTGTTAGATATAAACATAACCAAATCAACCAAACTATGTCAAAACTGCGACCTAGAATATGAAGGCACAAAATGTTGGCATAGATTTCGGCAATACCTGTGCTTAAAAGCCGCAACACAATCTCATCAAGTGCAGAGTTCGATGGAGCACACACCAAAACACGGACACGATATTTGCGGCTGGCAGTGACGACTTCTGGTTTCTGTATCACATAAAACGGTAACATATATGGACCAAAAAGATAAAGAGAAAAGAAAAAGGAAAAAACAGAACTTACCAGGTCATTACCAGTAGTTGGAAAAAAACCATCGTCACCATCTTTAGGCATTTTCGCATCTCTAGGATTAATGCCAGTTAACCATGGAGAGGCTTTTAGCCAGTGATTCATTCTAAAATAAACAACCAAATTAAAAGGTTTAGAAAAAAAACAAGATGCATGACAAAATTTTAAATCAAGTACAATAGCTGGTGGCGAAACATACTTCTCTTGAAAGTCTAAATCTGGCGCACGTTTAATTTCCGTTAATTTACCCCTGCACAAAGAAATTGTGAACAACTAAAACAAAAATATATATAAAAAAATACTTTAAGCAATCACTTATGAAGTTACTAACAAGCTTGCTATACACTCACTTAGAATGTATGCGAGCAGGTGTTGCGTGCAGTATGGCACTAAGAAGACCAAGAATTGTTTGTGTTTTTCCTGTTCCTGGTGGACCCTGTATGAAGCAAAAACAAAATAATAGTTAAAAATACACATCTTAGAAAACTGTTAGTTACTTCACTAATACACATCCTGTTTGGTAAAGTTCTAAGAGATAATCATAATCATTGGTATACAGCAAACCTGAATCAGCACAAACTTTCTCCGTGAAAGACCTGCCTGCAGAAGACAAACGAAATAAATGGGAGTGTACATTTAAGGCAATGGAACATTATATCCTTAGAAGCAAATAGACATATGGATAATAAGAGGACCATCTAGTATAGGTGCCAGTTTCAACCCACAAGTTGTCAATGGGTTGTTTTGGCTCATGATTTATCTCAATTAAGTCAAATGAAAAAGTTAGCTAAAGGGAATGGGGTCAGCAGGTTCAAAAGCTATATCTCAAATAAGTACATTTTTAATGCACACGACAGACAAAATTGTTTTATTTAAAACTTTAGATTAGTGTTTTAACATTATAGCTTTTTTAAACATATTGAATGCATACTATATTTAGAAGGTTAAAAATATATATATATAAATCGTTAGGGGTCAACCTAACCTGATCTAACTCTCGTACCAAAACTATCCCATTTTAACCCAAACCTGATTTGACCCAGTACTGGGGTTAGAAAACGATGAAAACTCACATGTATAGCTTCCAACTGTGTCGAGTTGTGATTCGTTTGGATATATTCCATAAGAGGCTTAGAAATTTTCCACGCCTGCTCATCTGAGTTTTTGACGCTATCAGCAGCTGTTAATATCAAATCCCTGTATGGCAAGGAGCTAATTGAACGCAGACCAACATATTCACGAGCTATGGTTGATAAACTGCAGATCTGCACTTACCAAAATAGGCCTACTATAAGAAAATATGAAATGCTTAAGTTTTATATATATATATATACACCTCTAGAAAAGAGCATATATGAGACAGTACATCTGTTAAAATCAAATTCTGCTATTATAGCTAAATCATCCTCATAAAAACTATATTAAAGTTGTTTAATGCCTTTTAAAGAGTATATCCGAGGAGCAAGCTCTCAACAACCAAAGACTTACAAGTTACAAGAGACTTAAATGAGATCCGCAACAGAGATGCACAAAGAAAAAAAATATAATGCCAGTATTGTAGAAGCTCACTAGAGATGAATAAAATTACCTTTTTGAAGTACCAAAACTTCTTTGGTTTCATAATATGAGTACGCACATTCCCCAACCTTATTGAAGCACTGACTTCATTCGTATCAACTCGCTTTATTTCTCCATCTAACTGCATTCTGAGCCTAATCTTATCCGGTAGACGATGTTCAACCAATGCAAATGCATATGTTTTTTCACGTCCAAACTGCAACATGTAAGAATTTACTATTGCAAGTATTAACATATCGAGTTCAACAAGAATTTACTTAGCATCTTTCATTTAAAGAGCTACAAGGGGAGAGACCTTGAGTTATTTAATGACAAATAACACTTAGTTTACTTGGAGTACCTAATATCAGACAGTTATACACAATGCAAAAAATTTAAGGTCAACTCAACCGAATGGTCACCTTATCTTTCAATAAAAGCAACAAGTCGTCTAACTTATTACTCACCTGATCTTTCGATAGAAGCAATAAGTCGTTCTGTGATACAGAAGCAGTAACAAATATCTCTGGTAAATAAAACCCATCGGTTTCGAGACATTGTGCCAATACACCCTGCGTCCACCCCGTTTCTATAGAAAAGAAAAGAGAAACATATTAACATATTACACTAGCAAATGTATGCTGCACTTAGTGGGTTACCACAGCAAACAAGTAAAATAACAGGCAATGGCATATAAAACAGCAATAGTGTTTTCAAGAATTTAAGAGAGTTACAGGTTCCATGACAGAAACAAAAAGATACATATAACTGCCAAACTTTTAGGACGGATACTTGATTCGGATTTTGTATACATCCGAGTGAATGAATTGTACTACCAGTTAAGAATAGCCAGCAGTTGACTTACAGGCTCTAATAGAATCTTAAAATAGACACACATACAAACAACAGTTACCAACACAGGTCTATAAGCTGATGATACAGGTGCAAAATACAACCAATCAGGTAGGATATAAACAAATCAAATGATGATCTTACGATTTATGTAAGCCATACGCTCTCGTTTTCTAACATGGGTAAAAGTTATCTGACTAAAGTTCTGACCATCCCCAAAAATTATTAGGCGATTTCATGTTAAAACTTAAATCTTTCCCCTCCTCATGGATGCTAAATATCATTTCCAAAACATCCACGATTTCTTTCAAATCCTCAATGTTCATTATCTACATAACCATAGAAAAGGACTAATTGCTTCCTCAAGCACTATATTTCCCACATATGATCACCACATATGCAAAGGGATACATACTAATAACATTTATAGAATTATATCTACCATAATATGCGTCTATCCTGTTGTCTGTCAATCTCAACCATGTCATCTTATAGACTTACGACTATAATAATAACACCTCACTCCTATTCCTCACTTTTGGTAAATTCCTAACTTTCTATTTTGTTTCTTCACATCTTTCATCTACCCTCATAGCTACACTTTAAAGACAGAGTGATACTTTGGGTTTTTGTTTTTTGTTTTTTTTTTTTATTAAAATCAAACCTAGATAGAGTGTAGTTAACCACATCAAACTTAAACTAATATATCAAGTCAATTATTGGAGCAGAATTAAGTAGTTTCAATGAAACTAAACATATGCAATCTACCAAAGCCACGTCAATCGAGCATCATCATAATACTCAAATCATAACCAGGGATAATGTATGTGAAAACCACCATTCAACCTTATATTCTTCATGCCTTCACTTACACCAATTCCAGCCAAATAGAGCCACATTTGTATCCAATATGTTTTTGTAGGAATTACAAAAATACTCCCTCCGTCCCAATTTTATTGTCACTTATTCCTTTTTCGGACGTCCCAAAATTATTGTCACATACCCAAAATAGAAAGTGAATAGATAGTAGAGTTTGGTAAAGTTTACTATATTACCCTTTGTTGAAATTAATATTGCAAACCTTAAAGAAGTGTTAATTAATTGGTTAAGGGTAAACTTGTCATTTGACAAAAAAGTAAAAGAGAGAAAGTAGTGATAGTGACATTTTTCTAAAAGAATGTGTTTTTTGTCGGGTGACAATAATTTTGGGACGGAGGTAGTATGTTTTTGTAGGAATTACAAAAATACATATTTGATGGCATGTCAACATGTTACGCATTCGAATAGTTGTTTTTCAAAGAATACTCAAGGGCATTATCATATCCAATACGTTATTGACCGAAATTGGTATCAACAATGGATAAAATAAGTTT
>CP139507.1:326991521-327273837 GCA_021014915.2 Artemisia tridentata subsp. tridentata | reverse complement strand
CTTGGGTATTTTATTTTTCTTGAAAAACAGTATTATCAAAAATACTAATATTTGAACTTTCTTTATCTGTAGAAATGGCTCAAAACAATAACACTACTATGAGTTCTGCGTTCAAATCATTCTTTGAACGAGAAAAATTGACTGGCTCTCAGAATTTTAATGATTGGTTTCGCTCACTCAGGATTGTCCTGCGAGTGACAGATCAACTTGAATACTTATATAAGCCTTGTTCTGCTGAACCTACTGCTGAAACTTCAACTGATGAGGAAAAAGCATTGTAGAAAGCTTAGTTTAAGACACATAATGATGTAGCCTATTTGATGTTGGGAACGATGACACCTGCTTTACAAAAGCAGTTTGAGAATTACTTCCCTATGGACATGCTAAACGAGCTCAGAATTTTTTGAGAAACCACAAACCGTTGAGGTCTATGATTTGATGGAATCTCTACACGGTTGTAAGCAGGCAGATGGTGAACCTGTAAGTGCTCATGTGTTGAAAATGAAAGGTTACATGGATCAACTACAAGCACTTGGCAAGGTCTATGAACAAGACATTGATGTTAACTTAATCAATAGATCCCTGACTAAGGAATTTAGTGGTTTTGTGCGTAATTTCAATATGCACTGCGTGGGGAAGACAGTTTCTGATTTACAGGAACTGCTTGTTGATTACGAGAAAGATTTACCACCAAAGGCTTCTACACCCCAGGTACTTGCTATTCAAGGGGGTAGAATTAACAAGTCAAATGCGAACAAGAAGGGTAAGGGAAAGGGAAAGGCTGATAAGGGTAAGCAAGTTATGACTTATCAACCTTAACCTAAGAAAAACCCTCCTAAGAAGAAGAATAATTCAAAGAAGGGTCAGGCTTGCCACTAATGTCATGTAATTGGTCACTGGAAGAGGAATTGTCCTCTTTATATCCAAGAGTTGCGAGAAAGTAAGAACAAGAAGACTGGGCACTTGGGCGCCAGCACTTCAGTTAACTTACTTATGATTGAATTATTTACTCTAAATCATAAAATTAATTCCTGGGTATATGATACTGGATGCGGTATTCACATTTGTAATATGCTGCAGGGGTTTAGAGTGAAAAGGAAGCTTGCCTATGGGGAGCAATATCAGCATGTGGGAAGTGGAGCACCTGCAGCTGTTGAAGCCATAAGAGTGTTTAATTTAGTTTTGCCTTCGGGCTTAGTACTGTCATTAAACAATTGTTATTATGCACCTTCTATTATTAGAGGTGTTGTTTCCTTTTCATGTTTGTTGGATTTGGGTTTTATTCACACTATCAATAGTAATGGAATTTCTGTTTCTTTAAATGGTATTTTTTATTTTAATGTTATTGTTGTGGATGGTGTGTTTGAAATTGACATGAATGATTATGTATGCAAGAATAATAATTCAATGTATAGCATAAGTAAGAGAATTAAGTCAGACTTGAATTCTTCTTACCTTTGGCACTGTAGACTTGCTCATATAGGCAAGACTCGCATGAAAAAGCTACAACATGATGGGCTTTTGAAAAGTATCAATGATGAATCATATGATAAATGTGAGTCTTGTATATCTGGGAAGATGACTAAGAAACCTTTTCATAGTAATATGGAAAGGGCTTCTGATCTACTTGGTTTAATACATACTGATGTGTGTGAACCACTTAGACATGTGTCAAGGAAAGGTGCTAGCTACTTCTTAACCTTTACAGATGATTTCAGCTGATATGGTTATGTTTACTTGCTTAAACATAAACATCAGGCGTTTGAAACAGTTAAGGTTTTTAAAGCAGAAGTAGAATTGCAACTAGGAAAGAAGATTAAAGCTCTTCGATCCGATAGAGGTGGTGAATACCTAAGCCAAGAGTTTAAAGATTACTTAGCTGAGAATGGAATTGTCCAGAATCTCACGTCTCCATATACTCCACAACAAAATGGTGTATCTGAGAGAAGAAATCATACATTGTTAGACATGGTACAATGAATGTTTAATCTTACAACTCTTCCTTTATCTTTTTGGGATTATGCCTTAGAATCTGCAGTTCGTATTTTAAATATGGTTCCCACCAAGAAGGTTGATAAGACACCATATGAAATATGGAATGGAAATGCTCCAAACTTGTCTTATTTAAAGGTCTGGGGTTGCGAGGTGTATATAAGACGTGACTCAGCAGATAAACTCCAAAAGAGTTCTATAAAGTGTATCTTTGTAGGATACCCAAAGGAAACAATGGGTTACTACTTTTACTACCCACCTGAAAACAAAGTAATTGTTGCTAGATATAGAGACTTTCTTGAAAAGGAACTTATATCTCAAGAATTCAATGGGAGAGTTTATGATCTGGAAGATGATCATGTTGATACATTACCTTCTAAAAACACTAGCGTACATCCTGTGGAACCTGAAAGTCTGGGTCCTCCACCTGAAGTTGAAATTGTTCCCATTCGCAAGTCTTCAAGACATGTGAAAGCTCCTGAACATCTATGTCTTAACGTAGAAGTTGAGGAAACTATATTAGGGGATCTTGATGAACCTACTAATTATAGGGCTGCCATTGAGAGTCCTGAAAAGGATAAATGGGTAGTTGCTATGAATGGGTAAATGCAATCCACGAAAGATAACGATGTCTGGATTGAAGTAGACCTTACTCCCAATGCCAAGGTAGTTGGAAGTAAGTGGCTCTTCAAGAAGAAAACTGACATGGATGGCAAGGTACACACCTATAAGGCCCGTTTGGTAGCTAAAGGCCTTACTCAAACATATGGTGTTGACTACGAGGAGACCTTTTCTCCTGTAGCTGACATTAGGGCTATTAGGATTCTCATAGCTATAGCAACATACTATGACTATGAGATTTGGCAAATGGATGTCAAAACCGCCTTCTTAAATGGTCGCCTAGATGAAGACATCTATATGGCACATCCTGAGGGTTCTGTGAATCCAAAGTTTCCAAACCGTGTATGCAAACTTCAAAGATCCATTTATGGATTGAAGCAAGCATCAAGGCAATGGAATAAAAGATTTGATGAAGAAATCAAAAGGTTTGGATTTACTCAGAATTTTAATGAGCCATGTGTATATCACAAAGCTAGTGGGAGTAATGTAATTTTCCTTATCCTATATGTTGATGACATATTAATCATGGGAAAAGACATTTCAAGTTTGCAAAAGGTTAAGGCATATCTTGGAAAGTGCTTTTCTATTAAGGATTTAGGGGAAGCTGCATATATTCTGGGAATCAAGATCTATAAAGATAGATCAAGGCGGTTAATTGGATTAAGTCAAAGTGCTTACATTGACAAAATATTGAAGAGATTCAATATGCAAAATTCCAAGAAAGGATATTTGCCAATGGAAATGAAACATGGCTTGAGCAGTGAGTTATGTGCTTCAACACCTACAGAGGTGGCACGTATGAGCAAAGTTCCTTATGCTTCGGCTGTAGGATCTATTATGTATGCGGTGAGATGCACAATACCAGATGTGGCTTTCGCTCAAAACACTGGATTGCTGTTAAACATATTCTTAAGTATCTTAGGCATACGAAAGATATGTTTCTTGTGTATGGTGGAAATCCAGCTACAGAACTTGATGTTACAGGTTACTGTGATGCGTCCTGGCAATGTGACAAAGATGATGCGAAGTCTCAGACTGGTTATGTCTTTGTTATCAATGGAGGAGCAGTAGACTGGAGGAGCAAGAAGCAGAGTACAATTGCGATGTCTGCGACAGAGGCCGAATACATAGCTGCTTCAGAGCTGCAATGGAGGCTGTTTAGATTAGGAAATTCATTTCAGGGCTTGGTGTTATGCCTTCAATTGAATTGCCTATTAATATGTATTGTGACAATTCTGCTGCAATCATATTTACCAATGAACCTGGAGTCATGAAGGGCACCAGACATTTTCTACGGAAGTATCACTATGTTCGACAGCAAGTCAGCATAGGAGAAATTAATCTCTTGAAAGTTCACACAGATGATAACTTAGTTGATCCATTCACTAAGGGTGTGTTTGTTTCATTAAGATGTTTTGGGTCTGAATCTAACTACCACATCTTACTAGTAAGAGGTGGTCATAAAGTCTGACTCTAAATAAAATAATGTTGTTTGTTTTTGTATAATTATCTGAAAGATTTTAATTGTCCGCTTTTGTAACTTATATATAAACCATCACAATACGATGAAGAAGTAACTTGTAAACATGAAACCAGACATTTTTTTATCATAAATTTAACACAATTAATAAACCATTATCTTTAAAATTTATTCAAAATTTAGTATAATAAAAGGGATAATTCCATATTTAACCAACCTAAATATCAAAATAAATTCCATATTTACCCAAAACACAAGTTTTTAATGCACATGTATAATGCTTTTAAAGCGGGTGTTGAGGAAATATGGAATTATGAGGTTTAAATTGGGTATATATGGAATTGCCCCATAAAAAAAATACGAAGTAGTTGTAAAGTAAAATAAGACAATAAATGTTATAAAGTAATTTATTAAATACTTATAAATCTTCTATCTCAATTTGATAAATACAAGTATACAACCTCTTTGGACTTTGGGCTCGAAGCAAAGTGTCTACTTTCAACTTTCATGTTTTTTATATTCTTACCCATGATTTTATTTTGATTCGGTCCATATTAAAACAAATCCCAATATTTAAAAAAAAAAAAAAAAAAAAAAAAAAAAAAAAAAAAAAAAAAAAAAAAAACCTTCTAGATCTAAGCTGTATATCACACATCCAATCTTTATAACACCAACCCATGTTTCTAAATCCTAAAACAAAGTCCAATTTGTAACAAACCCCAAATCACAAAATCACTCAAAATAACAATGGCTACAAGAAGCACAAACAACCATCATACTTGCAACATCTTGACCATCATAAACACCTTTATAAACAAGAAATAGCAAGGAAAACAAAAACCCATATACACAATCTTGAATCTTTATACACATAGAACTCATATGTTTAAAAATTTAACCAAAACGACATTGATTCAAATAAATCTTGAAAAGAAAAAGAAACATCCTTGTAGATGGTCGGCGGCTGAAGATGGTGGAGATGACGACGGCGGCTAGAGGTGACAGTGGTGGCCGTAGGTGGACGGTGGTGGCTGGAGGTGAGTGAAGGGTTTTATGGATGTGGATAGGTTTTAAGGGTTTGAGAGGGTGTGAATGGTGAGAAAGGGTTTTGTAAGGATAAGAGGCAGTAAGACATAACCAACACCTCTTATTGGTAAGACCTCCAAACATCTAATCATGTCTGACTCGATTAGAAAAAACAAACAGACCATATGTCTGACCGCGTCTGACTGGTAAGATGTCAGAGGCTAGTCAGACTTTTTTTATAAAAACAAACATCACCTAAGGCTTTAGCTAAAGAAAAGCTTACTGAACTTGCCAATGGCATTGGACTTAGATTAGCTAGTAGTTTCATGCATGACTGTGCTTAGTATTTGGATAAAGGATATTGTAAAAATTTATTATTTTTAATGAAATAAAGTATTCGTTATGTTTATGTTCATTATTTAATATTGTTGTCCTATATTTGCATGTTTAATCCGTGAATAAATTAGTTATTCTAAATCGTCCGTTGTCAATTAATGACATGGGAATATCATTAAATTAAGACAAATCTGAGTTTTGGTATAATATACTTGAAAGTATATTGATGCGTTGACATGCCAAATTCACATGATATTCAATGAATTAAATATAGGACTTATCCCAAATTACATGATGTTACTTTATGGATGTTGTTATAAAGTAAATCATGAATAGTTATCCTCATACTTGAGATACCAGATAACTGTTATGAATGTAGTCCATTTTGTGGAACAATTTAACGTTATACGTAACTGGTAGTCATAAGGATTGTTTTCGGAATTGTTGCAAAATTCATAGGTTATTGTTAGGAAATTAAGCTTTAGCAGTTAAGACTGTTGAAGGTAACAGTTAGGACTGTCGAAGATGGAAGTTAAGACTGCTGAAGAGTTTTGAAGACATGAGCAGTTAAGACTGCTGAGTGAAGAAGTTAGTACGGTTTATGATTTATGTAATAGATAAATATGGAAAAGATATTGTGTATATCGTATAAGATTAGAATGATAGTTATCTTGTAAAGGAATCCTTGGTCTATAAAAGGATTGCCTAGGTTAAGGTTTAGATATACGAAAACAATAGAAGTACGAATTAGATTATAGAGATTCAAGGTTGTAAACCCTAGTGATAGGAGATCACTCGTATTATTATTCTAATAATATTGAATCGTTGAAGGTTATCATTCTGTGTTCATTCATTGTTTATTCAAATCATACAAAACACATAAAGTCTTCTAAGTGCTAGCTAGTAAATTCCGCGTGCTAGACTACGTATAATTCTTAGTATCACATCTAACACAAGGAGTGTGTGTAGATCCGGTCAAGTGGTATCAGAGACAGGTTTACTGATACTTAGATTTAGAAGATCCGAGAAGAACAAAGATGGACATGGAAACAACACCATCCACAACCAACATTGCTGCTAAGCTTCCTATGCTTAAACCTAATGAGTTCGACATGTGGAGACTTCGTATTGAGCAGTTTTTCCAAGTGCAAGACTATGCACTGTGGGAGATCATTGAAGATGGAAACTCTTTTACACCTGTAACAACAACTGTTGTTGATGGTAAATCTGAGAGTACAGTGCAGACAAAGCCAACCACTAATGAAGAGAAGGCAAGATACAAGAATGATGTTAAGGCTAGAAGTTTGCTTCTGATGACTATTCCCAATGATCAGTTGCTGAATTTTAGTAAGTTCAAGTGTGCTAAATCTCTTTTTGAAGCTATTGTTGCAAGATATGGTGGGAATGAAGCCACCAAGAAAACCCAGAAGACCCTTCTCAAGCATCAGTTTGAGAATTTTACTGCAACAAGTAATGAGTCGTTGGATCATATGTTCAATAGGCTTCAAAAACTGGTGAGTCAATTGGCTGTTCTAGGAATTGAGATGCCTCAGGAAGATCTCAACTCCAAATTTCTGAGGAGTCTACCAGCTAAATGGGCTATGCATGTGGTAGTATGGGAAAACAAGCCTGATATAGATTCCATGAGCTTAATGGATCTCTATAGCAACTTCAAGATAGTTGAACATGAGATTAAGAAGTCTACTGGATCAAGCTCAAGCTCAAGCTCAGGCAATTTGGCCTTTGTATCAACTCCCAGTTCCTCAAGTCCAGATGAAGAAGTGCAAATTGGTGGAGCAGTTGGTACTGCTTGTACAAACCTTGGTACTGCTAGCACCTCAAGCAGTACTAGTGAACTTTTGAATGATGATACTTATTGTGATTTCTTGACTACTCAACACAATGAAAGTATGTTGACTCATTCAGATCTTCAAGAGATTGATGAAGATGATATTGAAGAGATGGATATTAAGTGGCAGCTCTCTCTTCTCAGTTTGAGAGCTAGGAGATTCTTGAAGAAGACTGGCAAGAAGATTGTCATAAACAGTAATGATTAGTATGTGCTTATTCACATACCTTTTCTTGACCAAAACCGGCCCCAAAAAGACCAAAAACTAACCAAATAGCCAAAAGATATTATGTTTTTGTGTTTTTGATTGTGCAGGGATGGATATTGCAAATTTGGACAAAAGACACGGAAAACCCGAGAAAACGAGCACGAGATTTGGAAAGGACTCAAAGCCGAAGCCGGGAAGAACATGTTTGGTCAAAAGTCAAAATCTACCCTTAGAATCTCACCAAAAGACAAAAATGACCCTTGAACCGAGTTTAGAAAATTGGAAAAAAATCAGTCCCTGAGAATCCTGAAAATACAAAAATAGTCCTTAAAGTATTTCATCTATCTAAACCCAAAACCTTACACCATAACACATTATCCGGATTTAATCCAAACCCAAATCCAAAATAACACAAACCTAGCCCACACCACTTAACCCAGCCAATCCACCAATATATAATACCCAACCCACACCCTATCCTCTAACCCAGCCCACTTCAATTTATAACCCAGCCCATCCCAAAATCTTTGACCCGAACCCTTTGTAAAAATCCGGTCAACACATATAAACCTAAAGTCAAATAAAATAAAAAATAAATCTCACACAGACAAATCCCGCCCCAATATTCACTCAACCCAGAAATTACTGTACACCTTAGAACCCTAGATTTACCCGTACAATTTTAACAGCAATTAAGGGCAAATTAGACCAATCATTGGCCTTCTAGAAGGTTTCAGGAGTGTCAAATGAGCAGGGAATGCACGAATGGGACATGTGGCAGCTTGATATTGGTCGTAACACCTCATGGAGATTGATCTTACGGCTTGGATTTAAAGATTGGTGATCAAGAAAGATCTAAGGGTGGATAAGGGCTTGAATGCACACGGATTGCCAAGGTGGCAGACCTAGAATCTTCACCGGATGGCTATAAATAGAGCCCTCTCCTCATGTATTGATCATGTAATTTTTTAGTTATTGTTATGCTGTCAATTTACTTTTGTAATGTTTTTAATGAATTAATGAAAGTTTATATTTGGTTTCAATAGTTGTCTCTTATTTCCTTTTCTTATTATTGCTTATTTACTTAAGTTTGTTTAAGCTTTTTGCTTATTGTTCTTATTATTTTAGCTTTTATATTAAGTACTTGTTTCATTTCTGTTTTTACTTTACTTAATTCAATAACACAAAAAAAAAATCATAAAATCAATAAAAACCAAAAATAAGTTTTACTATATTACTTTTAAATCAGGCTTCAATAAGCCTATTTCATTGTTCATACAAGCTTATTCAAGCTGTTATAGCTTGTTGTAAGGTTGTTTATTCATATTGCTTCTCAAAATCAAAACAGTCAACAAAAGTCAAACATCAGCTTATCCAATAAGCTGAGCTTATTCAGAAGGAATTGATAGTCTAAAAGGAGAAAGGGAAGCCTTTAGCCTATCTAAAGATAGGCAAGCATAGTGAATCCCCTCTTTTCATGCTGAGGGGAATTTACCTTGTGAGTTTTTCTTTTTTACTTTTATTCAATTTTGCATTAGTAGCTCAAAGTAGTATAGATCTGTGCTTGTTGGTTTGTTTTTGTTTATTAAGAGTTAAATTTGCTGAATATTGTTAGTTTGGATCATTTCATGTTAGTTTGCTATTGATTTTAGTGAATCTGTTTAAATCTGCTTCATATCTGCTTATTGAATATCTGTGGTAATTTGTGGTCTGAGATCTGGTTTCTGAGTTTGATTAAGGTTGTTTGATCATTATTTCAGTTTGTTTGGTGGAATTGTGGTTTAAATCTCACTGTTACTTCATCAAAGTGTTATAGCAGTCAAATAACTAGTGTTTGGATCAGTTGATTGGGTTGAGTTAGAAGGTTGTGCAAGTGATAACAATAGTCAAATCAGTACACTTAGGGCAATATTAGACCAATTCAAGCATATACTCAGTAGGTTTAAAGCATAATAGTCAAATTCATCTTTAAATCTCATTAGTGCACAACTGCTAGTTAAATAGGATTGAATAATCATTGTAATAGGTGCATACTTAGTTTAGTTAGCTTAAATTAGTTGCATAATAGCTTTATATAACATATTCAGTAAGCTTAGATCATTCAAAGTTGGATTTAGTCAAAGTTTTCAAAAAAATCAAAAAGTCAAAAAAATAGTGTAACCAGAAATAGCATAAACTTCTAGAGCACTTGTAGGATTCATTAGTGATTGGAAATAGGTTTGGATTGGTGTTCTGAGTAGTTTGTCAGCTTGTAAATCTAGATCAACAAGAAAATCTTAGTTTGGAACTCATTAGCTTATTTCAAATTAAGCTCAAAGTTGCTTGTCTGCTGGAAATCTCCCCTGCTTCTCAGTCTTAAGCCCAACTTCATAAGTACTTTTCTTACAATCTATTTGAGTTAAGTGTGAGATTTTTGGGGCAAAAGCTAGACAAGCTAGCTGTTTATCAGTTTCTGCTTTTGATTTGCTATTCTCAGCTTAATTGAATTGCTTATTTGAGCTTTCTTCTAGCTCACTTTGGACTCTGATTAGTGGTTTAGTGTTTCATTAAGCTTCTAGTTCAATTGAGGTTTATAGCTTGTAGCTTGTTTGTTTGATAGCTTCAGCTTATCTGCTTGTTTCTCTGAGCTTGTTTACATCATCCAGTAGCTTGTGCATTAATTTTGAGCTTATTGATTCTATTGCATAAGCTGCTTAGTCATTTTCATATTACAAAGCTTCGAATTCTTAACTGCTTGTTTCAAAAGCTGTTAAACAGCTTGTTTAAGCTTTTCAAATTATAATTCTTCTCAAACGTTATTAGTTGTTAGCTTGTGATTGTTTCCCAAAAAGAAAAGAAAAAAAAATATAGTTTTGTTAGTTTGTAATCACCCAGATTCGAACCTGGGTGGTTCTTAGCTTGAAAACGTTTTTGATTTTTTAAGTTTTTACAATTTAGTCCTTGTGGTTTCATTTTAGGCCAATCTGGTCCTTGTCTTTATTTAAAAACGTTTTTAGTTTAAATCAAGTTTCAAAGTTTTACAAATTAGTCCCTGTCTTTTATTAAGTCTATAATAGTTTCAGTTTTTACAACTTTAGTCCTTTAGCTTTTATAAAATTTTTATTTTCTTAATTTTCTTTTATAATTTAGTTTTTTTTTCTAAATTACATTTTCAGTCCCTTAGGTTTTCACTTTTGCATTTTAGTTTAAATTCACTAATAGTTTTATAAATTTCGGGATTAGCCCGGGATTTGCGTTATTTGATTTCTTTTATTCATTATGTGTGCTTTTATTTGATAACGTATATTACTTTTAATTTCCCATCTTTTAGTGTAAACAATACCAAAATAATCACTTTCACATTCACTTATTCACTTCACATTTTCACGACACCGAATCGAGTTAAACGCCGTCAAACCTTCGTTGGGAGAACGACACCGTACGATTTTACCACAATTAAGGGTAGATTGGTCCAATCATTGGGTTTCTAGAAGCATGTCAGGTGTCAGGAAGGGCAGGAAGTGCACGAATGGCTACGTGGCAAGCAGCTATTGGACCGAACACCTCACCAAAGTTGATCCAAGGGTCGTAAATTGATGGGATAATGATTATGGATGATCTAAGGGTTGGAAATGGATCAAAGAAGAACAAATCCCTCGGATTTCCAACCTGGAAACAGAGGCTTGAAGGTTCACCCTCGGCTATAAATAGGACCTTGATTTTCATTGTTGTATGTAATTTTTAGTTTATTGTTATGCTGCTAAAATACTTTTCTGAATTGTAGTTTTTATTTCCTATTGTAATTTTAACATTTGATTAATGAAATTTTAAATTTAGTATTGTTTGATTCTGTCCTGTTCAAGTTTTCAATTTCATATTAGCTTACTTGTTCTTTCAGTAGCTTATCTTACTAATTTCAGCTTTATATTTCATAGTTATTCAAGTTATCTCAAAGAAATTCCAAAATATTGAAAAAGTTCAAAAATAAAAAAATAAAAATAAAAAATATATACTTATCACAGCTTCCATTAGCTGTATTTCTGAGTATTATAAGCTTATACAAGCTAAGTAGCTTACTGTAAGCTTTTAGTAGGATCAATTCTGTTCTATTGTTAAAAAGTTCAAAAAGTCAATTGTGGTCAACTGTCTCAATTTCCATGGTGATGGCCGTTTGGAGTGATGGTCTAGGAGGGGAAATGGAAGCCTCTAGCCTGTCTAAAGACAGGCAAGCTCAGTGAACTCCCTCAATTTGTGTTGAGGGAGAAGCACCTTGTGAGTTCTTTCTCATTTTTGTTCACTCAAAAGTTATAGTGTAGATCTGCTTGTTTTTAGTTTATTACTGTTTGATTCATAGTTGTTTTATGTTTGTTTGCTAGATCTAATCTTAGTTTAGTTGTTTAAACATTAGTTGCATTATCATTTTGATCTGTCTCACTATTTCGCTTCTGATTTGATCATAAACTGTGGATCTAAGATTTTGCTGTCATATGTTGCTATTTGATGTTTATCTGAGATCTATGGATGTTATTGAATGATGTTTTAAGATTGTTGAGGTGTGGTTTAACTTGAATCTGAGTTTGCTAGTTGTATTGAGAAATAAGGGATTGTTTGGATTAGTGAGTTTGACTGAGTTCTAGTTGATTGAAAGTGGTGTCAATAGTTTACTTAGCTCACTTAGGGTAATATTAGAATAAATTAAGTGCTTATTTAGTTTAAATACAAGTGTTTTAATAGATTAAGACAGCTGAAATTCACTTTAGTCAACTCATAGTGGTATCTATTTTGTCAAACTTGTCCTGTGCATCTGTTGCTTTTTTGAATTTAGCTGCTGTGTTCTTGCTTGGATTTGATTGATCACTTGTGTTTGATTTGGCTTGATAATTTGTTTCTGAGTAGCTTTCCTAGTATAGTTTTAAAGTTTTTAATCTCAAATAGTAATAATAACATCTGGTCACCTAAATTTGCTCTCAAAATCTGTTCAAAACCTGCTGTGTTTAATGTTGCTGCATGCTTCTATTTGATCATCTGTGTTTGACTTAAATTGAACAAGTAATTGGAATATTGGCATAGGGCTTTTAGGATTTTCATAATCTCAGTGTTGCTAGCTTTCCATAAACATCTTTACTTTGCTATTTGGAATTGATTTGAGCTTTTTAGAGGGAATTGAAATAAGTTGTTTGCATTGTACTAATCTGCCATAGCTGTTTGCTTAACCAACTGTTGATCTGCTTATTTTCTTCTCCGTCTTGGCTTATTTGTGTTTGATAATGCTTAGTGGTTGTTATTTTATCATTTCTGAACAATTGGTGTTGATTTGGGCTTATTTGCATAATTTGAGCTTATTGGCTTATTCTTGATAAGTCCAAACTGCTTTTTGTGGCTTATCTGATTGTTGCTGCTATTTTTCCTAGATTATAGATTAGATTTTAGTTTTATCTCAAAAATTTCCAGATTTTTCCAACTTGTTTTACTATTTTTAAATCATTTAAATAGTTTAAATTAGTTTTTAATTCATAAAAAAATATTAAAAAGTCAAAAAAATATTTTTCTTTTTCCAAAAATTTTCTTTTATCATTATTAATATTGGAAAATTTAATTTGCATTTCTAGGGCTTAAATTTTAGAAAATCACTTTTAAATACGTTTTATAATTCGTTGTGTAACGTTTTTAAAATTCAAATTGCGTTTTTAGATTAGTATGCTTAGTATAATCGTACTCTTAGCTTAATTAGTTAATTTCGTTTGTTATTTTAATATTCGTAGTATAAAACCAAATCAAAATCACTCACTCTTTCACATTCACTACACGAATCACGATCCCGAATCACATATTCCATTCAATCTTCGTCGGGACTACGACTCGAGTTTTGCATATTTCCTTTGCAATTCTCCCTTGATCTATAATTGTTAAATCAATTTTTGGCGTTGATTCATATCGTATTTTGTGTTTTGAAGATCCTTCTTCGAAAGTTTCTCGTTTTTGAAAAAACAAAAATACCAAAAATAAAATAAATAAAACACTTTTCCTAAAGTGTTTTCAAAAAATACAAAAATAAAATAAATCCTCACTTTTCTTCAAAAGTGTTGTAAACCATTCCGAAATAACAACAAAACAATCGTGAAATCATTTGATTTTCGGATTATTTTTTCGATTACAACCTATACAAGTGGTTTAAGGATGGTCTTGACATTAAATTGCAGACCGAAAGAGGCGGGTTTTTAATTAGCTTCGGCAGACCTTTGCTTCTCCGCCACTCTGCGCGTAGTCGTAAGAGAAACGAATATTGATTGAGGGATCGGTACCAAAAATAAATAAAAAATTTTAAAAATAAAAATCCAAAAATATTTTCATTTTCAACTTTTGTTTTTGATTTTTCTTTTTGATTTCATTTTGGTGTATGCACACCCGTTCTTCTTCTTCTAACCCTCTTCTTTCACCACTTTCAAATCCCGAGAGGATTATCCGTCAAAACAACCGTGTTCATTTCTCAACCGTTGAGGAAATGGATCAACACGATCAACACCCGCCGATGGGTGGAGATAATCACAACCAAGGGCAAGCTCCCGATCTCCGCACTATGCAAGAGTTACTCCAATGTCCCACCGTGGGATACGGAGACGCTATTGTTATACCCCCGATTCGAAACACAAACTTTAAACTCGAAACCGGTTTAATTCAACTTGTCACGGGAAATCAATTTCATGGTTTTGATCGGGAAGATCCTCACAATCACATCCGATGGTTCAACAAATTGACCTCAACACACTACCATAAGGATGTTCCTCACGACACTATCAAATTGATGTTATTCCCATTTTCCATCGAGGGGGCGGCCCGAATTTGGCTCGAGAAAGAACCCCCTCAATCAATCCATACTTGGGAAGATCTCGTCCATAAATTCGTGAACTATTTCTTTCCTCCGTCTAAAATGACCAATGCTAGGAATGAAATCACAAATTTCCGGCAACGATTTGATGAGAATTTCGGTGAGGCATGGGAACGATTTAAGGATCTCCTACGGAAATGCCCACATCACGGTTTCTCGAAATTGCATCAAATCGATACGTTCTACAATGCTTTAACTCAATCAGATCAGGATTCACTCAACGCAGCCGCCGGTGGCAATATCTTGAGTCGAATGCCAAGAGAAATTCTCTCAATTATTGAGAACAAATCCAAGGTACCTACCTCAAGGAACAAACCGGTTGTTTCTAAGGTAAGTACCCAAGCTTCTAGCAGTGATGCTAAGATCGACAAGCTTGCAGATATGTTCGAAGCTTTCCTTCTCTCAGAACAAAAGAAACAATCTTCTCCACCCGCTCAAGTGAAAGCGGTGCAAGAAAATTGTGTTATATGTGGTGGTCCCCATCCTTAT
The DNA here is from genome assembly GCA_021014915.2 of Artemisia tridentata subsp. tridentata. Taxonomy (NCBI): domain Eukaryota; kingdom Viridiplantae; phylum Streptophyta; class Magnoliopsida; order Asterales; family Asteraceae; genus Artemisia; species Artemisia tridentata. The sequence goes on along the minus strand of CP139507.1, from coordinate 327,258,971 downwards.
TATGATTGTCAAGCTACCGATAGCCAAGTTTGCAATGCTACCGTAGCAGCTGTGAATTACAATCAAAATCAAGGATTCCGTCCTCAAGGTGAAGTTAACTACCGAGTTAGTAACCAAATGGGACCACCCGGTTTTACACCCGTTCAAAACAACCAAAACCGTTTTACTCAAACCAATCAAGGTTACAATCAAAATCAAAGCTACAACCAAAATCGTGGAAACAATTATCAAGCTCACCATCAACAAGTTTATCAACAACCTCTTCCTCCGCAAGTTCAAACTTCACCGGAAGTCTTGAACTATATGAAGACAAGCGATGTTTCCATACGAGCCATGCAGAATCAGATCAATAACATGAAAGTTGAGTTTAAGAAGGAGATCGATACGACAATATCTCAACAAACAAACGAGCTTAAGAAAATGATGAGTGGATTTTTCCAAATAAATCAACCATCAACCTCGGGTTCATCTTCTCTTCCTAGCAACACAATTGCTAACCCAAGGGGTGATGCTAAGGAGATCACTACAAGGAGCGGTGTTTCATATAATGGACCCACGGCTCCGTCTACCTCTTCTTCTCTACCTCCCAAGGTAGTCGACCGTGAACCCGAGGTGACCAAGGACATGGAACCTCCTACTAACAACGGAGGAACCAAGGACGTCCAACCTACGGTTGTCCATCCATCTGAACCAAAGAACGTTGAGCCAAAAGAAATTCCCATCAAAGCAAAACTTCCATATCCTTCGCGATTAAATGATCAAAAGCTCCGCAAAAAAGCTTCAAATCAAATGGAAAAATTCTACCAAATCTTCCAAGATTTGCATTTTGATATAAGCTTCGCGGATGCTTTGCTTTTGATGCCAAAGTTTGCTTCCACAATCAAGAGTTTATTGAGTAATAAAGAAAAATTATTTGAGCTCGCAAAAACCCCTCTGAACGAAAACTGCTCAGCGGTACTCCTTAAAAAGCTTCCGGAAAAGCTTGGAGACCCGGGAAGATTCCTCATTCCATGTGACTTCCCGGGGTTGGTTGAATGTCATGCCTTGGCCGATCTAGGTGCGAGCATCAACCTAATGCCGTTATCCGTTTGGCAAAAACTTTCATTGCCCGAACTTACCCCAACTTGTATGACCCTCGAGCTTGCAGACCGGACTACGACTGTTCCGCTTGGCATAGCCGAAGATGTCTTTGTCAAAGTGGGGAAGTTCCATTTCCCAGCTAATTTTGTGGTTGTTAACTTTGATGCCGACCCCCGGGTTCCTCTAATTCTCAGAAGATCATTCTTGAGGACCGGGCGGGCTTTGATTGATGTTTACGGTGAAGAAATAACGTTGAGGGTGGATAATGAGGCCGTGACCTTTAACCTCGACCGAACTTTCAAATACTCCTCCAGTCACGATTCCGTCTCAGTTAATCGAATCGATGTGATTGATGTTGCATCGGAGGAGTATTCTCAAGAAGTTCTTGGATTTTCCGATAAATCCTCGAGTAGTAATCCCACTCCTTCTTCTCAACCCATTCTTTCCGACCCTTCCCCGTCCCTCACTCCGTTTGAGGGAGGTGATTTCTTCTTGGAAGAGGTCGATGACTTTCTTGCTATAGAAACACCAACTTCACCGGAAGTTGATGATTCTTATCTTGATCCGGAGGGAGATATTCTTTTACTAGAAAAATTATTGAATGAAGACCCGTCACCTTCTCTCCCTCCGACAAAAGAAATTCATAAAGAAGAAATTAAAGAAGTTAAGCCGTCTATTGAGAATCTTCTGAAGCTTGAGCTCAAGGATTTACCTCCGCATCTTGAATATGCTTTCTTGGGAGATTCCGATACATTTCCCGTCATCATTTCAAAAGCTCTCAAAGATGAGGAGAAGACAAAACTCTTAGACGTGCTTAAAAAGCATAAGAGTGCCATTGCTTGGCAGATCTCCGATATAAAGGGCATAGACCCTCGGTTCTGTACTCATAAGATCTTATTGGAAGATAATTTCAAACCCGCTGTTCAGCAACAGAGACGGGTTAACCCAAAAATCCATGATGTCATAAAAAAGGAAGTTCTTAAACTCCTTAACGCAGGGATGATTTATCCGATCTCAGATAGCTCATGGGTTAGTCCGGTCCACTGTGTGCCCAAAAAGGGTGGAATGACCGTTGTGAAAAATGAAGAGAATGAGTTAATCCCCACACGTCTCGTCACCGGATGGAGAGTGTGTATCGATTACCGAAAACTCAATGATGCTACCCGTAAAGACCATTTCCCTCTACCGTTTATGGACCAAATGCTTGAGCGTTTGGCGGGAAATGAGTTCTATTGTTTTCTCGATGGCTTTTCCGGGTATTTTCAAATACCAATTGATCCCCAAGATCAGGAAAAGACCACCTTCACGTGTCCTTATGGAACATTTGCCTACCGACGCATGCCTTTCGGCTTATGCAATGCTCCGGGCATGTTTCAGAGGTGCATGATGGCCATATTTCATGATATGATCGAGAAAACGATGGAGGTCTTTATGGATGATTTCTCCGTATATGGAAATTCTTTCTCATCGTGCCTCTCCCATTTAGAGAAAATGCTTGAACGGTGTGAAAGCACCAATCTCGTTCTAAATTAGGAGAAGTGCCACTTCATGGTCAAAGAAGGCATGGTCCTTGGCCACAAAATATCAAATGCCGGGATTGAGGTAGATCGAGCTAAAGTCGATGTTATCGCTAAGCTACCTCATCCCACTACCGTTAAAGGAATCTGAAGTTTCCTTGGTCATGCCGGTTTCTACAGACGATTTATTCAAGACTTCTCCAAAATCGCCCGGCCTCTGACCCATCTTCTTGAAAAAGATGCTCCGTTCATCTTCTCTCCCGAATGCATTGAAGCATTCGAGGTTCTCAAAAAGAAGTTAACCGAAGCACCAATATTGGTTGCCCCCGACTGGGACTTACCCTTTGAGCTAATGTGTGATGCAAGCGATTATGCTATCGGTGCAGTCCTGGGGCAACGCAAAACAAAATACTTCCAACCGATACACTATGCTAGCAAGACAATGACCGACGCTCAATCTCACTACACTACTACTGTGAAAGAGTTGTTAGCCGTTGTCTACGCTTTTGAGAAATTTAGACCATATCTTGTCTTATCCAAAAGCATAGTGTATACGGACCATTCTGCTCTCAAGTATCTCTTAGCAAAACAAGATGCTAAACCGAGATTACTTCGGTGGATTCTTCTGCTCCAGGAATTTGATATTATCATTCGTGATAAAAAAGGAGCAGAGAATCTAGCCGCTGATCATTTGTCCAGACTTGAAAATCCCCATCAAAGTGATCTCGAGAAAAAGGAAATCACCGAAACATTTCCTCTCGAGACACTTGGGATGGTATCTTTAAAGAATGATCCGAGTACCCCATGGTTTGCTGATTACGCAAATTACCATGCGGGGAATTTTGTGGTAAAAGGGATGTCGTCCCAGCAGAAAAAGAAGTTTTTCAAAGATGTTAAACATTATTTCTGGGACGACCCCTACTTATTCCGGATATGTGCCGATCAAGTGATAAGACGATGTGTGCATGGCCAAGAAGCCGTTGACATCCTCACGGCCTGCCATAATGGACCCACGAGGGGACATCATGGTGCCAGCTACACCGCTAAAAAAGTCTTTTATTCTGGATTCTATTGGCCGACAATCTACCGCGATGCCCACGACTTGGTGAAGTCATGTGACTCTTGCCAACGTCAGGGAAAAATCTCACAAAAAGACGAAATGCCTCAAAATGCAATTCAAGTCTGCGAGATTTTTGACGTGTGGGGCATCGATTTCATGGGGCCATTCCCGTCTTCACGAGGGAATAAGTATATCCTCGTGGCCGTCGACTACTTGTCAAAATGGGTTGAAGCTAAAGTGCTCCCCACTAATGACGCCCGAGTGGTTGTTAAGTTCTTGAAAAATCTCTTCTCCCGATTCGGAACCCCTCTTGCTATAATCAGTTATCGTGGTACTCACTTCTGCAATGATCAATTTGCAAAAGTTATGCTCAAGTATGGTGTCACTCACCGACTTTCTACCGCGTATCACCCGCAAACAAGTGGACAAGTCGAGGTTTCGAATCGTGGATTGAAACGTATCCTTGAAAGAACCATTGGTGAAAATCAAGCCTCGTGGGCTGGCAAATTGGATGATGCTTTATGGGCTTTCCGAACCGCTTTCAAGACACCCATCGGGTGTACTCCTTACAAGCTGGTTTACGGAAAAGCTTGCCATCTGCCCATCGAACTCGAGCATAAGGCATATTGGGCCTTGAAACATGCCAATTTTGGCCTTAAGATTGCGGGTGATCACCGAAAGCTCCAAATTAATGAATTAAATGAGCTTCGGGATCAAGCCTACGAGAACTCATTGATCTACAAAGAGAAAACAAAGAGGATTCATGACTCTAAGATTAAAAACCGTATTTTCAATGTTGGTGATCGAGTCCTCCTCTTCAATTCTCGGCTAAAGATTTTCTCGGGCAAACTCAAAACCCGTTGGTCTGGGCCATTCACCATCACTCAAGTTTTTCCATATGGAACCGTCGAGTTAGCTCAAAATGACGGTCCAAACTTTAAGGTGAATGGTCATAGGATTGAAGCACTATTTTGGAGGGGACATACCATCCATGGTTGTCCCGGATCTCCAAACTTTCCCCATGGACAATTAAATTTGGGGTCGAGTCAAGCTCATGTGACTCGGTTAACAAAAACAAGCGCTTCGTGGGAGGCACCCCATGCATATCCATCTATCTTCTTTCTATTTTCTTAATAAGAGTGAGGAGGGCCACCTCTTCCGTATCTTGTGTTTCGTGTTTTCTGTGGTATGTCTAGGAATGCCCGATGATGAAGACTCTCGTGCTCGTAGTTTCCTTCACGCTACTCGAGTTTCATCATTCGCTGCTTATCAATATCCTAAATCTTATCGTTTACATTTATCTTTTGGCATAATTAATAAACGGCCTTAGATTTATGTAGGAGAACCCTTACCTTTAAGACATTGAGGACAATGTCTCGTTTTAGTCTGGGGGGGGGGTAATCTTGCGATTTGATTTTTGCCTTGCATTTTTGCCATGTACTTATGCAACTCCGTTTTTCCTCAAAAAAATTGAAAAATCCAAAAAAATGAGAAAATTTTAAAAATTTTTGTGCAAAAATATAATAAATTTTGACATTTTTGTTGATTTTCCGCTGGTGAGAGTAGGAATAAAATTCTGACTTGACCGGGCGTGTTGAGCCCTAGCTTGTCCCCTTAACCTTGTATAATCTATAAGCTCGTGCTAGTCTTTTACACAAGGAGCTATAAAATGCGAATTCTTTTTAAGAGTTTGCAAGTTCCCGTATTTGACTTTATATATGCATGGCTTGATTATAAGGCTAAGCATTCGCGGATCTTATTATTTAAGATTTTAAATTTGCGAAGAATGAGAAATGATAGAGTTGTTTATAAGTTAGATTGCTAAACGTGGAGTAGTTGGATCTCTTTAGAGCTCATCGAAGTTAATTGTGGCTTTTTGTTCCCATAAGCTTGTTTCACCCAAAAATAGAAATCTAGGAATAATTAAAGCTATTTTGGTTTTGGCGATGATTAGTTTTTATTTCTTCCTTAGAAAATCCTTGCTTATGGAAGTTGGGTACACATCAAGGTACTGTCAGTGTTACGGTGTAATAGACTATTCCATCTTGCCGGCTCGCAACCGATGTTGGGATTGTTATAAAAGCCGTAGGACTTGGGGTTTGGCAACACAAATAATTAATGAATATGATAATGTATAATAATAATCCAAAGCCATAAAAAGTTTTCTACATCTTGCCGGTTCGCAGCCGATGTTGTAGACTTCTAATAAAGGCAGAGGAAAAATTCCAAGGTCATAATAGACTATCACATCTTGCCGGTTCGCTGCCGATGTTGTGATTGTTATAAAGGGCCAAGGATTAAATACGTTAATGTGCTTAATAATGTTAATAATGCCAAATTTCGACTCCGGGGATATCCTAATAAAAGCTTCTGTCTCTGGACTCGTAGATGAGTTGTTTCGGTCGTATATAAAAGGGATATCCTCAAAATCGTGTTAAATCAGAGACCTTGATGTGGACCTCATTTTTGTATGCAACGGTTTTCAAGGGAAGCTTTGGAAACTACTTAGCGTCTAAACTAGGTATCTTTATCAGACTAAAAATTATCGAAATGAGAATTTGAAGAAATTCATTTCTCACCAAAAATAAAATAAATAGAGGAAAATAGGAATTTGGGAACAAGGAGTCCACAATTAGCTTTTATGAGTAGTGTTGGCAATCTAACTTGTAAATAGCAATGATTTCGTTTTTAAGTTTAGTTTGGGGACTCGCGAAAAATCAGGGACGAAGAATTTTATCCGTATGGTCACTTCTTCATGAGTCGTGTTTCCTACTCGAAGACCCTAAAAATTATTGAGAAATAATGAAAGTCAACAAAGCCGTCACTTGAATAATGAGAAAAATACAAAAATAGAATAAAAGGAAAAATGGGGAGTTTTTAGAACTATAGATTTCTTAATCTCTTTCGAAAATTTTGCTACTTCTCAAAGTTAGTAAAAAGAGATTGGAAATTTTTGGTTTCAAAAACGTGTTTTTATAACATTGCGTGAGGACACAGCAATATCTCAGTCTGGGGGAATTTTGGTATGTGCTCATTCACATACCTTTTCTTGACCAAAACCGGCCCCAAAAAGACCAAAAACTAACCAAATTGCCAAAAGATATTGTGTTTTTGTGTTTTTGATTGTGCAGGGATGGATATTGCAAATTTGGACAAAAGACACGGAAAACCCGAGAAAACGAGCACAAGATTTGGAAAGGACTCAAAGCCGAAGCCGGGAAGAACATGTTTGGTCAAAAGTCAAAATCTACCCTTAGAATCTCACCAAAAGACAAAAATGCCCCTTGAACCGAGTTTAGAAAATTGGAAAAAAATCAGTCCCTGAGAATCCTGAAAATACAAAAATAGTCCTTAAAGTATTTCATCTATCTAAACCCAAAACCTTACACCATAACACATTATCTGGATTTAATCCAAACCCAAATCCAAAATAACACAAACCTAGCCCACACCACTTAACCCAGCCAATCCACCAATATATAATACCCAACCCACACCCTATCCTCTAACCCAACCCACTTCAATTTATAACCCAGCCCATCCCAAAAGCTTTGACCTGAACCCTTTGTAAAAATCCGGTCAACACATATAAACCTAAAGTCAAATAAAAAAATAAAACTCACACAGACAAATCCCGCCCCAATATTCACTCAACCCAGAAATTACTGTACACCTTAGAACCCTAGATTTACCCGTACAATTTTAACAGCAATTAAGGGCAAATTAGACCAATCATTGGCCTTCTAGAAGGTTTCAGGAGTGTCAGATGAGCAGGGAATGCACGAATGGGACATGTGGCAGCTTGATATTGGTCGTAACACCTCATGGAGATTGATCTTACGGCTTGGATTTGAAGATTGGTGATCAAGGAAGATCTAAGGGTGGATAAGGGCTTGAATGCACACGGATTGCCAAGGTGGCAGACCTAGAATCTTCACCGGATGGCTATAAATAGAGCCCTCTCCTCATGTATTGATCATGTAATTTTTTAGTTATTGTTATGCTGTCAATTTACTTTTGTAATGTTTTTAATGAATTAATGAAAGTTTATATTTGGTTTCAATAGTTGTCTCTTATTTCCTTTTCTTATTATTGCTTATTTACTTAAGTTTGTTTAAGCTTTTTGCTTATTGTTCTTATTATTTTAGCTTTTATATTAAGTACTTATTTCATTTCTGTTTTTACTTTACTTAATTCAATAACACAAAAAAAAATCATAAAATCAATAAAAACCAAAAATAAGTTTTACTTTATTACTTTTAAATCAGGCTTCAATAAGCCTATTTCATTGTTCATACAAGCTTATTCAAGCTGTTATAGCTTGTTGTAAGGTTGTTTATTCATATTGCTTCTCAAAATCAAAACAGTCAACAAAAGTCAAACATCAGCTTATCCAATAAGCTGAGCTTATTCAGAAGGAATTGATAGTCTAAAAGGAGAAAGGGAAGCCTTTAGCCTATCTAAAGATAGGCAAGCATAGTGAATCCCCTCTGTTCATGCTGAGGGGAATTTACCTTGTGAGTTTTTCTTTTTTACTTTTATTCAATTTTGCATTAGTAGCTCAAAGTAGTATAGATCTGTGCTTGTTGGTTTGTTTTTGTCTATTAAGAGTCAAATTCGCTGAATATTGTTAGTTTGGATCATTTCATATTAGTTTGCTATTGATTTTAGTGAATCTGTTTAAATCTGCTTCATATCTGCTTATTGAATATATGTGGTAATTTGTGGTCTGAGATCTGGTTTCTGAGTTTGATTAAGGTTGTTTGATCATTATTTCAGTTTGTTTGGTGGAATTGTGGTTTAAATCTCACTGTTACTTCATCAAAGTGTTATAGCGGTCAACTAACATTAAAACTAAGTCAAACAAAGTTAAAAAAATAAACAAACTCACCCGCCCAACTTTATACCCAAAGTTACCCAGACGAAGAACCCTAATCCTTTAACCGTACGATTTTACCACAATTAAGGGTAGATTGGTCCAATCATTAGGTTTCTAGAAGCATGTCAGGTGTCAGGAAGGGCAGGAAGCGCACGAATGGCTACGTGGCAAGCAGCTATTGGACCGAACACCTCACCAAAGTTGATCCAAGGGTCGTAAATTGATGGGATAATGATTATGGATGATCTAAGGGTTGGAAATGGATCAAAGAAGAACAAATCCCTCGGATTGCCAACCTGGAAACAAAGGCTTGAAGGTTCACCCTCGGCTATAAATAGGACCTTGATTTTCATTGTTGTATGTAATTTTTAGTTTATTGTTATGCTGCTAAAATACTTTTCTGAATTGTAGTTTTTATTTCCTATTGTAATTTTAACATTTGATTAATGAAATTTTAAATTTAGTATTGTTTGATTCTGTCCTGTTCAAGTTTTCAATTTCATATTAGCTTACTTGTTCTTTCAGTAGCTTATCTTACTAATTTCAGCTTTATATTTCATAGTTATTCAAGTTATCTCAAAGAAATTCCAAAATATTGAAAAAGTTCAAAAATAAAAAAGGGTAAAGACCATAAAATAACAACTTACTTTCTCCAATTTACCGAGATGAAACACGTACTTTTTTATCAACATTTAAGCCAACGCAACTATCAAGTATTGTTCCGAGATGAAACACCTACTTTTTTATTAACATTTAAGCCAACGCAACTATCAAGTATTGTTCTGATATCAACAAAAAGTTGTTTAAGGAGACAAGGGTAATATAGTCATTTCAAGTATTATTTAATTATTTTATACAACTTTTTGTTGATATCGGAACAATACTTGATAGTTTCGTTGGCTTAAATATTGATAAAAAAGTACGTGTTTCATCTCGGTAAATTGGAAAAAGTAGGTTGTTATTTTATGGTCTTTACCCAATAAAAAAATAAAAATAAAAAATATATACTTATCACAGCTTCCATTAGCTGTATTTCTGAGTATTATAAGCTTATACAAGCTAAGTAGCTTACTGTAAGCTTTTAGTAGGATCAATTCTGTTCTATTGTTAAAAAGTTCAAAAAGTCAACTGTGGTCAACTGTCTCAATTTCCATGGTGATGGCCGTTTGGAGTGATGGTCTAGGAGGGGAAATGGAAGCCTCTAGCCTGTCTAAAGACAGGCAAGCTCAGTGAACTCCCTCAATTTGTGCTGAGGGAGAAGCACCTTGTGAGTTCTTTCTCATTTTTGTTCACTCAAAAGTTATAGTGTAGATCTGCTTGTTTTTAGTTTATTACTGTTTAATTCATAGTTGTGTTATGTTTGTTTGCTAGATCTAATCTTAGTTTAGTTGTTTAAACATTAGTTGCATTATCATTTTGATCTGTCTCACTATTTCGCTTCTGATTTGATCATAAACTGTGGATCTAAGATTTTGCTGTCATATGTTGCTATTTGATGTTTATCTGAGATCTATGGATGTTATTGAATAATGTTTTAAGATTGTTGAGGTGTGGTTTAACTTGAATCTGAGTTTGCTAGTTGTATTGAGAAATAAGGGATTGTTTGGATTAGTGAGTTTGACTGAGTTCTAGTTGATTGAAAGTGGTGTCAATAGTTTACTTAGCTCACTTAGGGTAATATTAGAATAAATCAAGCATTCATTCAGTAGGTACTTGCATAATAGTCAAATTTACTTGTTGATTTCATTATCTGCTGAATCTGCTGCTTTTGGTCATCTGTGTTGCACTAAGTTGTTAGATAATCAGGCTATGCTTGTTAGTTAAGTGCTTATTTAGTTTAAATAAAAGTGTTTTAATAGATTAAGACAGCTGAAATTCACTTTAGTCAACTCATAGTGGTATCTATTTTGTCAAACTTGTCCTGTGCATCTGTTGCTTTTTGAATTTAGCTGCTGTGTTCTTGCTTGGATTTGATTGATCACTTGTGTTTGATTTGGCTTGATAATTTGTTTCTGAGTAGCTTTCCTAGTATAGTTTTAAAGTTTTTAATCTCAAATAGTAACAATAACATCTGGTCACCTAAATTTGCTCTCAAAATCTGTTCAAAACCTGCTGTGTTTAATGTTGCTGCATGCTTCTATTTGATCACCTGTATTTGATCTAAATTGAACAAGTAATTGGAATATTGGCATAGGGCTTTTAGGATTTTCATAATCTCAGTGTTGCTAGCTTTCCATAAACATATTTACTTTGCTATTTGGAATTGATTTGAGCTTTTTAGAGGGAATTGAAATAAGCTGTTTGCATTGTACTAATCTGCCATAGCTGTTTGCTTAACCAACTGCTGATCTGCTTATTTTCTTCTCCTTCTTGGCTTATTTGTGTTTGATAATGCTTAGTGGTTGTTATTTTATCATTTCTGAACAATTGGTGCTGATTTGGGCTTATTTGCATAATTTGAGCTTATTAGCTTATTCTTGATAAGTCCAAACTGCTTTTTGTGGCTTATCTGATTGTTGCTGCTATTTTTCCTAGATTATAGATTAGATTTTAGTTTTATCTCAAAAATTTCCAGATTTTTCCAACTTGTTTTACTATTTTTAAATCATTTAAATAGTTTAAATTAGTTTTTAATTCATAAAAAAATATTAAAAAGTCAAAAAAATATTTTTCTTTTTCCAAAAATTTTATTTTATCATTATTAATATAGGAAAAATTAATTTGCATTTCTAGGGCTTAAATTTTAGAAAATCACTTTTAAATACGTTTTATAATTCGTCGTGTAACGTTTTTAAAATTCAAATTGCGTTTTTAGATTAGTATGCTTAGTATAATCGTACTCTTAGCTTAATTAGTTAATTTCGTTTGTTATTTTAATATTCGTAGTATAAAACCAAATCAAAATCACTCACTCTTTCACATTCACTACACGAATCACGATCCCGAATCACATATTCCATTCAATCTTCGTCGGGACTACGACTCGGGTTTTGCATATTTCCTTTGCAATTCTCCCTTGATCTATAATTGTTAAATCAATGATGTTGCAGGGTATGACAAGTCCAAGATTGAGTGCTTCAACTGCCACAAGAAAGGTCACTATTCAAGGGAGTGCAGATTGCCAAGCCAACAAGATGGAAAGAGTAGAGCATATGGAAACAAGTCAAGAGTTGTGGAGGTTACTGATTCAAGCTCAAAAGCCATGGTTGCCATTGATGGCTTAGGATTTGACTGGAGCTATATTGCAGAGGAGGAAGGAGAAGCATCTACAGAGGTTGCTCTCATGGCATTCTCAGATTCTGAGGTACAAGTTTCAAAATGTTCTAAATCTTGTGAAGCTTTAAAAGATCTAGAAACACTTAAAACAAGATATGAGAATCAGAGAAAAGAATTAGTTGAAACTGCTCTTAGCTTAGCAAATCATAAGAGAGCTTTAGCTGTGTTAGAAGAAAAAATTGTTCATTATCAAAACAATGAGTCTAAGTTTTCTGATGATATGATTATTGTTAAGAGAGACTTAATGTTTAGAGAAAATGAGATCACTGTTTTAAAACATGAGCTAGAACAGGTTAAGAAAGCTAAGGAGAACATTCAGATGAGTGTAGACACACTAGAATACACATCAAAAGGTGTTCAAAAGATAATTGAGAGTCAGATCCAAAATAAAGCTAAGTCAAGCCTAGGATATAAGTCAGTTCCACCTCCCTATAGAGGAATTCCATCACCCAAAGGTGTAGACTTAGAATACACAGGACTCCCTGAATTTCAATTACCTGTGCTTAACTATGGTCCTCAACCTAAGAAGGATGTAGTTGATAAACCTGTGTTTGAAAGTGCAAGTGATAAATCACTATCTGAGGATAAGGTGTCTTCTGATAGGTCCTCACCTAAGGACTCAGATGCTCCAACCATTGAGGAATGGACTTCTGATGATGAGGATGATCAGGATGTGGTTAAGCCTGTTAGTGCTAAAGTGGAGGAACCAAAAGTTCCAAAGATGGTTAAACCTGAGACTGTTAGGCCTAGATCAAATGCCAAATCTTTTAGACCAACAGTTAGGTATGCAGAAATGTATAGAACCACAAACAAGCCAAGAGGTAACCAGAGGAATTGGAATGACCTCAAATCCCACCAATTAGGAAAGGATTTTGTTTGCTATAGGAAAGCTTGTTATTCTTGTGGTAGCTTTGACCATCTTGCAGATTATTGTGATAAATGGGTATCTGGATATACAAATCATAGGTTGAGCATTGCAAGACCTCAATCTTTTCTTAGGAATGACAAGATGATACCTAGATCAGTTCTTTTAAGGTCTGGACCTAAAGCAGTTCAAACTGCTAGACCAGCAGTTCAGACTGTCAGACCTATGAGACCAATTCACCCAAGGCCACCAGTTCAAAATCCAATAACTGTTTTTAAACCATCATACAAAACTGGTAAAAGAACTTTTTATGAGAAAGCAGTGGTGAAAAATCAAGTTTGGAAACCTAAGGTAACAACTACCAAGCCAGCAGTTCCAACTGCTAGCAGGGTAATTGGTACTGGTGTGAATAAAAACACTGCTAAGGGACACATGGGTAATGGAGTGAATGCTTCAGCATGTTGGGTATAGAGACCAATTAAACCCAATGGTGCTAAGACTGTTTTGAAAAGAATGAATTATGTTGATGCTAGAGGAAAGCCTAAGTCTGTTTTGGCTTGGGTTCCACAAGGAAATTAATTTTTCTTGTTATATGCATTGTTAGTCATATGCTTGTATCTTGTTTCTTTGTTTTTGGACTAACAATTGCAGAATTGGAGAGAAAACACCAAGGGATTTTGAATGCTTGATGTTTTGGACTAAATGGTGTTCTGAAGATTAGTATGTGATCTTTGCATACAACAAATGGTAATTGGTTCACCATGTCTTATCCACATAAGAACCAACTAGTCCAGAGCAAACGGTTTCTGGTAAAGACTAATCAAATCCGTTGATGGTTGACAATTTACCAAAAATTGTATGGTTATTAGCTCACCATATCTAAATGTGAAGAGTTGGCTAGTCCAAAGCAAACGGCTATTGGTAAAGACATATCAAATCCGTTGATAGCTGATAGTTTGCTAAAAACTATGTTTGAGCCATGGTATTTTAAAATTTTATTTCAAACAATTCGTACGGCTCAACAAAATTTTTGCAACAGTTGGTACGGTTAGTACAAAGTTGGGACGGCTCAACTAGCCGTTGTAAAAATCTGTCAGTAATTAATTTTCTAGCCGTTGGGGTAAAACCGTTATTCTCAAGATACTTATAGGGATTTTTATATACGATAATTATCTTTTTACCATAAATTCATTTATTCTCTTTCTAAAGATAATTTATCTCATACGCATATTTCGCAAAACCCTAAACAGTACCAATAAACCCCAAGCGACTGCATAAACTTTAATTCCAATTTACAAGATCATTGTATTGCTAAAATCTTTCATCATTAAGAATGGCTGGATTGGATTTTGTTAAGCGTCACAACCAGGTTGCGTTTTTAGAGAAAACAGAGCAAGGAGATGGACCGAAGTTTTATGAGATTGTGGATTTTCTCAACCACTCTCACATAAGGTATGCTCTAACTGTTTCTCCTACTCTTTATGTTTCGCACATCACACAGTTCTGGCAGAATTCATCTGTCTTGACAAGTGATGACGGAGACTTAGAAATTCATACTGAAGTAGATGGCATTAAATTTGTTGTTACCGAGTCTATACTTAGGAGACATCTTAAATTAAATGACTCAGATGGTATCCACACTATGCTAAATACTGAAATTTGGGAAGAACTTACAAAAATGGGGTATAATACATCTGAACATAAATTGACTTTTCAAAAAGGATGTTTTTCACCTCAATGGAGATTTTTGATACATATTCTTCTCTGTTGTTTAAGTCCTAAAAAGACTGCTTAGGAGCAGTTCAGTAGCAATATTGCTATTGCTCTCATTTGCTTGTCTACAAACAGAGTTTTTAACTTTTCAAAATATATTTTTGAGGGTATGGCATCAAATGTTGACAGTAAAACAAAGTTTTTAATGTATCCCAGGTTTGTTCAAACAATTTTAAATAAAAAGACATACCTGCTTACAAAACCAACTGAAACTTTTGCTACGCCTAGTCTACAATCAAAGGTTTTTCAAAATATGGCTATGGCTAGTAGACTTTTTGAAGGGGAACCAGTTCCATTATTTCCTCAAATGCTTCAAACTGAGTTGGGTGAAGGTTCAGCAGTTCCAACTGATCCCCATCACACATCCACTCAAGAATTTGAAACAACCCAACAACCACCCATCACTTATAGGAGAAGGTCTAAACCTAGTCTAACTAGGGTTGTGACTAGATCCTTGCCCAAAGATTCACCTCTCCTAGCAGGTAATACAGCTAGAAGTGATGAGGGTAGCTCTTCACAAACTGAATTGACGGCTTTATGTACCAAGTTAGTAGCCAAGGTTGACACTTTGGAGAAGGAGCTAAAGCAAACCAAGGAGGAATTCAAAGCTCACAAGGAGAATTTTGCCAAAGTCTATACCAAGCTAACAAAAAGGGTGAAGAAGCTTGAAGAACAGTTGAAGAAGAAAAGGGCAAGAGTGATATTGGATGATGATTCAGATGGTTCAGACGGGGATGATGAAAATTCTTCCAAACAGGGGAGGAAATTTGGTAAAGATAAGGATAGATCAGCATCTCAGGGGAGGTATGAAGAAGGTTCTGAACAAGATGAAGGTTTTGATATTGGTTCAGGTTCTGGTTATGTTCAAGAAGAAACAGCTGAGACACATCAAGCAGTTCCAAATGAAGAAGCAGTTCAGACTGCTGAGACAGAGCAACAAATAGTTCAAACTGCTGAGACAGAACAAGCAGTTCCAACTGATGAAACTTCTGCTGAACAAGTTTATGAAAGGAGAAGAGCAGATAAAGGGAAGAAGCCTATGACATCTGAAGAAGTGGCTGCTGCTCAAGAACTTGAAAGGCTTAAAAGGTTGAAACCAAAAACTCAAGAACAGATAAATCATGATGCAGAGGTTGCAAGGCAATTGGTAGAAGAAGATTTGGCTGGTGAGGAAGCTAAACAAGCTCAGATTGCTCAAGATGAAGAATTTGCAAGAAAAATGGCTGCTGATGATATAAGAAATATAGCAGAATTCATGGAAAGAAAAAGATCAAATGAAGTAAATCAAGAAGAGTTCAATGAACAGTTACAATATTTTCTGGATTCTGATGTGATTGTAAGAGCTCAAGCTTCAATGGTTCTTAAAGATAAACAGATGAATGAAGAAGAAAAGACAGAGGAGCTTAAAGAATTCATACTCAAAAAGAATGGAGTTGCAACATGGGAAGATCTGATTCATAGGATAAGAAAAAGACAGAAGTCAGGGTACAAGACAAAGTTGCCAACAAAGAAGGAACAAGTTGAGTCCATAAAGTATTATTTGAAGAACTCAGCAAATTACTCCATGAATGACTTCAAGGGAAAATCTTACGCTATAATTGAAAAAGAATTCTATGAAACTTATGCTATTTTGAATTCTCCAAGAAGAAGTTTCAAAACAGGTAAGAAGAGGGAAGCAGAAACTATGGAATCAGAAGTTGCTAAGAAACAAAAGTCTGAGGAAGAAGGGTTAACTAATGAGAAGATCAGAAGTATGATGATGATTATTCCAGAGTCTTCTTACATTAAACCTTTGCAGGTAAAACATCCAATCATTGACTGGGAAGTGTTCACTGATGGAAGAATGAAGGGATGGAAGATTATCAGACTTGGAGATATTTCTGAAAGATATAAGTTGTTTGAAGATTTACTCAAAGGCTTTGACAGAGAAGATCTAAATCAACTATGGAGCTTAGTGAAAGAGAAATTCAGAGATATTGATCCTATTGAAGATAAAGATAAAGAACTATGGGTTCAATTGAAGAGAATTTATGAACCAGATGGTGGAGAGTCGATATGGAGATTTCAAGCACAAGTCAAGGACATCACTTGGAAGTTATTTGGAATGTGTGGAGTACACAGAGTGTCTACCAAGGATGGAATAGAGATCTATATGTTGGTTGAAAAAGATTATCCACTCAGACCAGGTGTTTTGACAATGATGGCATGTGTTAGACTGGAAGCTAATGGAGAATCTGAGATGGCTGATATGCTGGTGACAAAGATATTCAACCTTGCACAAGAAGTGAAAGCTAGATCTAAGAGATTTGCTTGATAGGTGTTTGAAAGAATTTTCAGCATTAAGAAGAAGAAGCTTAATTTGAAGAAACTTAGTGATTTGGATAGAAATCATAAGTTTAGGGGAGGATTGTTAGGAAATTAAGCTTTAGCAGTTAAGACTGTTGAAGGTAACAGTTAGGACTGTTGAAGATGGAAGTTAAGACTGCTGAAGAGTTTTGAAGACATGAGCATTTAAGACTGCTGAGTGAAGAAGTTAGTACGGTTTATGATTTATGTAATAGATAAATATGGAAAAGATATTGTGTATATCGTATAAGATTAGAATGATAGTTATCTTGTAAAGGAATCCTTGGTCTATAAAAGGATTGCCTAGGTTAAGGTTTAGATATACGAAAACAATAGAAGTACGAATTAGATTATAGAGATTCAAGGTTGTAAACCCTAGTGATAGGAGATCGCTCGTATTATTATTCTAATAATATTGAATCATTGAAGGTTATCATTCTGTGTTCATTCATTGTTTATTCAAATCATACAAAACACATAAAGTCTTCTAAGTGCTAGCTAGTAAATTCCGCGTGCTAGACTACGTATAATTCTTAGTATCACATCTAACACAAGGTGTGTGTGTAGATCCAGTCAGTTATGCTTGTAGTCAAGATATAATTTGTTCCTTCAAATTTATTTTGGAGTTTAATACTGCTGGGCCCCTCGTAGGGTTGACAAGATGTTTGCGTGGCCACGCCCAAGATCTCCCCTGAATATGTTCAGAAGATTTGGTAATCTTGCTCAATCACAAACAACGAGAAACAGAATAATTGAATAAAGAATTACTTAGATCCATATCTTTATTTAATGTAGTATTAGTATCAAAAGGATAATAATAATGATGAATCATTAAAGGTTTTTCCAGGAGACCTACTCGAGTTGTACTAAAGGCATCGGCGTGTTGCTAGACGCTAACCGATGTGATTACACTATTAAAATATGCCCAAGTGGGAGCTGTTAGTTTATGGACATTATTTTAGTAGTCGTATGTTAGGATCGAACTCGAGACCACGGGATTGCACACTTTACGTATGAGAATTACAGATTAAATAATTAAATGTAAAACGTTATATTTAATTATTAAATACACAAAATAACGACTAACGGACGTTAAGTAATTAACGACAATTGACTAACGACCGTTGAAAATAAAAGGGAAGGACTATAGTTGAAAATAGAGGTCAAGAGGGTTCTAGAATCCCTTGGGGATTCATAACCGATCGGTTAGGGGTAGGAGTTTCCTATTCCTAGTCTAACTTGTACTCCAAGATTTTCATGCTATATATACAAGGCCTAGGGTACATTGTTTTGTAACTTTTGTACACACACTATACCCAAACCTTTGTTCTCTCTTCTCCTTTTGTGGTGATCGGCCGAATACCCTAACACATAGGGTTTCGGTTTTGTTTTTTATAAAACAAAACTATTTTGTGTTTTATTGAACTAGCATTCTCTTTATTCGGTATAGTACGTGTGCACAAGAACGTGGTACTAACACACTATTGTTAGTATCTTGGATTGAATTGTAAAACGGTAAGTGACAATTCGTTAATCCACTTATAAACCCTAATTAGGGTTCTTGATCGTTTAATTGAAGAATTGCTAAAAGGTACGCATACGTTTTATATTCGGTTAATTCATTATGTGTTATTGTTCCTACGCTTCCGCATGTGTTCTTTGATGCTTATTATATTTAATTATGATTGTCATGATATTAATATTCTAACAGTGGCATCACGAGCCGTTATAACATGTAATTAATTACCGAAACACATAAAAAAAAATCTTGATTGTGTTTTAACATGTTTGGTCGATTTTAGGGTTAATTCCAATCGAACCCTAATTTTAATTTAGGGCCGATTGCCCTTTATTATTTTTTAGGGTTTATGTTCGGTTATTTAATTTGATTAGGAACCCTAGGATTAACATGTTTATGTGTTTAAGTATGCAATCTTGTGCCAACTTGCTACACAAGAAATATGCAGAAATATGCAGAAATTTAAGCTGGTAAAAAATGGTCAGATATGCAGAAAATCTTCCGTTAACTTGTTCTTGTGTAGGAGTCTGATCTAAATACAACTTTAACTTGTTCTGCATACTTGTTCTGCATATCTGACCCTTTTTTACCAGCTTAAATTTCTGCATATTTCTGAATGGAAATTGATTGGGGTGAATACTCCATAAGCCTTGTGTCTGCTGTTCAAAGTGCAGGAGCAGGTCTTCAGTTAGCATTAGTTGAAATGAACGTTATATTATAACAAAAGGACATATTAGAACTAGTAATAAGTATAGGTCAAATCCAATATAGATTTAGTCATCTCTTATTTCAGAGTAAATATCCAATCAAAAATCTCAGGATGACGGTATATATTGATCTCCATTGCTTAATCATACAAAATAACGTTGTGGCTTAAGGCTAACAAGATATTTAGTGTTCAAATCATTAGTAACTTAATTATAGATGATGATCATGGTAATCGTTGTATACATTTTAGGTAATAATTAAACGTCACTTACTCGTTAAAACCTTCATATACAGAACCTAATGAACCAGTTCCAGAAGATCACCCTTCTGCCAGTTTGTAAAATTGGTCCTGAACGATTGATAGTTGCTGCATTAAATGAGCCGTCATCGTCATTATGAGGCGTATCCGAACCAGATGATTGAATAATTTGATCAATTCTTGATGGCATCATTTCCCTCCACAAATAAACCCTGACTTAGTCACCCAACATAATCTTGGCTACTTTATATTGAATGAAGTAAACTGATGACTCTGAAGTCAAGTCTAAATTAAAGACCAAGTCCAGTCCATTTTTAACGGACAACAGGTCTAGAAAATAAGCACTGCATGATTGCATTTCATCTTGATTAGCGTAGGCTGATAATTAGTTCATTCATATCGACAAACTGTTTCTTTTTATTTCATACAAAGTAATTGGGTGGAAATAAATAACCACGATGTGATTATTGTAAAGATAAATCACATAAAGATTAGCACTTCGCATTAATCCAAATGACTAAAAATAGTTATATGCCGCGATAAGGTAATAAGAATATTTGTTCATTAACTTTGTTAGGTGTTTTGCATATGTGCCCATGGACACATGTTATGCTGTATTTCTAAAACACAAATTTTCTTTTATATCAAAAATGCATTTAATGAACATTAACAAAACACATAAATTACCATAACTAAATGTATTTTTCAATTTAATGAACTAAGACCTTCCATTTGTTCATACATTAACATGTACCCACCGCAAAACCCGTAACAGACTACATATAGAATTCTCCTTTGACAAATATAGAACGAGTAAAAAACATAATGACCATAAACTATGTATTTTGACTGGATAGTGAATCGGTCATAATAATACTCAGTTGTTTATAATCAACGCAATGAGCAAAATAAAAAGATAAACGATATATACAGAATTATGTGTGGACTCATATGATGTGAACCCAGTTCATCAATCGAACAATTTTCTCCCATTTCTTGTCCAAAGTATGTACAATGTTCCTCTACAAACATATGCCTATTAATGCTACCCTTTACAACAAATAAAAATTACCTCTGCAGATACAACTTGCAACAATGAAATGCCAATTAAAACACAACCCAAAATGAATTTCCATCAAAAGGAAAACAAGAAAGATATCTAACTTGACTACCATTACACTTTTTCACAGATTGAGCCCAGAAGACTTGCCCCTTAGGTCCAAGCTCCAACCAGAAATCACTCCTGTGACAGTTGATATCACAAATTTGTATTAGTCTACAAATCATATAAACTCGTTTTATTGCCATGCAACATAAAGAGTTTGAATAGTTTAAAAGATTTCCAAATTCCACACATGAAGCTGTAGGGTCTTAGTTTCATCAAATTGCAAGGCTGAGAAAACTACATTTAAGCTAATAGGTAGGACCGTAGGACAGATTAATGTATAGATAATCAATTAAGGGTTTACATCGATCAAATTGAGTATATAGATAAAGATGGTTAGAATGCTTACCTAGAGGTGGCAATTCCAACCCATTTTTTTAAAACGGATCGATTTGGTTCTACTATTTTTACGACGAGTCAAATATGTAAAAGTTACCTACTTAGCTATAACAGAAAGGGTCAAACGGGTCAAAGTCAACAAAGGCATTTTCACATGATTAAAAGCTCAAAAATTGCTTTAGAAAAATGAGTAATGCTATATCCTCCAAAAGTCCAACTCCTAACAGTGAGATGAATGACATAAGCAAAAACAGAAATGCTGGAATTTTGTCAAATGTCGTCATCTCCTTGTTTGAAGAATAAATTAGAAGAACTGAAAACATGAAAGTTTTTTTAGAAGAATCATATATATTTTACATATAAAGTTTTTATATCTTTATTTAATACATAAATTATTACTAACAAAAAACTGAGAAAAGAGGGTTGACTTGAAGGATAAGTTCTAGCAATTTTGACCCGAACTCCATTAACTTGTTACCCAACTCGCCCATCCTCCCACCTCTATACTTATCATCATACTAACTACAGTTTTTCACAATACTTAAAACTCTTATCACTTCACTTGGTTAAAAACGAAGCAACCAATGAGCTAAAGCTATTTTACAGATATAAACTTACCCACAGCTTTGCCATGGATGATTACTGAAAGCTGTTACAGCTGCGGGCTGTTGTGGTGTGGAGACGGAAGGGCCGAGTTCATAGATGTTGGTCTCTTCAAAAATGGGTGTTCGAGTAGTTGAGCAGCTGTAGGCCGGTCATTTGGATTAACTTGCAAGCATTTGAGAATGAAATCTTGGGCCTCTGCAGACAATGTGTTGGGAATTTCAGGAAGCTCGCCCCTGCCAATTCTGAACAGTGCTTGCATCTAGCAAACAAATATTACAAACACGATTAAATTATCATAAAAAAGACATATTTACCAAATACAAAGTAAACCCATATTATATACCTTATAACAGACCTATTCTCTTAATTGATACTGAAACCCACAACCATTTGATCGACACATTCAACATGATTATTCATTCCATTTCATGTTTCTATCTTCGTGTGAGACATTAAAATTCTTAAAGGAGAGGAGGCAATTTCTAACCATTTACTTGTGATTGAGTTGGTTTAGGTTATTTTGTATCTCAAATGGGTCAAACCAGTGTAACAGGAAAACTTGGCTACAGAGAAGATGGGTTATATGGGTAAAAAGTTACCCAAATTGCATACAGTATACATACAATTTGTCAATTTGAGCAATATAATTAAGAAAGTTGGATTTTTATTATAGTGAGAAAATTATGTAACCATATTCCATACATTAGATATTTAAAATGTAAAAGAAAGTGTTGGTTGGGTCAATGCCCCCCACCCCAGAGACCCGAAAACATAACATGTTACTTCTAAAAAGGCACAACTGATTTAAAAGGGAAAAAATCAAAGATAAAAAGATAGATGAGATGCATACCCCTTCCAGGCGGTAGTACGGAATTTTGCGTGTCAACATCTCCAAGACAGTGCAGCCAAGGCTCCATATATCCACTGCAAGTCCATAACCCTTTTTTGCTCGATTATTAACCACCTAAAGGGCAGAAGAAAATTAATGGCAAAAATTGAACAAAAACCAGAAAGCAGATGATATTACTAACATCCCTAAATTTGAATGGTCACTAGAATTTGAAGGGCAGAAGATGCAAGTACCATGTGACCAAATCCCCAGATAACAAATACAACCAAAGACATAACTGCAATTAAAAGAATAGAACTAACCTCCGGCGCCATCCAATATGGAGTCCCTTTGCAAGATTTAATGTCATTTAGTGTTGTCGCCTATGGATATATCAATGCATTTATAGTCAGTTGTATTATAAAATAACCAGATGGAGAAAAAAACTATGATAACAAATAACAGATGATAAACTATGACAATAAATAACTGCTAGTGTTGTACTTACCTTTGCCAGCCCGAAATCAGCAAGTTTCACGGATCCACTTGCGTCAACCAATATATTAGCACATTTTATATCCCTGAACATAACAAACAAGTCAAATTAGAAAATGGTCAAAGATACATCCATTGAGCTTAAAGATAGCAGCACCCAAATGAAATAAAAGATTACCTGTGAACAACCTTTCGTTCATGCAGGTAATTCAAGCCGCTCAAAATCTGTCTCGTGTATGCCGAGACTTGGGAATCCCGCAAGTCATATTTTTGGTAGAGTTTTGCAAGCGAACCCTTAGTTACAAGTTCAAGAAAAATATATAGCTTGCCATCATCCTGGAAACATTATTTCAAGATAGAATTAGAGGTGGCAAAAGTGGCAGGTTTTGTAACTGGTCACATATGTTTGGGTCCATATGGATAATTTTATGTGTGTCGGGCCGAGTTGCCTTGCAATTCTTTTTGCCAAATGTTTTACATACATATAATCAGTGTGTTTAATAAGATTACAAAATCTGTAGTATTACAGTATTAATCTACTATTTAAATGTAGGAAAAAGCCATTAGAAGGTCGTATGCATTAAACAATCAGCTTTGGGTGAGTTTCGAACCGTTTGACCTATTTCCGTTGGAAAGAGAAATTTGGGTTACACAGTTTGACTGTTTAGGAGATAAAACATAACAAAAATTGACCCAATTGTAAGTTAATGAGTCGAAATTACCACCCTAATTTATTTGTAATTTAATTGTAAAAAACCTAATATGAAGTTTTGGTTTGATTATGAGATCTTTGATAGCTGGAGCTTGAAGTTGTATTTGAATCATACTCATTGATCAAAAAGAAACTAGTAAAGTGGAAATTCAATAGAAACAGGAACTTTGTGATATAGTACATTGTTTCCACTTCTAATTAATCTTCAAGTGTTTTGTTTCTTATACTTGCAACCTCCTGCTGCGAGTGCCCTCCAGCATATATAATGATTTTATAATGAGTAAAAATCTTCCTAGAAATATATCAGCCGAAAGCCTCCTCTAATCCTCCAATGGAAAAGAAATACTTTTAAGAGAGACAGAAGGCATACCGAATCTGTTCCAAGATATCGAACTATGTTCTCATGATGGAATTGACTTAATAAAGATATTTCCTGAAACAAATAGAAAGATTATTCAAGATATGACCCTACACATAACTAAAAGTATGATGATAATTTAAAAATCACCTGTTCAAGTTGAACTATGCTTTGCTTTCCCTGGCTACCTTGATCAAGCAAAGAAACCTCCTTCACAGCAAAAAAGAACCCAGATCTGCAAATAAAAGCCAAGGTCATATCAGAGGATGACAACCTGAATATACAAAATAACAAACAGACACTGTTAATTAGATCTGCAAAAGAATACATCCGTGCAATAGCATACATATGCTGGCACACTGCCACACACCTCATATTGTGATTGCTATCATTTGAGAGCGTAAAATAAACTGAGAAAAACGCTTTCCAGTTAAAGTTCTCTAAATACAGTTACCACAAGTCAAAGACGCAACAAATACTTCTAACAGCTCAACTAGGCATCTCTGGTCATTATGGTCAGATGACATCCTCATTAGATTAAAAGCTTACAGAAGAGGCATATGGGCTATATTGTGGAGACTGCACAACCTCCCTAAGATTGTAACTAATGTTATTTATCCTCACTTTTATAGTCTTGGTGTTTTTTTACATGTCATTTTGGTTATGCGCTTAATAGTTTCCTTTGCTTAATAAGTTCAATGGATAAAAACCTTTAATGAACAGAGGTTTCTTTTTTAAGGGCATTTCCTTGGTTTCAGTTAACTCATGGCATAATTTTGTAGAAGTAGAAGATTTAAGTTTAAAAAAAAAAAATATCACGCCTATGATATACAAAGGAACCTTAAGAGATTATGAAGAAAAAAGTTGACAGATCAAAAGCCATCGCCACCTGATTAAAATACAAACCATCCTTACAAGATCATTGGAGTAGAAAAATATGGCTCTTAAAGGGAAAGGAGATAGAAATCTACCATGACTATTCAAACAATGTATTCGCAATATCAAATAAGAATGGTTAACCGAATCATCAACAACTAAATATGTTGACCAGAAAATCAAAGACCAACATATAGGTGCTACTTGCTAAGTAACACCCACCACTCCACCAGGCCAACAAGGCTGACCACACGACCATAAAAGATCCGTCATAAATGTGACAAGATATTGACTTTTGTAGTGACTGAATTTAGACATCAAATGATTGTTTGGAGATAAATAAAACAATATCAGTAGTTAACTATTTTCCAAAGACACCACCCACTTTTACCCAAATGTTGTTCAATTCCGCAAACCTATATGAGCGTTGTCCAACCTAACTAGTTTAAGATTAAGATTTCTTGTACTTGATATAGACAAAGTGCTAGCCAAAAGTTACTACAAATTATCAAAGGCGTAATATTATAACTAATAATAATACACAAATTTAAAATTCACTTACTCATCAAAACCTTCATATACTGTCCCAAACGAACCACTTCCAAGAAAATCACCCTTTTGCCAGTTTTTAAAACTTCCCCTAAACGTTCCATTAGGCGAAATTGTATACTGAAGCTCAGGAGTGATCACACTAGACGACGCCTCCTCCTCACCACCCAGTGCATCACTTCTAGATGTGATCATCTCGCTTGTCTCAACAATAACTCCCTCATTCGACGAGCTAGTCCCCTCATCTCGTCTCTCTGATGCCAAATCTTCATTATCCATGGGAGCAAAACTCCTAATCAAATCCCAATTAGAAGCCGAATCATCCACAATCACCCGAGACATAGATGGCGGAGGAGCAAGTAAAAAAGATGGTCGTACACCTTTAATCCCTCTCTCACCCGTTTTTTCACTTTCAACATCACCGCCTTCTTCCAAAACCCTGGCACCATTATTTATTTCCGTTTTATCCGTTTCATCAACAACACAATCTTCTTCCAAATTCCTAGCCTCATTCTCATCAACTTCACTAACATCATCATTCGGATACATATCCTCGTTAATATCCTCATCGCTGAGGTCATCATCAACACGTTTATGATATCCATTAGTCACAATTTCACCGATTCTTACGCCATCATCATCCTTTACAACAACTTTTTTTTCAAAATCCACAGACAACTGACCATCATAATCCTTTATACTCACAGGCAAACTACGACGATTCTCCCAATCAAAAGTAGATATGGCAAAATCCTCTGGTCCAGAAAGACCTAACCGTCTACAAATCACGTCAAATTCACCTTCAGTACCTTCAATACGAAAACTAGTCCTGTTATCATATACTGAAGGTATATCAAGTGATCTAGTCCTACCACTACCACTACCACTACTCTCAAACGATGTCGAAGCGTCGTAATCAATGTTTTTAATGGCGTTACGTCGATCAAGCTTTGGACGTACTTGATGCTGATGCTTTGTTCTTGAGTATAGTTTCATTTTAATGACTTTGATAACATGTAAATATGAGAGCGGAGAAAAAGGAGAAGAAAGAAGATATGGTGGTTGGGTATGAGTTTTTTTTATATATTTTGGCAGGAATCTACGCGGTTAGGGGGTTTTGTTTTGTTGACGGGAAGTATTTAATGACGTACGTTTACTCTGTTTATGAATTGAATCTAATCTACTGGATTGATGTGTTACGGTCAACTCAACTACTTGTGTTTTTTACAAATAATTCTGGTCTTGTTTTCAAAATAATACGAATCGTTTATCTTTTGCTTTTCTACTCGACTTTTTTATTGATGTTTTTATTTAAAATAGAGTAAATCGTAAAAGATGCTAGCAAATCGGCTAGTGGTGTACTTCTTGGTTTTCTTGCGAGAGTTAAAAATTTCAAATCCAGTAAGATCGCATATATTTGAATCAAAAAGTTCACCCTCCATAAGTAATCTCATCAGTTTTAGAGTAAATTGCAAAAACCCTCCATGTGGTTTTCCCAGTTTGTAAGCGTAGTCTCTACCTTTTCGAAAATGCATTCGGTTCCTATGAAAAACCTTTGGTGTGGAAATCGGCTTCATCCGTACCTCAAACTGAAATGACTAAAATGCTCTTGCCTTAACTTTGAGGTACTTTATTCATATCACTTTGGAGGGGGATGATACATGCACCAAAGATCTCTCACATTGACATGTATGTACTTTTAAAAAGATAAGGATTGTGCTTGCGATTCGAACATATTAAGAGAATGGTTTTTGTTGTTTACTCTTTAAATTATTGTGTAGCACCTCGCATATTTCAGGTCTATATTTAACTATTTAATGTTAATCATTATTACTTTTTATTAAATAATATTACTTTTATTATTTACTGTTATTACTTTTATTAAAAATTACGAAAGTTTAATCGTGTGAACTTTCCTCGCGACCAACACAAGACTATGATAAGTCTACGTGTTCAATATACTCAAATCTCACCAATAGTCATATTTCATATGAACTATTGCCACTTTGTTATTTTTACGTAAACATTTTACTTTTTACGTAATACACAAACTCAAACCTACGTTATTAGGTTTTAACAACATATACGCACTCCGTTAAACTTATCACACATATAGTATACTTAGTTGGAGTATATTAATAAGTTTTGACATTTTTGTAAGTATTACATTCTTATGTTGCCCGATTTTAAGTTTTCAGACTTAATGGCTTAACTTTAGTTATTGTATTGATTGTGATTGATTTGTTACAGAATACAATATACAAATATATAGAGATTGATGCCTAACAAACCTCCTATCTACAAGGAAAGCTTCCTAATCTATAATACAATATTATGGTAACATATTAATAATAATAATGACAATATATTCGGCTAATACTCCCCCTTAGGTGGACCGGGAGTGAAGACAGACGGTCAAGCTAGAACGGAAGCTTTCAAACAATTGTCTCGAGAGACCCTTCGTAAAGATATCTGCGTATTGATAGGAGGCGGGTACATGGAGAACACGAACTTGTCCCAAACGAACTTTTTCTCGGACGAAATGAATGTCAAGTTCAACGTGTTTAGTTCTTTGATGTTGAACTGGGTTGTCCGACAAATAAACGGCTGAAATATTATCGCAATAAACGACAGTGGCTCGGGTAATGGGAATATGTAACTCTAATAATAAATTTCGTAGCCAGCTGGTTTCGGCCACGGCATTTGCCACACCTCTATATTCTGCTTCGGCGCTTGATCTTGAAACTGTTTGCTGTCGTTTAGAGGACCATGAAATGAGATTATTACCGAGAAAAACACAATATCCGGATGTAGAGCGCCTGGAGTCAGGACAGCCAGCCCAGTCCGCGTCAGAATATGCAACAAGAGATGATGTTGGAGAAGTTGTTAGGCGCAACCCATAGTCAATAGTACCCTTGATGTGTCGAAGGATACGTTTCAAGAAGGTGTAATGCGAATCCCGTGGAGCATGCATGAATAAGCATACTTGTTGTACGGCATAGGATATGTCGGGTCGAGTAAATGTAAGATATTGGAGAGCTCCGGCTAAGCTTCGATAAAAGGACCCATCCGATAGTAATGTACCATCTTCTGCACTTAGCTTCGAGGCCGTATTAACCGGTGTTTTACATGGTTTGCAATTGGTCATGTTGGCACGATGCAGTATATCACGAGCATATTGAGACTGAGATAAAAATAGACCTTGGGCGTCACGCCTGACGGATATTCCCAAAAAATGATGTAAAGAGCCTAAGTCTGACATTGCGAACTCTCTTGATAGTAGGCTGATAATGTTCTTCAGCAGAGTACCTGAGGATGCGATTAGAATGATATCATCAACATATAGTAACAAGTAAGCCGTGTGAGTGCCCTGTCGAAACATAAACAATGAACTGTCACATATGCTTCCTTTGAAACCGTGTGAAGTGATAAAATTGGAGAACCGTTGGAACCATGCCCGGGCGCCTGCTTGAGTCCATACAAAGATTTGCGCAACCGACAAACATGATTAGGCTTCGTGGAGTCAGTAAAGCCCGGTGGTTGAAACATATAAACTGTCTCCTGTAGGTTCCCATGTAAGAAAGCATTTTTTACGTCAAGTTGATTAATGGGCCAGTTGTTATTAAGTGCAACAGATAGAACTGTGCGAATAGTAGCTGGCTTGACAACTGGGCTGAACGTATCTTGACAGTCAACACCAACTGTTTATGATTTTCCATTGACAACTAGCCGCGCTTTGTACCTTTCTAAACTGCCATCCTGCTTAAATTTGTGGCGAAAAAGCCACATGCACCGAATAATGGGGTGGTCAGCGGGCCGTGGAACCAATTCCCAAGTATCGTTATCAATTAATGCTTTATATTCAGTTTGCATAGCCCTTTGCCAATGAGGGTCAGTTAAGGCTTTAAGGTGTGAGGTTGGAACAGGTGAGATAGGTTCGGCCGTTGGGGTAACGAGGTTGTATTTAGGATTTGGTTTATGTATACCAGCTTTCCCTCTAGTGGTCATGTGGTGAGCGTTTTGTGGTGGTGGGGCCGGGTGTGGATTGGTGTTGTGTGGAAGGGGTTGGTTGGGCTGGGGCGATGAGACGTTGTTGGATGGTTGTGTATTTGTTTGGCCGGTGGTCATTGATGGGCCTGGTGGGTTTGTAGGGCCGTTGGGAAATTGAAAAGAGGTGGTGGGGGGTGTCTCATCGTCTAAAAAGGTGTAAGTAGTAGGCGAAGGTGTTGTGGGAAAAGGAAAGGTGGACTCATCAAACTCCACATGACGGGAAATATGGACTTTACCAGTTGAAGGATCCAGACAACGATAACCTCTGAAATTCGGTGGGTAGCCTAGAAAGATGCACCGGATTGAACGGGGTTTCAATTTATTTGTTTCAGTGGCAGAGAATTTAGGATAGCGAGCACACCCGAAGGTGATCATAGGTGGGGTGACATAGGTACAAGGCAAATGTGGGAGTGTTGTAATTTAGGCGGGTGGTGGGGAGAATGTTATGAAGGTAGGCAGCCGTGTGGAGCGCCTCGACCCAAAAGGTGGGAGGGATATGAGCATGAGTGAGGAGGGCACGTATGATGTCGTTAAGACGCCTAATCATACGTTCAGATCGGCCATTTTGTTGGGAGGTTTGTGGACATGAAAAACTAAAAGTGAAACCGTTTGATGAAGCAAAATTATGAAAAGCATGGTTGTCAAATTCTCCCCCTAAGTCACATTGAAAAGCCTTAATGTTTTTATGAAATTGAGTGTGAATGAATTTATGAAATTTAACAAAAGTTGGAAAGGTTTCCGATTTGAATTTTAAAGGATATACCCAAACATAATTGGAAAAATTATCGACTAAAACCATATAATACTTATAAGCAGCATTACTAAGGACGGGTGAGGTCCACAAATCGCAATGAATTATATCAAAAGGAGCATAAGTAAAGGAATTTGAAGCAACAAACGAAAGCCGTTTACTGTTAGATAAATGGCAAGAGTCACAAAAATCCAAAGATTGTTCATTACATGGAATGTTAAAAGAACTAGAAAGAAACTTTAAAACTTGTGTGCCAGGATGTCCAAGACGATCATGCCACTTATTGGTTTCAGCTGCTAAAAGGACTTGTCGAGGTGGTGTGAAAGGGTAAAGATCACCGGTGCTATCATGGCGCGAAAGAGGTTGTCCAGTCTTGAGATCCTTCAAAGTAAAACCATAGGGGTCAAATTCAACAGATACAAGGTTATCCCGGGTAAATTTTCAGACTGAAATTAGGTCTTTGACAACTGTGGGTGCATAAAGGATGTTGTTTAAATGGTAAGTGGTGTTAGGTGTTTTATGGTAACCCTTACCTGATCCCAAAATTGGCAAAGATTGGCCATCACCAACCAAAATATTAGTATTAATTGAATTAGATGAAAGGGAATCGATTTTACCTTGGTCTGAGGTGATGTGCGAGGAAGCCCCGGTATCCATGTTCCACTGTGGCACTGGTTGATTGAGTGTTAAGGTGGATAAGGCGGCACCGAGTTCGGTTGGTTGCATAGGGTCGATAGGTGGTGGTTGAGGGTAGCCGGGTGGAGTGGGGTAGGCATAGGGTGTGTTCGGGGCTGTTAGGCCGTAGCCAGCAGGTGGGTTGGGTGGGTTAGTGGGCTGCTGTGGAGGGTTGTTTGGAGTGGGCCGGTTCCAGTTTGAAGTCCAAGGTGATTGGGCCGGATGTGGGCAAGGAGGTGGTGAAGCCCACCAAGGGTATGGAGAGTAGGTTGGGCCATAGGTAGAGGGTGGGTTTTGGGCTTGAGTTTGAGTGGTCTGATGGTTTTGGTAGTATGAGTAGCGACCACGACCGCGTCCCCGATAGGAGTTACGGCCACGGCCCCTGCCCCGGTTTTGGGTTTGGGTTCGGTGGTCATAGGTTTGGGCCGGGTGATAGGGTTGAGGAGGGGGTGGGTTCGGGTTATTGGTGGGATTGGTAGTTTGGTTCGGTGCACCATGAGAAGCAGTGAGGGCCGATTGAATGGTTTGTCTAGCGGCTTGGCGACGTTGCTCGCGTTCAATCATATCGCGAGCGTCATCCCAAGTTTTATCGGCTTGGGTGATAAAAGAGGCCACGGTGTCATATTCTTGTGGAAGACCTGTGACCATTTGAAGGACTAAACGAGATTCGCTTACCGGGTGATCGACATCATTGAGTTGATCTGCAAGATCCTTCATGCGCTGAAAGTATTCGTTCAAAGAGGAGCAGGAAGCCATGGTGGTTGTGGTGAATGCGTGTTTGAGAGTGGCGGCACGAGAATTCTTGTTATTGAGAAAAATGGTATGAAGGCGATCCCAGGCTTGTTGTGCAGTGCAGCCGGTATCAAGGACTCGTTTCAGGTATGAGTCTGATAAAGTGCCATATATCCATTGGAGAACAATGGCGTCAATCTTCGACCACGACTCGTAAGTCGGATCTGTTTTGGCAGGGGGCTCAGTACCGTCGATATGCGACAAAACATCATACCCGAGGGCATGTAACTTGAACAATTTTACCCAATCGGAGTAGGTAACCTTCTCGCCATCGAGCATACGCACTTTGTTTTGTATGTTCGTGACAGAGTAGACGGGGTGAAGGGATTTGGGAGGGTTATCGGCTGCAGCAGCAGAGTGTGGTGGTTGTTGTTGATCGGCCATGGAGGTGTCTCGAAAAACACAGGTTGGAAAAAAATGGTGGCGGTAGTATTTCAGAGTTTGTTAGTCTCTGATACCATGTTATTGTATTGATTGTGATTGATTTGTTACAGAATACAATATACAAATATATAGAGATTGATGCCTAACAAACCTCCTATCTACAAGGAAAGCTTCCTAATCTATAATACAATATTATGGTAACATATTAATAATAATAATGATAATATATTCGGCTAATATTAACGTTAGTAATTACCGGGACCAAACTATACCCCGTAGGATCAATAACTTCACAATGAAGTTACCTTCTAAGCTAGCAAGCAACCTCCACACCACCTCATGCTTGAGGTGGTGTGCTATATGAGTAGTCACAAGCCATGTGGCTTTGGCTAAGTCCTTTTGTCTAAGAATGTGACACCAATGCATACTCTATGATATAACCCCCCCCCCCTCCTCATATCTTCATCTAAAAGAAAAGTCATAGAAGAAATATAACTCTCTTGTCTCTCCTCTCCTTGTCGTGCAACAACTCACCACCACCATCATCATAGTTTGACCAAGAAACAAGTAGTACCAAGAAGATGAAGACCTAGGTGATCCCTACATGATACAAGAGTTGTTTTAGAGATTACAAGCTTGAAACAAGACATACATAAGGCTAAGGGATGAGTTAGAAGATCAAGCACAAGGTTTCTAAGGTTATAGCAAGTTGGTTTGAAGATTGGAGACCAAAGTTAAAGTGCAGAAGAATAGGATAGAAGTTCTTGAGTTCTTGTGGTTTTTCATCCAAAAAGTTGTAAGACTGTGTTTAGATTTCATGTCCATCTTTCCTTTTGATATGTTACATACCTTGTACAAGCTATATAAGTATTAAGACTTGATTGATGTTGTACATAGCTAAAAAAGATGAATAAAATTTGTTTAGAAACATCTTTGAGATTACTAGATTGAAACTAGTGATTATATTAAGTTTTGACACCAAATTATGGACTTTGGACTTAAGTAAACTTAAGAAACATGTAGAGGAAGTTATAACAAAATTTTGGCCTTTTGAACCATGTTAAAAGGACTTGTGATTAGAAAAATATGGCTAGGTAAAGATTACTAGAAGAAATATTGGTGTTGGAACAAAAAGCTTACTGATACGATTTTAAAATGAGATTTTGACCCCTTTCTGATCCGAAATAGTGAAAGTGTAAAACATGAAAGTTGTCCAAAATGAAGTTGTACATAAGACAATGCAAGAATTTAAACCTGGAAGTGTAAAATAAGGGGTGTAAACTACATAAACTAGCTAGTATTATTTTGACCCATTAAGACTTTGCAAAAGTCACTTGATTTCTTTAAGACTTTACAAAAGTCATTCTTATAAAACTTACTATATTTCACACAACTATATAAGTATTATTTTCATAAAAAGTTCAATATTTACTTGACCCTCGTGTTGATACAAATAAACCTTAAAAACGTTTATTTATATTTTACGATCTTTCAATGTTTTGTCGATAACAAAAGTTAAATCATTTTAACAAAATAAATAAAATACATAATGCTTTGAGCCAATAGTTTACTAACTCATTTCACTAAACAAATAAACCTTAAACATGTTTAGTTAATAAGTTTACATAAAACCAAAACCATTTTATAAAAACACTTAAGTAACTTAGTTACATATATTTTATAAAATGCATGCAACTTGTAAAAACAAACTAGGAAATACTTGGACTATCCATGGCCCAAACCCAAGTCCATAACCCATAACCCATGGAGCTTGATCCATAACCCAAAGTCCATAACCCATGACCAAAGATGACTTTGACATCAGGCATGACATCACATATCCATGGATCATAACCCATAACCCATAACCCGGTTTGTAACCCAAAATCTGGACTGATCATACCAGATACCCGGATCCCTTAGATTACACTGACCGGATCCTTCTGGGAAGGGATCCGCCGGATCCGGTTGAACAGTGCTCAGAATTGCCTATAAATAGTGAGTCATTTCTCTCTTACCTCTCAAACCCATAACCCATAACCCATAACCCGGTTTGTAACCCAAAATCTGGACTGATCATACCAGATACCCGGATCCCTTGGATTACACTAACCGGATCCCTCTGGGAAGGGATCCGCCGGATCCGGGTGAACAGTGCTCAGAATTGCCTATAAATAGTGAGCCATTTCTCTCTTACCTCTCACACCTTTTAGACATATCTTCTCTCTATGTTATAAACTCTCTAACCACAGATCCAATGATCTTTCTGTGTAGTCTTTCTTTGTGATTCTCTAGGTTCCTTCTTTAAGGCGAGATTACGACCTCTCGAAGACTTGCAAGCTCGTGACATGAGTTGCTAGGATTCTTCTTTTCCAAGATCATAGAAGTGCATCTTGTTGTTTCTTCTCCTCAAAGGGTGTTGTAGATGTGTTGAGTTGTTAGGTGTAAAAAGGACGTTGGTTCCTTTAGTTGTGTTGTGCTAGTTGTGATTGGGTAGTGGTTCCTCCTTTGTAATGGAACCCGGTATCTAGCCTTGTATGGGATAAAGTGTAGGCGACGAAGGTTTGGGTCTACCTCGTGGAAGAGCTCGGTATTTAGCTTTGTACCGGATAAAGTGTAAGCGACGTTGTGAAGGCTTCTCCGCCTGTGAAAGGAGTTACTCTTGTGTAGTGTTTACGAAACTCTCGAGTTGGGTACTCGGGGAGTGGAGTAGGGCAAGGAAGGTGTCCTTGTAGCCGAACCACTATAAATACTTGTGTTGTGGTTGTGTTTCTCTATCCCTCTCTTGTAGTTTAGTTTTATATGTTTTATCTACTATCAATATCCAACACGCCAAAACTAGATTGACATAAGTCGATCTTTAAGCTTTAAAATGAAGTTTTAATTGGTAAAACTATTCAATCCCCCCCCCCCCCCTTCTAGTTTTCTACAATTGGCATCAGAGCTTCGTTACCAAGTTTTTAGAGTATATTGTACTTTAAAAACTTGATACGATCAGTGTATGTTTTGAAAACTACAATGAAGGAAAAACTTTTGTAAAAATTGACATCTAACTCATTTTTACAAAAATAATAACACTTTTTATACTTGGATATTGATAAAGTTGTTATAACATTTAAATATTTCTAACATACTTCTTTTTAGAAATCTTCATGATGTAAGCTCCTTAAAAGCTCATGAAGTATTGCTCATCTAGAGTGCTCTCACTCTTAAGGATAATGTGGCAAAGGTATGTTTATCTTTCCTTTTTCTTTTTAGGTGATTACTTGTCTGTAATTGAAAAGTGTTGATTTATATGGTACACAATTACTTGATATGCTTGTATCTACTTGATTTGTTCTTCAAATTCTTTTGAACATTTATCTTATTTAAAGAGTCATATCAACACAAAAATATTTTTGATAAAAAAATACAACTTTCAAAAGTCTCTCTTTAACTAGTCTCTCAAAAACTATGAGGAATAGTATTCCATCAATCCCGTCTCTCTTGATATTCATCAAGTCAAGTGAAAGGGTTAAGTCGACATAAGGAAAATTTTTCCGCGTCATGATCATCATCACATTCATAACATCCATCTATCCTAAACTCTGTCACAACAACTTTTCTACCTCCACCTTTCCTACCTACTCACCCATTTCCTTGCCATGTGCACTAAAATGGAAATTGAGTACTCTCTCATCAAGATTCCTACAACCTTAGTCAAAATTTCTCAATCCTTAATATCGCATCATCGAAAAGAAATAAAGACAACACAACTACGGCTTGTCATGTGTCACATTTCTCGTCTCAAAGTTACTCACGACTTTTAATCCGTCTCGTGTATCTCTCTCTTGCTACTTTAAACATAACTATTCTCCCGTTATGGTTTATCCCTCGGCTATTCCTCATCCAAACCTCATCTAAATCCTTTTAACTCTCTAATCTTCATTTATTAGCTTAGGAAACGATATTCATAATCTACGTTAAAACAAGTTAATTAAAAGAACTAAAACACTGTTTTTTGCTGTCTTCCCGGATCTATTCGTTTTAACGGGCCGGATCCCTTCTCAAAAGGATCCAGCGAAACTGGCAGTACAGAAAAACAGGTTATATCACAGCCCCTCATTCTTCCTATCCATCCAAAACAAACATAAACATACTGCTACCTTAGGATTCAATCTTCCCTCAGCTCAATCCTTCAATCATCTTCGTCTCAAGATGCCACACGTTTATGATTTCGATCATCATCTAACAAACGCCTATATTCATAAAATTTCGTCAGGACCTTACACACCTAGAGAGTTCGTAAATGGATTTGTAAACCTTGAGTCACGTTATATTCATGAAGGTCGGGTCTTGGATCCTCCTATAATTTTTCAGAGGGAAATTAAAAGAAGTTTTCGAGTTATCAACTTTGAGTGTCTACTTACAATTAACGAACAAATTTATCCACGTTTCATTGCCACTTATGTCAGCAAATGTTTGACATGCTCAAAAGTGAAGGCAGAATATCAAAAATCATTTGGTTTGTTACAACAACCAGAGATACCCCAATGGAAAATGAGAACGGATAACAATGGACTTTATCATGAAACTGCTAAAGGCATCGAGCAGTTATGACACGATTTGGTTAATAGTCGATCGTCTTACGAAGTCCGCACACACGATTTGGAAGACTTCAAAGAGGTAACTATTTCCTTGGAAAAACGATGGTTATCTTTACCCGGAATTTCACATCCGGTCAGAGTTGGGGGGCTATATACATATTCTCGGTGAAAATGGGAAAATAAACTCGTATCGCGTCAAAGATAAAACAATCTCCTTATCATTTATGCCTTGTTTAGTAGGAACAAGCCATTTGTCAACTTGGGCAATGCTTGAATGCAAAAGGTATTGTCTAACTAATATTGTTTTCTCAGTAAGTTACATAAATCGTTTCTCTAGTTAGTTAAAATATGGGCAAAAGCCACAAATGACTAAGATACTTTTCAATTTGTGATAATACGACTAACATAATTTGAAAAAGTCTACTATCACTATTCTACTTTCAAACTTTACCAGATATGAATAATTACACCATTATGGTAATTACACAGTTAGTCCACAATACATAAACAATTGCACCATTGGTCCTCAATACATAACCCTAGTTAGTCTTAAATACATAATCACCGCCACCACCACCCACCACCGCCACCCACCACGTACCACCATCGCTTACCACCATCACCACCACCACCACCATGCACCACCGCTTCCAACTGCTACCACCGCCACCACCCATCACCACCATTTACCACCACCAATCACCACTCACCACCTACCACAACCACCACGCACCACCTATTGCCACCCACCACCGCCCACACCACCACCTACCACCACCATTTACCACCACCAGTCACCACCGCCACCTACTACCACCACCATCACCCACCACCACTTACCACCTACCACCACCAATCACCACCACCATCCACTACCACCATCCACCACCTCTACCCACTGGCACCACCGCCACACACTCCCACCACTACCACCACATGGCGGTGGTGAGTGGTTGGTGGTGGTTGTAACACCCCCGTTTTCGATATACGCAGCGGGATATAAGTTTGGGGTGCTACTTCAAGTATCACAGTCATGAGAATAGAAAACGACTCGAAAAGAGACGTTTTAATAAAAATTGTTATCATTCATTTATTTAAATCAGAGTACATAAGATAGGTCCCAGGGGGAGGTTCGGAAATAGGTTATAAAAGATACATTATTCATTTAATGATAACAAAGTGGACACTCTTATTATAAAAAGAAAGTCCACAGCCACTCCGTGTCAATAGTCATACCTCTAGTTACCTGAGATAAAACATGCTAAGAAGTCAACACAGAGGTTGAGTGAATCCATAGTGTTTAAAATTAGGGATAATTACTAAAATAGCCCAAAACCCAAATGGGATATTTCTACCCCGGTTGCCCTGGGCAATGCCCCCAGTTGCCCAAAAAAGGGCGATTGTTGCCCAAAAAATACACTGGAAATCCTTCGGTTGCCCCAAAAAATGCCGGTTGCCCTGGGCAACACAATTATTTTCGGATTTCGGGTTAGATAGGGAACCGCCCATTTGTGTTTGGGCTATTTTGGTAATTATCCCTAAAAATTATAATAAGTTTTGAACACAAGCTAAATAAAAAGAAATCAGTTATATCACAATTCGGAATATTGCACTAAACCTCATGACACGCAATGCGTTGACAGTTTCCAGTCTCACTAACATATTAAAAATGAAAGTGGTTTGCCCCCAGGATTAGATTTCAAATATAATGCATCTGTCTAACCGGCTACCACAAAGATATCCATCCGACTAGTACAAATGGGTCGTCAGGCCAATAGATCTATTCACATATTCGCGCTCACCCAGCAGGTGACTAATGGTGCATGATATGAGGGACTTTTAAATATAAATATAAATAGGGAACAGTTAACTTAGTGCAATAACAATCAGGAAAATACTTGTGTTCGGTTTAGTAGCATGTATCTCCTCACAAGTTTAGAAAACATATAAAGAAAAGTGGGACTATGAACTCACCTGGACAGTCTGGATGGAAAACAAAGTTTAAATAAAGTTGATAAACGTCTCCGGCACGCAACCTGGTTCGTTATGTCAAATTTCAGTAATTGTTTCTGAATATATATAAGTTTTATTATTCGTTTCATAACGTTTTCGGTTATTGATTAAATGTTAAAATTTGAGACAACATGAAGTCTCTTCAAAAGTTATAATATTTATCTTATTTCTAATTTTTATGTTTTCGTTTCGTTCGTTCGTTAAATATATACTTCGTTTGTTTGTTATCGAAGAAAACATATTTCGTTTAATAATCAAATCGAATTATATATATATCTATATATATATATATATATATCTTTATATAATAATAATAATAATAATAATAATAATAATAATAATAATAATAATAATATGAAATGTTACGCTTTCTCCCCTATAGTTTCTCATATTAACAATTTATACCCCTGAACTTTCATAAAATGACAATTTTAACCCCTCAACTTTTATAAAATTACAATTTTTACCCCTCAACTTTGGTCAAATGACAGTTTTTACCCTTGTAGTTTTGAAATTGACACTTTTTACCCCTGAGTTGCAAGTCGACAGCAACTCAAGTCCATATTATAAATATGTTTAGAGTTTTGGCAAAAATTACCCTTGAGACTCCCAAGTCATCACACCCGACGTCCTTATTTTAATAAAATGCATTATACGTTATGGAAAAAAGGCGAAACTTTTTACGACTCTTTTACAAACTTTATTATTAGTTTATAAACATCATTCTTACAAGTTTTCAGCTCATGATTCGAGCTCACGAGCTCGAAATAATTTTATTAAGGGTGCGTTTGATCGCAGAATTGGGGCAGAAAAGAAAAATAAATATCTTGATGAATACTAAACCTTTTCACTTCGTTCTTTTTCCTAAAATTAGACAGCTAGATGGTCTTTGATGTGTCAAAAATCTGGAATTTTTGGTGGTCATTTGATGGACGAAACTGGGGTTCAAAGTTGGTGGTCTGGTGATGTTGCTCGACAGGAAAAAGAAAAAGAAAATATGGGGCGTTTTTTATTTTTAAAGGGTATGACTAGTTTTTAACGCACGCCAACATGATCTTAAGCATATCTAACTTATCTCTAATGTGTTTTATAGTTCCTTGATTTGTTTGCTCTTAATATAACAATATAGGGGTCGTTTGGTTTTGGTTCGACAAAAGGAAAAAGAAAGAAACAACTTGGTTTTTGAACTAGTTAACTATAGAGATTTGTTTAGCGATGTTTTTAAATTTATTTTAAGTCTATAACAGTATTGAAAAAGGTTTATTTCACTTACTTGATTTACTACTCGATTAAGGAATAAATGAGGCGAATTAGCTTAGAACTTGATCACTGATTGTTCTCCTACTTCCAATCCTCCTTAAGACCTACCTTTAACTTATATTTTGACTGTTTTGATCAAAGGTTATAGGTGGGTGGCTGTTTTGGGTTTGGTTCGATGGATATGGAAGAAAAATGGGGCGCATGGATTTGTTATTTATAGCAAAGGGTGGTTTAGGGTTTCTAAAGAGGTTTATGTCATCATGTTGGGTCAAGAAGGAGACAAGGTGAGGTGGTTTAGAGTTTATGAGGACAAGTGGATGGAGGAGGGGGGATGTCGTGGGGTGCTTAGTGAGGGTGGTGATGTGTTTGTGTTTGTTCCATATATTTTACCTAATTGAGGAAATGGAGTGATGTATATGTTTTTGGATCTTAGAAGGGTGCATATGGTGTAGGAGTTACTTAGGTTTTAAGTGAGAAACTAGTCTAGTTATGGTTTTATGTGTTTCGAACTAGGAAACTTAAAATAGGGTCGATTACGCTTTGGATGTTTGTACATAGGCTTTGTTATGTTGTTCTTAGGGTTAAATGATGTAACTAAGTTGAGTTAGGGTTTTGTTTAAGGATATTTTGGTTACTAATTAATTTTAGAGTTTACATATATATATTTAGGTGTCGAATTATATGGAAATGAAGAGGAAATGATTTGTGCTTAAAGGAGTGGTACTAGTAGCTTAATAAGGTTGTACCAAGATTTAGAAAATAGGAAAAATATATTTTTAATGTTTCTTTAAGTTATTTAAATTTTATATAATTTTTATTAAGTTTTAACATATATAAATGAGACTTTTAAGGTTTTATGCATTGAAGGGTTGTACACTGAGTTTAAGGGTTTGTACTATGGGTTAATTAATATAGTAAATATGTTTTTAGAGTTTTCTTAAGTTACTATAATCATGTGTTAATTTTTACAAGGTTAAAAGGTATAAAAATGTAATTTTAGACTTTTGTGCTTTAAATACTTGTACATTAGCTTAGGTGGGTTGTACTAATAGATAGTGAGTTTAGGAAAATTTATTTTTAAGGTTTATGTATGAAAGACTTGTAATTTGTGCTTTAAAATATATTTAGGGTTTTAATAGGATTTTTATTAATATACAGTTTTTATGCATGAATGACTTGTACATTGTCTTGGAAAACCTGTACATTTATATTTTGTAAAAATCTTATATATATTAATTAGGGTTTGTGATTTTTAATACATAAAATCATAATTTTGTGAAATTAGGGTTTTATCGGGAGTTAGAATGGAATTAGGGTTTCTGAGCTTTAGATGCTTGTACCTTAGTCTAAATGAGTTGTACTTTAGTATCCTAGGGTTTTTGTCATTCATAAATGTTGTTATAATAATTTAGGGTTTTATAGTAGCTCTATTAGATAAGAAATATTCAGTTTTACACATATGTTAACGAATTAACGTAAAGTTGTAAATGAGTTATCGTAAAGTTTTATACTGACATTGTTTATATGAATAAACATTAGATAAGTTAAGGTTGGGTTGCATGCGAGCACGTTTATCGAGGATGTGAGTCACGTCACATGAGATAATAGTTATGTTCAGATAAGTAAATAAAAAAAATAAAAAATATATATATACGTAGGAAAAAGGGTAAGTACAGTTAATTACAAAGTGAAATTTTACCAGTGGTTACAGTGGTGGTGAGTGTTTTCGGTGATTGGTGGTAGTGGTAGTGGTAGTGGTTGGCGGTGGTGAGTGGTGGTGGTGATTGATGGTGGTAAGTAATGGTAGTAGGTGGTGGTGATGGGTAGTGGTGGGTGGCGATGGTGGCAGTGGGTGGCGGTGATGTGTAGTGGTGGTGGTGGTAAGTGGTGGTGGTAGGTGGTGGTGGGTGGCGGTGGTGCGTGTTGCTGGTGATTGGTGGTGTTGGTGGTAAGTGGTGGTGGTAGGTGGTAGAGGTGGGTGGTGGTGGTGGTGGTGGGAGGCAGTGGTGCGTGTTGGTGGTAAGTGGTGGTGGTAGGTAGTAGAGGTGGGTGGTAGTGGTGGTGGTAGTCGGTGGAGGGTGGGTGGGTGGTGGTTGTGGTGGCGGTGGCAGGCGGTGGTTATGTACTTGGGACTAACTGGGGTTATGTATTGATGACCATTGGTGCAATTATTTATGTATTGGGGACTAACTGTGGTTATGTATTGAGGACCAACGGTGCAATTGTTTATATATTGGGGACTAACTGTGTAATTAGTCATATTGGTTAAAGTTTGAAAGTAGAATAATGATAGTGCACCTTTTCATAGTATGTTAGTCATATTAGCATAAATTGAAAAATATATTAGTTATTTGTGGCTTTTGCCCTTAAAATAACGGATATTGTATCTTTGTGATATTATTTGCATAAATGGTTATCTAACAGAATTCGTTCCTCGAGTACTTTTGGTCCCTCGTATGTGCAATTAGTTTCGCATGTCGTCTCTAAAAGGTAACAGACAAGGGACCAAAAAACGAAAGCAAACCTTGCAATTAGGGACCAAATTATGCAAATAGTGTCAATGAGGAACAATTTCTGTCTTTATCACCAAACCACAAGGATGATTTTTGTAATCTACTCTTGTTTTATTTGTAGCAGGAAAATGTCTTAACAAATCAAATTTTGTGTAGGTTGTTAGAAGGTGATCATAAACAAGAAGAGGACAAGAAAGATGAGATAGTAGTAAGTAAAGTTAAAAGTCATGAGGTTGAATTTATTGGCACAACATATGAATCACACTTGCTCAATCTTCCATTTGGAATTTTGGAGATGATTATGGCGTATTCTGTTGGTGTGGAATACATGAAATTTCGTGCTTCATGCAAACTATGTTATTTAGCAGCACCTATAATACAATGGAGCAATTAAACAACATCAAAGAGGCTGCAGTTTCAGGCATATTCACTATTCTCACCTTGGCTACTGATGTTTAGAAAGAATACTATAACTCTTATTGATCCGATGTTTAGTGACATGTATCTTATAAAAACCCCTCGAGGATTAGAGTTGATTGGTGAACTAAAAATAAGTTGTTCAAGGTATGGTTGGCTGCTGATGCGGAAATATGACGGGCCCCTGTTTTTCTTTAACCCCTTCACAAGTGATACTCGCGAGCTTCTAGGGGATCCTTATATAGAGAGTTTTTATTTCTCAGCACCACCTACTTCTCCTAATTGTATGGCGTAAATATGCTCTTACTTTTGGTAATGACGATCCATATCTTTATCGTTTTCCAGCATTCTATGGTGTTGATGTATACGCTGTTGGAGTTTATGGAAAAATATTAAATCGTGTATGACTAGAATCGAACTCGTGACTACGGGATTGCACACTTTACGTATGAGAATCGATGTTAAATAATTAATATATAAATAATTATATTTAATTATTAAATCACAAATATTTAAATGGTCGAACAAGGAAAAAGGAGCGGGTTGAGTGTCGAGTTTTAGAACTTGAGGAGGTGTTGGACTCAAACTTGGAGAGCAAGTTTGGAGCTTATATAAACCCCTCAAGCTCTTATTATTGACGAGAAGAATAATAAATTCGACCAACAACCCTTAGTGAAAGATATGCATCGTATAGTGATAGATATGCATCGTACAGTATATACGCTATGCATGATAATACCATATGACATAAACATATGTATCGTACAGTATGTGCATGTTAGAATATATTCTTTACTTCCTTCTTGAATAAATGATCATATGTTAATAAATAAAAGGGTTCAACCCGTTTTATTTTATACAAAACAAAACCTTGTTTGTTGTATGCTTTAATTGTGATTCAAGAACTAGCATTCACATCGAATCGCTAATAGTACGTATGTACAAGAACGTAGTATTAACTTACTTTAGTTAATTCCATCCTGGATTGAGAAACAAAATGGTAAGGGGTTTCTCGTTAATCCATTGTTTATTCAAGATGAAGAATTAAAGTTAGATCCTTGTTCTTGCTAGGATCAAAGGTATGTAACTTTTATTATTCGGTTAATCTTTGTACATGTTAAATATATGATCCTTGCTTCCGCTACGTGCTTTGATGTGTGTTTATTTATTTATATAATTGTTATGATATCTAAATTCCAACAGTGGCATCACGAGCCGTTTAACATGTAATTGTTTTATCAAAACGCATAAAAATCAGATATTGATTTGGATTATACATGTTTTAATCGATTTTTTTTAGGGTTATTAGAACAAATTAAAAAAAAAGTGACCTAATTTTTTTTTTTTTGGGGGGGGGGGGGTTCGATCCTCTCTTAATTAAAAAGCTAGTTTTGTAAC
This sequence comes from Artemisia tridentata subsp. tridentata, assembly GCA_021014915.2. NCBI lineage: Eukaryota > Viridiplantae > Streptophyta > Magnoliopsida > Asterales > Asteraceae > Artemisia > Artemisia tridentata. The sequence goes on along the minus strand of CP139507.1, from coordinate 327,214,921 downwards.
CCTAAAATTAGGAACATGTGTGTTTATGTGTGTAAAGGGTTACGTTTCTGGAATTAATCCATGATACTTCATGCAAGGTAATCATGGATTAGAGTTTGTTATTATTTGCTACATGTGTTAGATAAATCTAAAATTAGGGAAGACCTAATTAACTAAATTAATGAATCTGTTATGTGCAACATGGTATATCTTTACTAAGGCTTACGCGACCAACTTGTTGGTGTCTGTGGTTCATTGGGTACAATGCGCTCGAAAACCAATGGGAGTCATAGTAATTATATACATAATAATTCACATATAGATTATTAATAGGATTTATCAAAAAGGTTTGCATGTGGCTATATGATTTAATGGTTAAGATTATATGCGTTATTATGTGTTTATTTATTTTTATTAAATTACTTGTCTTTTTTGTTTAAATTATTGTTGAATTGTAAGCAAAAAGAGGGTAATTTTTGGAATAGAAAATAAATTGATCTAATAACTATGAAATCTTGATGTGATAAATTATTTATTGCAAAGTCTTACGTGCCGACAGTGGTTCACTTCGCACGGTAATTTGCTCCCAGGCGAGACTAGCAATTTTATAATTTATAGCATAATTTTTAAGACTTAGTATCATAAACTTTTGATTGACTGATGAGTTTTGTACCAATAGTGTGAACGGCTTACCCAATGTAGACAAACTATAAGAGGGGTATAAGGAGGCTTGACATTAAATTGTCATCAGAAAGGGGCGCGTTTTTAATTAGCCTTCGGGCGGACGTTTGCCTCTCCGCTCCTTTGTACGTCTAATTGGAGCTACCAAATAATGCTATTATTTTGTGCAAAATCATCTTAAGGGTGAATTGACCTCAATTTCACGCGCCACTTTTGTGGTAATTATCCGAATAACTTGAGTCTTTTGACTCATGCAGTAGTAGGATATAGTGGGCGATAATTATAGGTAATTCTTTGATTGGTGAACCCAATACCTCAATTAAAACTTTGTTGGTTTAACTCTTAGCCTCAATTGGTAAATTAAAATTGTTTTGAAAACTTATGATACGAAGATGTGTGCATGCTTCTTCGTACATATTTTGATTGTCACATCAAAATAAACACCCTAAAATTTAAGTCCATGCTATCTAATTATAAGAGACACTTGGAGTTAATATCTAGCGTAAGTGAGACTTTGACATAGATATTAATGACAAGGTAAATTACATACTTTCATTACTAGCAGATCAACTGATGTAATGAAACTATGTTAATTTGCAAGTTTCTAAATTAGACGACTTAATTAAGTTGTAAGTGAGACCTTGAAACTTAATGCATGAGATGGGAAGAAACATGCTTACATTGCAAAATTATTTTTGGCAAATGTAATTCCCATAATGTTCTAGGAGTCGGAAAATGTTTGCCGATTATTGTACGACAGATTACCACATTTTGTACTTTCACTGCTAGCAGATCAACTGATGTAGTAAAACTATGGAAATTTGGATCCTAGTTTTCAAGAAAACTAAATGGTTATATGTATATTTCCTGGGTAATTTTCTTTTCTTGAAAAATTGTATTATCGAAAATACTAAAATTAAATTTTGTAAATTCTTTTAAAGTATAAATGCAACGTTAAAACCGTAAACGTGGGGCATTCTTTTAGTGGAAAATTGATCTACACCCGTAGGGGTTTAGGCTAGAGTAAACTTTACTAAAAGAATAAACCAAGTCTACTTTCTTTGAGAAGAGTGAGACTTAATCTTATTCCTTTTCATAAATGAGAAAGGTATAATAGGAAAATTAGAATTGTCTAAATTCTAAGGAATAACTCATAGCAAAATTTAATAGTTAAGAAAATTGCACATTTTATGAGTTATTTAATTAGAAGCTAGACTAATTACCGCAAAATTGGTAAAAGGCAAACTAGCATGATTTATCTAGTTGTTGTGTTTTGACCACTTAAAGATGCTACATACCATTGTGGGGATGGTAGTAAAATTAAGTAAGAAATTGCATGCCCAATTTTTTCAAGTTAATTGCATTGATGGATAGTCCATCATTCACAAAGTAGAATACATTCTTTTTGTACCTAAGTAATTGTTACGTATGAGATTACTCAAAGGTGTAGGAAAGTAAATAGCACACTATTTGCTTTTACTGGTTATGAAACACTTATAATGTTGTCAAATCCAGTGGAAGCATTGTGTTGTAATTACTGAATTATATATATTAATGTAATGATCTGTAATTCAGTAGGAGCTACAAGCTTTGTTATCTTGGTAGTAACTCAGATTATCTCTAGAATGTCTTGAGATAATTACTTTCCAATTGTAGACACTTGTGGTTTTAAGGATAGTCATGTACGTTTCCTTACTAGACAATGTGGTTCTATATCTACTAATATCTATGACACAATCATATTGATCACATAAACAAACGATTGACGTGTTGTTTATCTGGTGCATGATGTTGTTCCATGCACAAGTGGGAGAAATCTTATATTGTGTGCAAGGTACAGCATATAGGAATATGATTTAAAGAACTGTCTTGACCGCAAGGTGAGAAACTAAAGTTCTAAATATGACTAATATACATCTAAGTCTTGAAACACTTGTTGTTGAAATTTAGCTTAAGTGAGACCTTGACTAGATTACAACAAACAAGGTAAAATTCCATGACTACGTGAGACCGTGACATGGATTATTACTGTTTCTAAATTAGATACTTATTAGAACAAATGTCAATATGATAATAAGACTATTTCAAACTAAATATTTATGTATTATTGGAATGACATAAATAAATGAAGTAATCTAATACTACTTCAAATTTGAATATTTATGTATTCTTAGAATGTCATAAATATATGAAGTAATAAATTAACTTGAAATTACTATTGAAACCAAATTGTGGTGTTCATGATTACTTTAGTTATACATGTTTATATTTTATTGTAAAGATATAAATATGAAGTCTTTTAATTGTTACAAAACTTATAATAAAGTAAGACGTTAACTTGTTATGTTTTTTAATTAAGACATATACAAGAAGTCATTGAGTTGATCAATGATTTATAACGTATATTGGGAATATAACAATTTATGTCTTCTTGTTAAGACATGGACATGAAGTGACTTGGTTAAAAGGTACTTAAGTTATATTGCATGAAATTGACTTGGAAATTCTATTATACCATTAAGCTGACTTAGTTGGTAAATAGATAAGCCAAACGAAATATATTTATCTTACATATTGTAAGATTGTCTTACAATATTAATCCCAATGAAATACATAATGTTTATGCTACGTTCAGTTAGGAAAATTAAACTCTTGTTATATTGTTTGATTAAAGATAACTATATCTTCTATTCTTCCAAAGTTATCAAAGTTAGAAAATTGAGTAGTATATACTTAATTAGACTCCAACCTAGAAGATTAATAAGACACCATTTATTATGGAATGTGATGAATCACATTAAGTCTTAAAATTGAAGTTCGGAATTTGTTAAACTACTTTTGAGTAGGTTATTAATAAACTAATGTTAGAAACTGTCAATATGTATTTGTAATGTCCCAAAAGAGAACAATTTTGTGTTGCTCCACTTGCTAAGTATTTATAGATAGTCTATAAATTGCAAAAGGCAAGTGGGAGGTTTTATCTTGAAAAGATAAAATTACAAGATATATAATCTTCTAAAAGACACTAGTAAAGTCATGATGAGGATTAAACATGTTTATTTTAAATCTCACGATGATGGAATTCTCATTCATAGATCCGCAAGGATATCTCAAATATTTGTATAATATGTTGACGATTATGAGTTACAGGATTATGGTAAACCTGTTGATGAATTGCAAATATTAAATTTGGCAAGTTACTCATACTATGAATGTTTAGATGCAGTCCATAAAGATAATTAGTTTTGGAAACTTAATTAATCTTGAACTCTATAGTTACATTATATAATGAAGATGAGTTTCTACAAAGGAAATGAAAATCCTAGAGATTTAAATTTTGAGTAGAAATCATAATGGACAAATTTTGTATACATATTTAATGTGTGAAAAGATTATCAATCACACTTAAGCAATTAACTGTGATTGAAATTTTTTCTAGGCACATTAAATGTATAAAGATTATGATTGTCATTCTTGGTTTCATTTATATGAAATTAACAATGGAATATCAAAACTCTTTCTTGAGTAGTTACTTGTGCGAGGACGATAAGTAATTGAAAGGAGTATTTGAATTCAAATAATCTTTGAAAGTATACAAAGAGCAATAATTCATGAATGGATTAATGCATGCATCTAGAAGGTATAGTTATGCTTAATTATTAAATCCAAGTTTTGATTTATAATTAAAATAAGACAATCTCTTAATATTCCTAAAAGCTAGTGGGAGTGCTAAATTTATTTTCTTATTTCATATATGTTGTATAACATATAGGAAGTAACATTAAATGTTAAGTATTAGTTTGGAATGAAACTTCACTTGGAGATTTAGAAAATAAACATACAACCTTGGAATATATGTTTATTGTTATAAACATAAGCGGTAAAATAATTGATTCTAATAGAACATGATATACTATTAGAAAGTCTGAATATAAACATATCTTTGAAAAGATATAACATGAATGAAATCTAAGTTTGACACAAGAATTTTTCATGTACATCATGTTGTTTGTTGTATCATGCTTGAATGAAAGATGATTTGACAACATTAATATCTAATTGAAAGTTATTAGATAACTAAGTGTAATGGATATGGTTGGATATAGAATTAACATCCTCATCCTGGAATTGCTCCTAAATTCTAAGTATGAACCATATGGCAAATTGTTGGGTAATCGTGATAGCTGAAAAATCTTGAAAGATTTGAAGGTATCAAACATTACACAATGGATATTAAAGTTTACGGGATTTTAAAGAGCATATTGTTGTTTGCATACAATGATGCTAGTAAAATTGAGATGACACTCAATACTAGTCATGGTGGGAGTTCATCCTTGTTAATGGCCATGTGTACTAGTTATGCTTAACCATAAGCATAGTTGCATTATACATTAAAGAATTAGAATACTTTAAACTATAAAAGGTTTGATAGTTTAATTGTCGTAAATTGGTGGTTGAGGATGTCACACATTTTATGAAATATTATGTGGTAATATCAAGATAATTGATTGCACACATACAAGAATTTTACTAATTAAGTTCTTGAAATAAGTATTTTTAAAATTCCGATAGATCAAGATTAGTTGATTTATGCCTTGTCAACAAGTATGTTTGACATGACTTGAGGCATAATTCATTAATAAGTATTATCATGCATTGATCTATTTTAGTATTTGGATAAGGGATGTTAAGCAATTATTATTTACAATGAATTAAAGTACTTGGTACGTTTGTTTTCATTAATAATAAATTGTATCCTATATTTTCATGTTTAAATCCGTGAATAACTTATGTTATTCTAAATTGTCCGTTGTCACTTAATGATATGGGAATATCATTAAATTAAGACAAATATGAGTATTGGTAGAATATACTTGAAAGTATATTGATGCGTTGACATGCCAATTTAACATGATATTCAATGAATTGAATATAGGACTTATCCCAACTTCATGAGTTTACTTTATGGTTCTTGTCATCAAGTAAATCATGTGAATATAGTTATCCTCAGACTTGAGATGCCAGATAACTGTCATGCATGTAGTGCATTTCTGTGATTCAATTTAACGCTATACGTAACTGGTAGCTATAAGGATTGTTTTCGGGAGTGTTGCAAAGTGTGTGAGTTATGTTCGTAGTCAAGATATAATTTGTTCCTTCAAATTGTTTGAAGTTTAATACTGTTGGGCCCCTCGTAGGGTTGACAAGATGTTTGCGTGCGCACGCCCAAGATCTCCCCTGAATATGTTCAGAAGATTTGGTAATCTTTGTAGGATTCTATAATTCATAACACAAACCCAAGATTAAAGGATGGATTGAATCTTAGAGAGAGAAAGAGAAGAGTTGGGAGTTTCTAGAGAGAGAGAGAGAGTGGAGAGAAAATTGTGTTGATTAGATTAGGAAGAATGAGAAGCTCCAACCCTTCCCAAGTGTGGGAAGGGGCTTATATACTACTACATATTGGTGCCCCTAGTGGGCTGTGGAGTGAGCTGACAGTGGGGAAAGCCCCGACCCACTCCACAAATATAAATACGACTAAGTTAATACTAATATTACTAATAATACTAAACGAATATATATAAGCCTACGAGCTATATAAATGCTAATTAGATGCTCGGGGTGACCGAGCCTTCATATGAATATTTATATTCCTAACAATCTCCCCCTAAGGGAGGTCACCCCGGAAATAATAACTTGAATTCTAGCATTTTATCTTCTGAAGTTGTCGTCATAGCTCGTAGTCTTCGATTCTTCAACGTCTTGTATCTTTGTGCCTTTAGCAGTGATCTTATGATGACCGTTCTTTGTCTTGGATGATCTTTGAGTATTCTTCGACTTTATCATCCAACATTAATTTCCAAGTCATCTTTCAACAGTATGTTTCCATGTGATGTGTAAATCTTTGAGCCGACATGCTCACACTATATGGTGTCATGATCTTTAGCATCAGAGTTTGCAGAAGCCGTGTTAAAGGTCTTTTAGGTTGATCATGACTTTGTTGAGTTACAATGATAATGTAATGTGAGCATGTGGTGCTGGATTGTCATCTTTTCTGTAATCTGCTTCAACCGCAATCAGCTGCAACTTCAATCAGCTACAACCGCAAACAGCTGCAACAGCAATCAGCTACAATCGCCAAATGTTCCTGCATACGACAGTTAGCAAAAAAACGTCCGGTACTTACAAGTTCGGACTTTGAGATTGTTAACAGCATAGTGTGAAAACTCTCTCTAATCCTTACCAAGACCGTTCCTAATCGAAAACCCACAGAGGGCTTTTTAAGATCGAACCGTAGCACATCAACGATTAGGTGAGTCGCTGGAGATCACTCCACGACTGTAGACCGTTAGAAACCGCCGCGATCACTAAGCGTAATCCATAAAGAACTACCGAAGTGACCTGCTTTCAGGGCTGCTTGATGTTGACCCTGGCAGGAATTTCCATTCAATCATTGAGAATTACATTTGTAAATTCTCTCATAAATGTTCTGGCAGATTGCTAAGATCTGCGTAGGACTCATAAGTTTACATCTGGTGTTCTTAATGTTGAACTACCAATGTAGAAGTAATTCGTGTCCCTATGAGATCTTATTATGCATCTCGTGGCTCTAGACTCTATAGTGCGTTTTGATTTAGTGAGCGGAGGCTGGAGAGAACTGCCACCTATTCAATATCATCTAACTCGGAGTGAGAGAGACGATAGGAATGTATTGAACTCCGTGACAATTGAAACAAGAATCCTTTGAGGGACCTTGAGTGGCTAGGGAGGGTTGTGCAGCGTATCACTGGGTCCATGATACTTTGTCTTCAATGCCAGCAATCAACTATGTGATTCTGACAGCATATGTATTGACCCGGTTTCTGCCTAAGTTGTAAGGAGGGCTATTTCTTTTCACCCTTTCTCTTTACAATTCTTTTTCATTCTTCAACCCCTTCAGTGCTTACCGAGACTTCATTACTAGTACCTTGTTGGGTTTGTTCCAGTACTAGCTCCATCTCAGTCGGCACTCTTCCCTTAATCACACTTTTCTCCTTTTTAATCATACCTAAGGACTTCTACACTAACTAGTGGATTGTCCCTGGGTAGATCCCTCCGGCTCTGGCGGGATCGTGGGAACTTGAGCCTAACCTAACCATCCTTATAACTCCATGCATTAATGAAAATGGTCGGTCTTTGGTATTCATCCACGATTGCCAAACCAAATCTTTGAAAAATCTCTCAAAGTGTTCATGATTCTGAAACACATTTTTGCAACCACTTGAGAGTTTTATATTTTTCAAATGCTCCCCCTCAACATGTGCCCGGTTGATTGTTTTATAAATTTGCACATGTCAGGTAGAGCTCGCACTTTTTGAATTGATTGATTTTCCAAAAACATGATCATCGCGAGACACGCTTACATCACTAGTAAACTAGCTTGAAATTATTACCCGTCCAGATCACATTCAAGGAAAGTCGCTCGAAATCGGTACATTCTACTCAGACACGTCCTTTGCGAGACATGCTTACATCACCAGATAAACTGGCTTGAAATTATTACCCGTCCAAGACATGTCCTTTCGACTACTGACTTTAGCTATCGTCAATTCATTGGTGAAGTCTGAGCCTTGCTCACAAGATGCATGCCAAATCCTTTGCTCCCCCTCAATAAGTGCATTGGTATACAAAAGAGTTTAGCACTTACTGGAGAGCTTACTTTCACATCCAAAACATTTTGCTCCCCCTCAATATGTGCCTTGGTATGCAAAAGAGTTTGGCACATATGGGAGAGCTTACTTCAATGTCCAAAACATCACATTTTCATCAGGTTTCATATTTAAATCACATTCTCTCCCCCGATCAAAAATTTCAAACCTTTTGAGATTTTTGATCCCAATTGATTTAAATAATTTAGAAAAACATGGGAGAAAATGTGGTCAGGTTTAACATGTTCTGATGATGAAACATACTTTGCTCCCCCTTAATCTAAGAGGGAGATTCACTGCTCATTTTGCACAGGTTGATTATTATGACACAAATGATATTGACCTTTTTGCTCAGATGATGTAATCACTCGCTTTACTGAGTGAGTCAGTGGTCAACATCAATCATCCATCCACCAACAAATCTTCTCAAGTATTGTCGATCCCCTCTTGGCGAGATCTGAGTAAGTACTTCTTTGTTGAAATGATGGTGGTGGAGGTGAAGGTGTTGTTGTTGTTGTTGCTGCCGATGTTGTTGTCGTGGTGAATTTCGAGCCAATCAATAGCGTTTGAACGTCTGATTAAATGGTTAGAATGGGAACTGGCACATTCATTTTGGCTATGGAATCTGCATAAGAATATCAACACAGATATACATGCATACAGATACACTATTCCTAGATAGCTACCCTTCAGCAGCTTGCCACATTATAATACCAAGTTCATCTTATAATCAAACCCCAATCAGGAACTACGTCAAACCACTATCTAGCATGAAGAGCAAATAGCAATCATGAACATGGCAATTCACACAGATTTCAATATTTCATTCAGGATCTTAGGAACATGATTCTAACATAATAGCAATCTACCTAAGCGAATCCTGAGAACATATTCACAATATCAACATCAATTAAGCAGCAGAGACAAACAACATTTGAAACTCATTCATTTAGATCATACAAATGCCAGTGGAGAATTCAAGAAACATCAAACACAACTGGTTTTCTAACTTCTTTTAGGTTTTGAGTCTTAAAGCATTTTGGGGATTATACGAGGATTCCAAAGTAACACAAATGAACCTTCTAGATACATAAAGCTAGGAAACTATAAGCAAATTGCACATAATGTCCTAAACTTTCTAGCAACTAACACACTTGGTCATTTGATATATTTAAGCAAGATCCTCTTCAACAAATTCCCCATTAACTACAAAACCATTTCTAACAAGTATGATTTAACCAATAAATCCGTTTGATGATATAAAATTTGAATTCACTCTCCCCCTCAATCAATGACCCGTATTCTAGTTGAACCTCAACTAAAATCACGCTTAACCCCACAACTCATCAAACAAGAACTGTCGTGAGGTTTTGTAGTCGTTGATTGAGTGACAAATTTTATGCATAATCCAAGAATAAACAAATTTCATTCAACACATATTCACCAAGTGTCTCACAAATAATTTTCAGAAGAATCATAGAATGAAAACTATTTGTATGCAAAGAAGACTTCTCTTCTTTTTCAAGAAATGATGCACTGAAACGTACATCAGATCGAAGAAACATGGATATAACGTAATCCATGCCCAGGTGAACATCACCCAGTTGGAGGAACAGCCGTCTTTTTGGCGACGTGCTTTCCCCAATATGAAGCGCGGGTTGCTATCTAAAGTAATAGCAAGCCATTTAGACATGTTTTAACCATCCATTTTAACTTCTGCTCGAGCTTCATTTAAAGACCCGTGCCATTATTGAATGACATTTCTAAGTCCGTAAATGTTATCGATAAACAGAAGACATGCCTAGGTGAAACTATTTTTGGTATTTTCTATTTTTCAATTTTTTATGGTTTTTCTGGATTTAAGATTCTCTATATACAATTTTCTGGTTCTATAATTTTCTATTTACAGTATGTTTTAAGATATGTACAAACTATATTATTCAGTTTAAGACGATGATGAAATGAATACCGAAATGAGGATACGTTCAGTATGTTGTAGAAATCTGTGGTCAATCATCTCTTAAACTTTCACCACCAAAGCTTTCGAGGCTCCTGAACAGACGACGGAACTTGAGCCTTCCCAATGTACAGCTTTGATAGCTTCCCCCCAAACCGATAATCTTCATACTGAGCAGATTCTAAGCTCTCTTTCAAGCTTACATAAGGTAAGCGTACAGCGGAAACCGTAGCAAACCACATTAAGTATTGCTGCTCCCTTTTAAGAATAATCATCGTGATTCTCCGTTCGGGGATCCTCAAATAGATCAGCAACGAATCATCTCACATTTGAATAATTCTTCTCACATTTCTTCCCGCTGAAGACTGAAGAAATGCCTACCAAAAGTATCCAGAGACCACTTTCCCCCAAGTAGTTGAAGAGATGCAGCCAGTCTCGATATATGAAGCCCAAAAACCCGAAGTACACACTCAATCCCACTAATGAAGTCGACAATGCATCATCAAGATCAATTAAGACCCGAAAATCCCCTTATCTCCTTTCAGGACATTGCAGATGAGAATTGTTACACCAAATTCAGCTAAGTCCTGAGTGTAAGCAATTTATCCCGTATGTAGTCGACATGATAACACCAAGACAGTACCATAATAGCTACTGAGTACCGGATGTACACATTTCCTTCAGTAGGATACCGACTAACCATAGGAACCATCATACAATTGTGTACCTCTTTTATCATCAGAAACTGACATTCTCTTCCCACACTTAGTTGGAATGACACACCAGAAAGAACGAGTTAGAACACTGATTTTCTCTGCTGTTATGACATTTGTCTTCCCGGAATAATCTTCAATTGAGAAGAAGTATAAAGCCCATCATGTGTACTCATTGTGCATTCAGATGTATGTCTCCTTCCCCCTTGCTGGTTTTGATACCTCAGAATCAGCAACACATTTTACGAACATATTCTTGAAATCTTGTGAGAAGAACAACTTAGGCTCAAGTGAGAATTAACCGCTGCCGAAACCGTCTCTGACTATCTTTATCAACCCTCAAGTAGGCCTTATGATGAGATAACTGATGGAGCAAACCCGATATACCAACCTTGAGCCTGAAGATAGAATTCCCCATTCTTGTGACTTACGCTTGCACTAATGTTGGAAGAACGGTGTAGAGAATTAGTGCTCCAAGCAAATCTCTAAGTACTCAATACCCAACCAAGGTATGAGACATTAACACCTCTTACAATTATCCACCACGACATCGGCGTGTGACACTGAGTACTACAACGTACCTCCTTTAAGTGATAGTTACCCCGACTACTGGTAACTAGATAACCTAAGTCTTCAACTTAAATCTTAAGCACGAGCAAGTTATCATAGAAAGTCATGCATCCAACCAACCCCGACTTCAAGATAGGATAAGATCACGCCTTTGAGGAAGTCAACTTCAATCTCGAATAAGTGATACCTAATCAACTCCATGGTCACAATTAGATGCCCAGCTCAAGTGAGTGAACCAACAACCAAATGTACATCGAATCACTTGTTCACACATCTCCCCCTCAAAGATTGCATACGAGGATGCCATCTTTGATTGAACAAGTGCATATGAGGTTGGTCCACTGTTCACACTTCTCCCCCTCAAAGATTGCATACGAGGATGCCATCTTTGATTGAACAAGTGCATATGAGGTTGGTCCACTGTTCACACTTCTCCCCCTCAAAGATTGCATACGAGGATGCCATCTTAGATTGAGTGAATAAACGTCCAATCGGATGGAAGTAGATCCACTTGATATCTGAATGAGCATGGAGCAAGTATGAAGCCTTTATATGAGAAAAGTCAGAAACATGGAGAGTCGTATGACCACTTCTCAAATCTCAATCACCATGTAGTTTATTCACCTTTCTCCCCCTCCAAAATTGCACATGACGACTAACTGCCATTTTTGATAGAGCAGGTGAATAAGAATATACTCCAATGTACTTTTATCCCCTTTGGTGACTGAATGAGCATTTGAAGAACATGAAGCTTGATGAGAATGGTCATAAATAAGAAGATTCCTCTTCTTCTGAAGATAAAGCGCACTCAAGCGTACGCCTTTCTTTTCTTTGATGAACGGGGCCTGAAGAGATGTCAGCAGACGCCATTATGAAAACATTGAGACCCGAGGCTTGAACTGCATTGTTCAAACGTCATTGTCGTTGAAGAACGAGGCCTGAACTGATTTGAACAGACGTCTTAGCCAATGAAGTGCGAGGCCTGGACTGATGTGTACAGACGTCATCGTCGATGATGTTCATCAAGCTTGAATTGTTTGAACCCCTTCATCATGAGATATCACTCTTTTCGGCACCCAAACTCTGAATCTTTCCTTAATACAAGGCCTGAACGATGTACCTGCAATTAAGTAAAGACTTCCTGCATTGACATTAAGAGTTTGTTTGCATTTATATGGGTTAGTGATATCAGAATTTAGACCATTTGGGATTTCACTGTCAACCTTGGTTTCGCACTTAGTGAACATCTTTCGAATAGGTATCCACCTAAGACCAACAATCTTAAAAGTTCTACCCGTCGGTATCCACCTAAGGCAAGATCTAGGAGTGTTTGGTTTCTCATGCACAGTTACAGACTTTTTGGGAGAAAACCTTTGTCCTAGGGCAACCGGCCTATCAGGTTTCTGCATACACCTCTTTGATTCTACGGGCTTGTTGTTGTTTCTAGTCTTAGAGGATGGAACCTTGGCACGTGCATTCACTTCCTTCAGGAGTTTTGTTATACAATCATCATGGGTTGCATTGAAAACACATTTCTGACAAGTCGAGCAAACAAAGTGTTTGGAGTCAGAAAAAGATCTAGGGTTCTTAGAGTGATCGGCTACGGGAATTGCCTTAATTGGCATGCAACTACTCTTAGAAACAGGCAAATTCCTAGTCTTTTCATGTGTGTTTTTCTTAGCGTCCACTAGGTTTTGATTCTGAACAATGTCTTTATGTCTAACATGTTCCTTTGGTGTCACAAGTGACATACGCGTTGAACTAATCCTAGAAGAACTAGATGCACTCATGTGATGTGGTTTTGCAACAACATATTCCTTTTCACTAGGTCTAGACTGTGAAGTGACTGGTTTTGACAAAACTTTTTCCGCATCAACTTGGGAGGCAAACCGTGTTTTTGAAACATTTGACCGTTCAGATCTAAACGCTGACAGTTGTCTAACAACTGATCGGTTCCCAAGTGGTGGTTTCCCCAAGATTGATGGTTTTGCAAACTTAGTGTTCACATCATTTCCATTCAGTTTTCTCAATTCGTTTTTCAACGATGCAATCGCAAAACCCTTTTCCTGAAGTTGAGCCTTGAATTCATCATTTTTGGTAATCAAAGAGGTAATTTGCTCTACATTCTTAGCTTTCGTTTCTTTGATTGTATCACTCAGTTCTTTGCAATGAATTTTCAAAGACTCATTTTCCTTAAACAATTCAGTCACTTTATGATCTAATTCTGCATTATTTGTTGTAATAACATCATTGTCATGTTTAGTCTTAACTTCATTACATATGTCACGCATCTCAGCCAATCTGTTTTTCAGGTTTTTTATCGTTAAGTTTTTGGCTTCTAGCTGAGCTTTCAAATCATTTATCATAAAAAATTCGCGGAATTCAGGAAATTCCGGGTTTTTACATGGTAGTTTATTTTGAAGACTTTCTTTCTTTTGTTGCATTGATATTTCAAGATCAATACAATGTTTTTCAAGCAGTGAAAATCTTTTTGAAAGTTCATTATAAACATCCTTTTCAACCATATCATTTGATTTGAAAAACTCAGCCGTAGGCAAAGCACTTGACGCATCATCATGTTCAACATCATGATCAATCTCTCCCCCTTTATGACACAAATTTGCTGAATCAATGGTAATATTGCTATCAGTCTTTTCCACCAGATATGAGTCATAAGAAGGTGTAATTTGATCAGTATGTTGTTGTTCATTAGAAAGAGCATTATCTTGATAAGACTGATGTACCGTGGCCGACTGTGCTTGGTGATTTTCAGATTCGCAGGCTGCATTCTCACAAATTGTGAAATCACTTCCTGTGCTGTCACTATCATCAAACTTGTCTGATCTTGTTCCATTCCCCATTTGTTTAGCCCTTTCATCAATAAACCCATTAACATTACTCATCAATTGAAGTAATGTAACTCTGAACACGTCAATCTCGAATCCAGTGTAATTAGCAAAACACCCTTTTGTCATCTGACTGTCATAGTCATAGTCCCCAGTGTATTGCGAGTCAATGAACACCTGGAGTTGGTTATTGACCACACTGAACGCTGCTCTGGATCTTGCTTCAGAGAATTCTTCTTTGTCAAGTTGTTGTTCAAGTTGATCTAAATATAGAGTCATTTCGACTGTGAAATCATGAACATCTTGACCAAAGAGTGCTGTGAAAGCCCGTGTGTAACCCATCACGTATTCAGATTTATCAAACAGAACCTTGAGATGTGAATGAAGTAGACGAAAACATTCGATGCGAGTTTCCTTTGCATTAAACAGCATAAGTGACTGATGAAGCTCTTTCTCTTGTGATTTCGGGCATGAAGATTCCACATTGGTATTATCAGAATCACACACGCACATTTGTTGTCCAGAATTGGAAATCATTTGGTTATCATATGTGTCGTACAACTTGAGTACCTCAGATATGATGTAATCTGAAGTAGTAGACATGATGTAACCGTGCACGGGATTTTACAATTCTATGATTTAAACCGAGAAATAGATTCTTTCGCGGGATTTTATAAAAATCAAGAATGAACCGTGAAGTGATGATTGATGTGTGTTATGATTAGAGATTGGGTAGACTTGTTGATCTGTTGTTTAGTTGTGATTTGGTTTGATTGATGCAAGTTGTTATGGTGAAATTATGGTCTGAAAAACTTAGAAACTCAATAACTTCTTTCTGGAGCGATTTCAGGCTTCGAAAGTTGGGTTGAATGAATAAATTAATTCAACGTGTCATTCTCCTCGGTATCACGGTCGTTTTGACAGGTCGTGGGCTAAAAACGGAGTTACGGTTCAAAAGTTATAACCGTTTAAAGTTTTGACGTATAGACAAACCGCATAGACAAACCGCATAGACAAACAGCATAGACAAACCGCCTAGACAAACCGCATACACGCCGCAGAGACAAACCGCGTGGACAAACCGCGTAGACACAAACCGCATACACGCCTCAGACAAACCGCGTAGACACAAACCGCATACACGCCTTAGAGACAAACCGCGTAGACACAAACAGCATAGACAAACAGCATAGACAAACCGCATAGACAAACAGCAACTTAGACAAATTGCATTTGACTAGTCAAAGACACAAACAGCATAGACAAACAGCATAGACAAACAGCATAGACAAACAGCATAGACAAACCGCATAGACAAACAGCATAGACAAACAGCAACTTAGACAAATTGCATTTGACTAGTCAAAGACACAAACAGCATAGACAAACAGCATAGACAAACAGCATAGACAAACAGCATAGACAAACCGCATAGACAAACAGCATAGACAAACTGCATTTGACTAGTCAAAGTTGTCACTTTCACCAGTATTGTCTTTTACCTCTTTCTACCACAAACTTCAACTAAGAACAACCAATCTCAAACAAGAACAATCTTCAAACCTTTACCAAAAACTTTTCTTATCTCTAAGAACTTCAAGACAACAAAAACAAACAACAAAAATCGGCTGACTTTCTTTCTTGACAATTCAAACCAATCAAGTTAACATAACCATATATTATCAAATCTAGAATATCGTTCACGTGACAGATCCGAAAGAATAATTAAAAGATAGCAATAGATATCCGAATGAAAAGAAAAAATAGCAGCAGACTTGTTTATTAATAAACAAGAAACACGAAAAACAGAAAAACAAAATACAAGGAAGTAGCAGACTAGCGAGACTAAAAAAAACAAGAAACAAGAAAAAGCAATCTTTGACTACAACAAAAATTCGGTGGAAAGAATAATAAAAAAAAGAGTAGCAGCAGCTCTATTCGAAAGCAATCAAAAGATCCGAAATATAAACAATGTTAGCAACAAGTGTTGACCCAGATCCGAAATATAAACAAACAAAAAATGAAACCAGATCCGAAATTATTATATATTTTCGAACCCAAAAAAAATAAAGATAAGAAAAATATGAGTTTGTGTAAATAATAATAGTACCCAAGATCAAACCATGGCTCTTGATACCAATTGTAGGATTCTATAATTCATAACACAAACCCAAGATTAAAGGATGGATTGAATCTTAGAGAGAGAAAGAGAAGAGTTGGGAGTTTCTAGAGAGAGAGAGAGAGTGGAGAGAAAATTGTGTTGATTAGATTAGGAAGAATGAGAAGCTCCAACCCTTCCCAAGTGTGGGAAGGGGCTTATATACTACTACATATTGGTGCCCCTAGTGGGCTGTGGAGTGAGCTGACAGTGGGGAAAGCCCCGACCCACTCCACAAATATAAATACGACTAAGTTAATACTAATATTACTAATAATACTAAACGAATATATATAAGCCTACGAGCTATATAAATGCTAATTAGATGCTCGGGGTGACCGAGCCTTCATATGAATATTTATATTCCTAACAATCTTGCTCAATAAAACCAACGAGAAACAGAATTATTAATAAAGAATGACTAAGATCCATATCTTTATTAATGTAGTATTAGAAACAAAAGGATAAGTATGATGATTAATCATCAAGTGGCTTTTCCAGGAGACCACCACCCGAGTTGTACTAGGGGCATTGGCGTGTTGCTAGACGCTAACCAATGTCATTACCCTTTTAATAGATTTTCATGTGGGAGCTGTTAGAGTTTATGGAAAAATATTAAATCGTGTATGACTAGAATCGAACTCGGGACTACGGGATTGCACACTTTACGTATGAGAATCGATGTTAAATAAATAATATATAAATAGTTATATTTAGTTATTAAATCACAAATATTTAAATGGTCGAACAAGGAAAAAGGAAGGGGTTGAGTGTCGAGTTTTAGAACTTGAGGAGGTGTTGGACTCAAACTTGGAGAGCAAGTTTGGAGCTTATATAAACCCCTCAAGCTCTTATTATTGAAGAGAAGAATAATAAATTCGACCAACAACCCTTAGTGAAAGATATGCATCGTATAGTGATAGATATGCATCGTACAATATATACACTATGCATGATAATACCATATGACATAAACATATGTATCGTATAGTATGTGCATGTTAGAATATATTCTTTACTTCCTTCTTGAATAAAAGATCATATGTTAATAAATAAAATGGTTCGACCCGTTTTATTTTATACAAAGCAAAACCTTGTTTGTTGTATGCTTTAATTGTGATTCAAGAACTAGCATTCACATCGAATCGCTAATTGTACGTGTGTACAAGAACGTAGTATTAACTTACTTTAGTTAATTCCATCCTGGATTGAGAAACAAAACGGTAAGGGGTTTCTCGTTAATCCATTGTTTATTCAAGATGAAGAATTAAAATTAGATCCTTGTTCTTGCTAGGATCAAAGGTATGTAACTTTTATTATTCTGTTAATCTTTGTACATGTTAAATATATGATCCTTTCTTCCGCTACGTGCTTTGATGTGTGTTTATTTATTTATATAATTGTTATGATATCTAAATTCCAACATACGCATTGTGTATACATGCATCATATTACATAATATGATTCGAAAACACAAAGGAAAGGTGATATCTCCCGATTGGTATCCGGAGGAAGCACATCAACCGGACGACCTCCTACAATCCCGAGAAAAAACGCTACGAGTTATTAGACCAATCAAAGCGACACAAGTGCATCAAAACCTTCATGCTGATTTGATCGAACACCTTTCTCATGAAGTTTAATTTAAGTTTTTAATATTTATGATTTTTTTTTAATGTAATCTTTTTAATTATGAGTAAAAGTTTAAATGGGTTGAAAGGTGAGTGGAGTGATAACCGTTGTGGGTGAAAAGTAAGAGGAGTGGTGATATGCTAAATGGTGATATGACGCTGAAGTGAAAGATAACCATTGTGTCTAGTTTTATTAGGTTCTACACTATTGATGTCTCTTTTATATAAAGTTTATCAAGAAAGTGTGTTGGTTTTTAATTGGTTTTGGGACAAACAAGTTTTACCTCAAACCTAAAGTTTTATTTATTTACTCATTTTGCGATTTGTGTGTTTACTCATTTTGTCCATCAATTGAGTTTGTACATATAAGAGAGACGAGATAAACACAAACTTTTAAATATTCTTTGCTAGCTAAAAGACATGTTAAATTGACGAATCTTTTTATGTAAATTCTTCATATACTGGTATGACAATGGTAAGAAGGAAATGTTACATGTATGCATACAAACTATTCACTATCTTTATTCATTAATTTGGATGTACTTGTTTACGCTATATAATACTTATAATAAATTATTGTCATCTTATATACTAAAAGATTGAGTAGTGTTATCAATGTAAAGTGCTCACAATAAATGTCTCACGAATTGATGGTACCATATTAAGTCTCCACATTGATTTCCAGGCAAATCAAACATCTCCACATATTGATTCCAAGCAGGAACTCATAATTGCTGAATATGAAGCGTTGATGGCGTATTAATGCTTGAAGCATCTATAAAAATCATCGACAAACGAGAAAAAAACATAGCAAATCCTACCTCACGACAACGAGAAACCACAACAATTCTATGTGCTAAATCCCATTGTCATATCTAACAACAACAACAACATCGACCAAGAAAAATCCCATCTCCATCAACCACAGTTTCAAACAAGAAAGAAAAAAGAGATCTCAGTTTATCTCTTTGTATAATCAAAGATTCGTTCTTAGAACAAACCCACAAGAGATTAATCTTCATAGATCTATTAGAAGCTTACCTTCTTTTACTATCCGAAACTTTTAAAGAAAGAACAAAACAATCTTGATTCATCATTTCTTTTGTTCGGTTAAAAGAAAAACATACGAAAAACAACAAATATACCTACCCGAGACCTCTATGAGATCTTGAAGCCGAAACCTTTGAAGAAAGAAACCGAGGTTTGTAGTATTTGAATAATTGAACAAATAGTGTAGTAGCTTCAGATGTGTGTAAAGGAAAGAAAAGGACGAATTTTGTTTGTGTGGTTGCTAGATTTAGATCTTGAATGTGAGAAAGAAAGTAAAAAAGAGTGTCTGACTGTGTTTGTATTCAGTTAATTAGGGTAGAGATACATTAGGTGTATTAGGGTTAGTATAAAGTGGGCTTGGATATTATCCTATCCAGAATTTTAGTGGACTTGGGTTGGTTAGTTGATTTTTTTTTGGGCTTTATATAAACAAACAACCGAATTAATTAGTACTTTTATGCAAAGATATAAAAGCTATTTAGATTGGAGATTCCTCACTTTTGGTAATATCTGTACTACTCACTGTTGCATTGCAAAAGTAATTGTTGTTGAGACGATTAGTTTAACATGCTACATTGCATATTAAAATTAAACGATAAACTAAATGAGTTTGCTAAAATAGCAAAATACAACATATTAAAAATATTACACTAAGTAATGAATAAAAAAGAAAAAGTACATAATTTTATGATACCAAAAGTTGTGTGAAGAACATGATAATTTAGTCACATATTCTTCAACAAAACCCGTGCACCACTCAAAAGGTTGAATTTCAAACATGATCAAAATTAGTGCCGCACATTACGCAAGAAATAATTAGAACCAACATGTGTGCATTGCACTAGTCATGTCTGTGACTTACATCGCACTAAATAATTTACATAATTTTGTGATAAGGGCAAGCAAGTCATGTCGGTAATTGATATAAAGGCAAGCAAGTCATGAAATAAACTTGATATAAAGGCAACATCGCGACGACGAAATGAAGCCGCACCACCATTCACAACCATGCTCGAGGCACCAAACGACCACATCGCGACGACGATGTAACTTCTATCCCTGATGAAGTCCAACAAAGAATACTATATGAAATATTTTAAATTTAGAAAGTTTATATTTATTGAAGTTTCAGTTTAATTTAGAAAGTTTATATTTATTGTTTTTTGTTTTTGATGAAAGAGTTTGTCTCATAAACGGGCCTGAGATTGTTAGTGTTTAAGTGATAAAATGATGGCCAATATTTTTAGGGTATGAGAAACTAGAGAGAGACGGGAAGAGATATGATTTTGGCTGGGCAGTTACAGATTACTTATTTGAAGTTGAAGTTGAAAACATTATGCAATAAACAATTAAATACAGCCCGTGTGCATCGCACGGATCTGAATGCCTTGGTTCTTTTAGGGTGCGTTTGGTATTCCACTATGGGAATGAGACTATGACTATGAAAGTGATTAAATGTGTTTGTTTAAGATGAGGGGGCCCACCACTATGGTAATGAATGATAGATATAATCCATACTCCATATAAATCAAGAGAGCTAGGTATGAATCTTTCATAGGTGAGGGACCCACCACTACTATCAAACTCATACACATTGTCATTCATGGCAACATACCAAACACACCTTTAAGTTATGTGATACCATCACAACTTAGATATATAATGACGAAAATAAGTGCCGAAGATTATACTATGAACACTTATATACAGCCCTGTGCAACGCACGAGTTTTCATTACTAGTTGATCATATAAGCTAACTTTCAATTGATAATTTTTAGCTCAAATTTTTAAAAGAAAAATATGAACCAAACAATAACCCTCTAATTAGTGAAAAGTAGCTCCTTACGACTTTAGAGGAAGTCATATGTGCACATGTATATCCACGAACATTATAACGCAACATAACCTTATTTCACAATCACCCCAAGCTTACCTTCACAACATTATCCAAATGACTACGCATAATCATAACTTGATTAGCATTGCTAATTTATAGTTTTCGAGCTTGTCATCTCATTAAGATACATATGTACGTGACATAAGAGCATTATATCGTTTTATTTACTTTCACCTTCACCGTATCGTTCGTCATGTAAAGCTTCGAAATTTTGTCAATCACTTACTTAACACAAATATTAATTATTTTCTTTTTATTTTCCAATCTCCTACCTCATGCAGTTTATGCCTTAATCATTATCCCAACACATGTCAGAAGTAGGGTTTGATATTTTTTTTATCCTAATTAGTCACACACTAAACATGAAATTTAGGGTTAATTAAACAAAACAATTTATACAACACATTAAACTCACCACCCCCTCACGCCAAAGAAACAAAACTTCCGGAATCCCTTCTTTTCTCCCTCACAAAAAACACACACACACACACACAAAAACACACACGAACAAACTGCCTCTTGTGAGATAGATAAATAGTAAAATCTCTTCCTGCCTCTCTAACACCGTTAATTACAATAATATTTTTCACCCTCACAGACCTATACATACAGCCTCTGTGTATCTATATACACAACACAAATACAAGCTCTTCTTGGTTTTATTTTATAAAAATCAATTTTGCAATATCACAATTACAATTTTATAAAATTCAATCGCAAACTGACAATTAACAAAGGCGGCGTTTTTTAGGGTTTTTTTTTTTTTTTTAATTAATTAATTTGTTAGCTATAAATTTGTTACTGATTAGTTACAAATTTACCATACGAATTTGGTTAATTGCTGTTAATTTGTTTCTAGGGTTTGTTGATTCTGTTATGAATGTGTGTAGTTGATAGTTAGGGATTTAGTTGAGAGAAGACGGTTGTTCGTTACGTAAATTGAGTGTATTGATATTTTTGGAGAGGATAAAGTAGCAAGTGGTTTTCAAAATTGGGATGTTTTCGGTGGTTACGTATGATGTTTGGTACTAATTATGGAAAAAACTGAGCCTACATTTGTACCCCAATGGTTAAAAAGCACTGGAGGGTTAAGTACTACGTCACATTCGTTGTCGTCCGCGTTGCATTCTGGTAGTTTTTGTATACGTGTTTTTGGTTTTACTTTTTATGACATTGTTGGTTTTTAATGCTTGTGTTAATGATGTTTTTTTATTTTATTTTTTTAATGTAGTTGATAAAGGTGGATTGAAATCTGTGAGGAATAAGTCGTTGGATAATGATTTAGGACGAGGTTCTGTTTCGGAAAGAACAACTTCATCGTATTTTCGCCGTCCTTCTATTATTAACGGTTCGGCTTCTTCAAGGTCTTATAGTAGTTTTGGTAGAAATCATCGTGATAGGGACAGGGATAGGGATAGGGATTGGGATAAGGACGTATATGAGTTTAGGAATAAAGATAAGCAAGTAAATAGGCATCGTGATAGGGATTATTCTGATCCGTTAGGTAATATTTTGCCGAGTAGGTTTGAGAAGGACGGGTTAAGACGGTCAAATTCGAGTTTATCTGGAAAGCGTAGTGATTCATGGCCAAGAAAGGTAGCAAGTGATTTGGGTATTGCCAATAAAAGTAGCCACAGCAATGGTGGTTCCGTTAGTAGTGTAAAGTCGTCTTTTGAGCGAGATTTTCCGTCTCTTGGAGCAGATGAAAAACATGTAGATTCTGATATAGGAAGGATCCCGTCACCTGGATTGAGCTCTGCTATTCAGAGCCTGCCGATGGGTAATTCTGCTTTGATCGGTGGTGATGGGTGGACTTCTGCACTGGCAGAGGTGCCTGTAATCGTGGGTAACAATGGAAACAGCACTTCTGCCCCACAACCTGTTCAACCAGCTTCAATCTCGGCAACTACAAGTATAATGGGTGGTCGCAATATGGCAGAAACCTTAGCTCATGGACCTCCGCGAACTCAGGCTGCTCCCCAGGTAGCTTTTACGCTCATCACTTTTGTTTACAGTGATATAGTATTTGGATAGAAAATCGGTGCTTCTGATTATTTGTTTATATAGGAGTCAATCATGCTATCTAATTTGTGACCCTAATCTAAAGTTTATCCATTTAGTAACCCTAATTCCGAGACATTGTACATTTTTGCACTTATAATATGGAATGGCTTTCCTTTTTTGATTACGATGTCCTTTTTGGACATTCTATATATTAATTATTTAAGTTATCAGATTTGCCATCCAACTTTAAACATTAAACGCGCATCCAAACGCCCCCTATAGTATATAATCATGTATTCACGTTCATTCTTTTATTCGTTATAGTTGGCTGTTGAAACTCAAAGGCTCGAAGAGCTTGCTGTTAAGCAATCCAGACAGTTGATTCCTATGACTCCTTCCATGCCTAAAGCTTTGGTAAGATTTTTTGTCTCACTATAATTTTGCATACCCCATAATCTGTAGTTTAGTTTCTTTGTGATATCCGTTGACTACCACACATTGCACGTGTTAGTGATTTTTTGGTTATGGAATTTCTGGCTTGTAGAAAATGACACTTTGTCTTCTATGGTAGTGGTGTTCAAAAGTTGCTTATACTGGATTGTAGAGCTTTTATGGTCAACCACTTAGAAGGTAGAACAGAAACAATGCTTATATTCACCTAACTGTTTTTAGGAGCTTCTTGGTTTAAAAAATTTGCTTTTTATGGATGGACAAAATCTAATTTTGTTCCAGTAATAAATGCTGTAACAGTCATGGTCGTGATGTCATCATTACAAAATCTGTTGGGTTGTGTACAACTATTTTGAAACTACAAACAGTATTTTGGGTTTAAAAAAGGCAAGTGTAAGTAGTCCATGATGAAACTTGTGCTCGAAGCCTAAAAACCCACAATTGAAGACAAAATATTTTATTAGGTCTGCGAGTTAATATCTCATTTATTGTCAAATTTTTTTGTAATAAGTGACTTGCAGCCTGTCTCATCATTACAAAGTTTGTTTTTTTTCTGTCGTTTATAATGACAATGTTAGAATTGGAAATAGCATTAATGGTTAAAATAAGGGAAGTGTGTCTATGACGAGGCTTGCTCAAAACAGGTAATATGAGAAGTAGAAAAGTAACAGGGAGAAATTCAATGGCATAATGACAGAAGTAACAGCAAGTCAATTTTTGTTAGTTCTTTCCATATCATAATCATACTACTAATTACAAATTTTCAATCTTACGAATATGCGAATGTAAAACTGCTGATGTATGTGTGCACACAAGGCCTCAGACTGGGGGGCTGGTTAGGACCACCTTACTTTTTGGATTGCCAGATTACAGCCCCTTAAAGCTGAACGGGTTAGGTGACCAGGATCAGGACCGATTACAAAGGACTTTAAATTCAAATTGAATGTTTACATATATCTTTTTCATTTCAAATCCTTTTAACCAAAATTTTATTTTATAGAAACCTTGAAGCTATAAAGTAGTTTTAACATTCAACTTTACTAATCTTTGTCTAAATTGTAGTTTGTAACTTTTTAATCCAATGATCTGAATGTAATTTATGTGAAGGTTCATTTCAGTTTAATACTCGTTATAGATGGGTTCTAAGTTTAGCTTCTTTGGTAAAACATTGGTAGGCTAATAACTTTAATCATTTGTTAAGTTTACATCTGCTTTTTTTGGTAAATGAAACATAATATTTGCTATGCATGATCCCTTTATTGTACATTCTTCACGGTTATCTTATTACTTTATACTTTCTTTTAGGCCTTGAACTCTTCTGATAAACCAAAACTGAAGGGGGGGCCATCACAGCTTCAAAGCTCTCACCTAGTCAACCAGCAACACACTCCTCGATCCGTATCTGTGAAGCCTGATGTTGCAAAGACATCTACTATGGGAAAACTGCTTGTTCTTAAGCCCTCACGAGAAAGGAATGGTATCTCCCCGACTCCAAAGGAGAGTTTGAGCCCAACAGGTGGCAGCAAATTACCAGTTAGCTCTCTTTCCGTACCCTCTGCTGTTGGATCTGCTCCTCCATTGAGAAATACTGGTAACAGTTCAGGTGTTGCTAATTTAGAAAAGAGGCCCTCATCACAAGCTCTGAGCAGGAGTAACTTCTTTAACCTAATGAGGAAAAAGTCCTTGACTAGCAACTCTTCTGTTTCCCCTGATACCGGCTCTTCTGGCTCACCAAGTGAAAATCTCGGTGAACTTGTTGCTCGGCCTGCACCAAAGGGTGAGTTGGGTCCAGCCGTGATCCAACAGTCTAGTGAGACTAAGGTTGAATTGATCTGCAATGGTGGTGAGACTTGCGATGCACCCGTGAGATCTACTAGTAATAGGAATAACCATTCGGGCCCTGATGTCATTCTCTACTCTGAGGAGGAAGAGGCTAGGTTCTTACGTTCACTTGGTTGGGATGAAACTGCTGAGGAAGAGGAAGGGCTCACTGAAGAGGAAATCAGTTCTTTCTACAAAAATGTAAGTTTGCCAAACTACTTCGTAATTTAATTACCTTAGACCATCGTAAATGTATGCATGTATGCACTTGAACACCAATATGGTGTATCGATATTTCAAAATGTACTTTTTCATCAAAATGTTGCAAATGTTTGGTGCACACATTGGGAATGCTCTTATAATGCATTTCCTTATTATTGATGCTTATTTTTCGAAGAGGCAGTTTAGACCCATTTATTTGTGAATGGGTCTATGTAGGATAGGAAGTATATTGGGTCAAATGAATAAAAAATCTTGTTAAAAGGAAAAACCATCAAGCATGAAAGCCTTCTGGATTCTTTAATTAAAAAAAATATTAAGTTATTGAAATAGTATTATTTGTTAACCATATTTGACACAACTCATTGTATACAAGAAAAAAAAAGGATTTTTTTGAGACCAAGAGGGCATGGTGCACTAATGTTATAGGCACGTTATAGTGCCAAAATGGCGCCGCCACCCACCATCACTGCACCATGATTACTCGTTATAGGCGCCAATGTGATGCAGATGAGCGTCATGCTTTTCTTCTTCTTTCTTTCTTTCTTTTTTTTTTTTTTTTTTTTTTTTTTTTTTTTTTTTTTTTTTTTTTTTAAGTGTAAAGTGGAGTGAGTGGGGTTTTTTGGTTGTGTGTTATAGGAATGTTTTTGGGGAGCGTGTTTTTTTTGGTTTTGTGTTCTAGGATTATTATAAGGGCAAAAGCTGACGTGGCGGCGCCTATAACCCGCGCCTATGGCTTAATGCACCTACCACTCTAAAGGGTTTTGGGTCAACACTACTCGTTTTGACCTGATACTTAACACACTTACTTGGTCATGTCTACTTAATTTGCTCTTTATAGTTTCCCTCCTTGTGCTATAGTTGGCTTAGTCTGAAAATAATTGTGCCATTCTTTCAAATCTTAGTAATCAAGGAAACTGTTGAACCATTCGGAAGCTAGTCAAACTGCACCCTTGTGAAAATTCACATATTGCAGAGGTCTTATGGTAATATTCTTAATTGATGATCATGAGAGAGACAGTCATCAAGAAATGTATGTCCTAGAAAATATTGGTCAGGTCATGTTGGGCCGACCCACAACCACCTATAATCATTTTCTGTTAACATAGGTAATTATTATGTGTAAAATATGGATTGGAAAAAGTAATATTTATACAATAATAATTTTAGTATCTAACAATTTTTAGTTAAGTGGTTTAGAAGGTAGTGCATTTGTATATTCCGTAAGTTTGGACCTGATGGAAGACAAATAGTAACACAACTCGGCCCATTTGTACGTGAATAGGCTGAAATTGCACCTCTAATGTGTTAAATTAGCATTGTTTTAGTATGTATGCTATTTTATATCTTGCGGAGGGTGTTCTTATGGGATGTATGTGAGCATGTTATTGACACAGGTTTTTGCTTGATGTTTCTATTGCAGTACATGAATATAAAACCAGACTCGAATATTTTGAAAGGTACACAGCTGAAGCTATTGATGCCAATTGGCGAGATCTCTTCAAACTCAAAGATGGATGCTTGATACTTGCAGGAAGGCTTGATTCTCGGCTTTCTTTTTGTTTGTTTTCTTCTTTGGTCAGCATGGGCATCAAGATTTGGGATCCTTGCAGTTGAGGAATAAGTACATAACATATGGGTGAAGAGGCTTGAAGTTTGACTATTATGGATTGACTTTTTGAAGGTTTGAAGCTAGGTTATAGGGTTTTATCAGGGGGAATTGCTTCTGGTTGTGAAAAGAAATCTGGGTTTTGTTGGTCAAAGTTTTTGGTTTTTTTTTTTTCCTTATCTTGGAAAGGGGTTTAGCTCAATTCAACAGAAATAGCTTATGATGGTTTATTAGTCATTTTCATGAAAGAAAAGAAAAGCAAAAAAGATTAGTTTTTACATGATTCTTGCCCCTTTATTGATTTATGTTTGCGATATTTCATATCATTAGCTTATTATGGTTTATAAGTCATTCGCATGAAAGAGAAGGAAAAAAAATTAGTTCTTACACGGTTCATGTCCTTTTGTTGATTTAGTTCTGCATTATGCCATATCATCCTTGTGATGTTAATTAAATTCTTTTCCTGGTTTATGGGGTTAACTTACAAATTTATCCAAAAGATCGTGACGTGATTCCAATGCGCACATAAATTGATTGCCAAACATTGTTACTGCATTATAGATTAAGATTAACACAAATAATGTTGAATGAAATCAAAAAATTAAAATATTGACATGATTACCGCCGTTTCTCAGTAGATCAGATTTGGTTGTGAGTGTTGTTGATTTTGATATGCTGCTAAGTTCCTGATGTTATGTGTGCGTGTATGATTTGATCGGTTGAAACAAGATATAATGTGTTTGTGTGTATGTGATTTGATCGATTTATACGAGTAAGTTTAGTTGCAAAAAATGTCCTTGTGGATTTTTGTGTCTTGGGAAGGTAGCAAGTGTAGAAAGGGCGGGAATAATGGAAATAACAAAAATACACTCACGTGAAACATACCTGATGACTCACTAACGGGGATTTGTAACGATCGTTAGCCAAAAAGATATTACTTGCAACTAGTAGTAGAAACCACAGGGATATTTTTCGCAATGTTAAGTTTTGGGGGACATTTTTCGCAAGATACCACATGTTGATTAATTTATCCCAAGAAACATGTAATCATAATATGAATGACCAAATAATATTAAGCATAACATTAAAACTTACTTGATACGAGAGATGAGATCACCATGAATGAATAACACGTACCGGTAGGATGGAGATCTTCTACTTAATCCTCTCTTCATATTGATGGATCATAATGTTTGTGTGTAGGTTATTATGAGGTGAATAATCCTCTATTTATAAGAGAGGTCAAGTAGGGATCAACTCATAATTAGGTTGTGATTATGAAATCATTACCATAATACATTACCTAGACGTTATCTCATAAGAAAATTGGATCTCCCATCAAGATACAATATCCTACAGAGTTTCAATTTGTAACTAAATATAATTTAAATACACCTAAATAAATCAACAATACTATAATGTACAATATAATAAACAATAAATAAGATAGGCCACAATATCCAATATACATAATAGGATATATTCTAACATTCTCCCACTTGGCCGTACACTTATTTATGCATTGTATTGTACTACTTAATATTGGCCAAGTTGTTGATTTAATAACTTCATCACGATCAAGTAAAATTGCTAATGCAAAATAGCATAATCACTTGCATCACAATTAATGCAGGACCTCTAGTCCCTACCGATTATACAATTAGCTCTTCTAAATGAAGAATGATTATCATAAGCCATAATGAATATGAATGGGAAAAAAACATAATGGTAATATAATAAAACCATTCACATGATCCACCATAAGTTGTTTGCTCATAAGATCTCGTAATGTGCACAATAATGAGAATAGCAAACTGATCGCCTCAAACGGTCAACTAATATTGACCAAGTAAATGGTCAACAAGACTCAAACAGCTTAAGGGCACAATACAATTTACCAAAGGAGTTTAGTGAATCCCCGGGTCGTTAAGTCCCAGCGAGGTGTGAAATCTGTAATAAAACGAATCTGTGATCGGGTGAATATTGAACAGGAAAGGGTTTTGAGTGATTTACACTAAGGAATAAAAGAAAATAGCTTAAACAAGCTATAAGAACAAGTACGTGAAAGCAAAATACTTAGAAACGTCTAAAATCTAAAAACGCGTACGTTTAATTTAAATTTACGTAAATGTACGAAATAAAACGTGAATTCTGTCCAATATAAATCCCACGGATGTGAAAATTATATTTTTAGAATCCTAATAATAAAATAAAATTATTGGAAAATTAAAATTATTTTTATGACTATTTATTTCATTATTATTAATTAAAAACTATTTTTAACTATTTAATAATACCCTAAAATATAAGAAAATATGAAATAAAGCTAGAAAAGTGAAATTATGACTTAGAAAAATCTAAAATATTATAAAACTTATTTTAAAACCGAAAATATATTTATTACACTTTTTATCTATTTAATTATTAATTAATTATTATTTAATAATTATTTAAACTATTTTAAATTATAATAAATACTAAATAAACAAAGAAAAATCTGAAACTTTTTCTATAAATATTAAATAAGTACAGGAACCTAAGAAAAATATAAAAATGAAAAGTGCTTAATGAAAAAGCAGAAAAATAAGCCAAATGGCTTAAATAGAAGCTATCACTTTTTTTATATTTTGATTTTCTGATTTTCTTTTACAAAACTATTTAACTACTGATAATGACAAACTTTTATGAAGGTGAACTTATTGGAACTCAATAATAAGCTCAGTGAGAGCTTATTGACTCCACAGTTAAGCTTTTTAAGGCTTAAGTGGATTTTGAGCTTGAAATAAGCTCACAACAAGCTAACTAGCTGGAACAAAGATAAAATAAGATGAAACTAAGTAAAAGGAACTGGAAATGAGCAAAATGGAATAATGAAATACACTGATAAGCTTTTAATAAGCAAATAAGCAATTCCAAAATACCCTCTGAGCCAACCAGGCCTGCAGACAACTTTAAAGGCAATTTAAGCTGATGAAATAAGCTTATAAGCACAATATAATGACTAAAGTAGCAAGCTGGGCTGGTGGGCTTTCCAAAAAGCCAAAGCTTAAACTGTGGGGACCACTAGTGAGCTTATGAAGAGCTTATGGAAAAGCCACAAATACACTGTATGCTCAGTATATTCAGCAGAATGGGACAAAGAAAAAGCTACAAGCAGCCCTATTAAATAAGCCAGAAAATGTAAAACAAGCTTTGAACCCTTGAGTTTGGCACCTAAGCTTCCTAAAAAGCTAAAGGTTACAAGCTCAAGTTCACTGATAAGCTTTTGATGAGCTTATGAATATGGCCTAAGTATACTGAAGACTCAGTATACTTTGCTCAATGAAGAAGATTTGATAGGACAAATTAAGCAATCAGATAAGCACTAATTGAGAATTTAAGCATAAGCATAAACAGATAGCATGGTAAACTTATCAAAACAACAAATATCACAAGCTTAAGTCCACAAATAAGCTCACAAGGAGCTTATGAATTCAAGCAAACACAGCAAACTCCCCTGTAGCAGGGGAGGTTTTTGAAAAAGTACTAAGAAAAAGCAAGCAAATAAGCAATTAAAATTAAGTAATAAAAATAAATAAAAAATACTCTAAACAAGATAAGCAGCAAAATAATATAAACCTAAAAGCACAAAACATGAAACTCAATATTTAGTCCTATAGAAAATTAACTATTTTATTCAAAAACTGACTAAGTGATATTTTGACTTTTTATTGAAACGTGAAGAGTTGACTTACTTGAACTTTAATCCTAAACTAATGACTGAAATTGTTATATTAGGCTATTTTAAAACTAGTTTAAGCTATTTTAACAAGTAATGAGCTAACTTACAAGCTTATGGAACTAAAATTACCTAACAGTGAACAAGCAATGAAGATCAAAGGAGAATTTGACTTTTTCACAAAGAGTAACTGGTTTTTATGATTAAACTGAGTTATATGGACATATAGTGATATACATCAAACAAGAACAACATCACAAACATCCGTCACCACAGAGAACCACATAGATCCAAACACTCCTTAAAAGTGGCATTCATATGATTTCCAATGCAAACCTCTGATTAAGACCATGAAATGGATTCATTAAGACATAATATGATAGCCTAAACTGAAATGAACACATGAACATCATGAATAACAACAAATACCTATAGATTGAAATCAAGCTATTTTAACAGTGAATAATGAAAACTGAGCAACAAGGTAAACAAATGAACAAGCATGCATGAATAAGCAAGAACTCAACTAAGAAACATCAAATCAGTATAAAACAGTACACATAAGCATACATAAGTTAATCTATAATTAAAAGCCAAAAAAATGGGAAAATGAGCTTACAAGTTGAATTCAAGCCAAGAATATGGAACCAAGGACAATGAACACTGCCTATAGCTTCCCAAGAGGCAACTAACCCAGAGCCATTCCAGAATTCCCTTGCTCCATGCTTATATCTTCAAAACAACTGATTTTTTTATTTAATGCCTATTTTTTTGGTATTTTTCTTAATTTTTTTAGTAAACTGAGTACAAGTCCTCTAGGTGGTATCTAAGCTTCAAAAAGCTTATAAGCAACTGTAAATTAGCTTAATGGAACAAGAAACAACAACATTTAACAATTTCCAAGTGAAGTGTCAATTTCACTCAAAATCACTAAATCCGAATTTAAAGAACAAAACTGAAATTAAAGGTTCAAGGAAGTTTGAATTATATTAAAATAACTGAGTACAACCAAATTTAACTGAAAATAACAACTGGAGACTAAATTACACTACCTACGTTATCTAAAGTTACACTACTCCTACTTACTTTTTCTTCTCTGCTTCTTTTCTTGCTTTATAGAGACTTTCAGGCATCCACTTGAGTTTCTGAGTGTTTCCCATCACATCTGGTCCGTTGGTTTGGTCAAATGAAGCCTAGCCTTTGATTTCACCTTTTGGCGCCAAAAAGTTATTTGAGCAGTAAGAGTGGTTTGGAAGCAATTAAAGGATTTTGGGATGTTATGTGAGGTGGAGGGGACATATAGAAGAGTAGGGATGGAGCTAGGGTGAGGTGGATGCAATTCCCATGGTTGTGAGTATTTCTCAGTGGAAGAGAGTGGGAGGGATACATTTAATGAACACTGTTGGTGTTGTAGAGGTGGAAGGGTGAGCTGGTGGAGTAGGGTAGGTGAGCTGGGGGGATAAGGTGGAAGGCCAGGTAAGGGTGGTATTGGAGGTGGTGGTTTGTAGCAGTAATGGTGGGAGGGAAATAGGGAAGATGGGTTTGACTGTGGGTTGACTCCGTTTTATTTATAAGGGATATGGGCCAGTTGGTGTTGGGCCAAGACAAAAGGGGTGTTGGGTTTGTTTTATGTGTTGACATAAATAAATGCCTAAAAACATTATCAATATTTATTCATATCTCTATGTTTTGATGATCACAAAATGTAAACTCATTAAAACATAAACTTATAAATTAAACAAGTACTTAGTTGTAAATATTCACTTCTACAACTAAAATCACTTAAGGTATGAATGAACTAATGCTTAATGCATTATATGATCAAAGGAACATTTTCTTAATAACTAGATTTTTTATAAAACATCAAAAACATTTTATATATTTTTGAAAAACATTTTTGGTATTAAATAAAAATGTTTAATCTTTTATAAAAATATGAATTCAAATTTTTAACCAAAATCAGTTAAAATGTTCCAGAAAAACCTTCCCCACAAAAGGACAAAATTGGCCAACGTTCAGTAGGGGCGGCCCCCTTAATTTTGCTAGGCGGCCCCCTTAATAATTAAGGGGACCGCCCCCTATTTAAGGGGACCGCCCCCGCTCCAGTAGGCTCCAGCTGTCCAGATTTTTCCCTATAAATACCAGCCTTCCCCTGGATTTTTACTCAACCTTTTGTACTAAAACTTTCTGTTGTAGATCTCATTTCATATCTTAAATAAACCTTTGATCATGTAATCTTAAGCATTGGTTTCCAAGTGATCCAAGCTTACACCATCCAAGTGCAAAAGAAAAATACTTTTATCAATCAAGATTAGAAGTATTACAACTTAGTATCATTTTGTTACTTAAGTTGTGTGTTTAACAAAGTTTGTAAATCATTCATTCATTTGTATGTAAGGTGTGTGTTGTAGATTAGTGTTGTGTGTAAGTAGTGAAGATGTTGTATAAGTAGTTGTGGTATAGAAGTTGTGAGGTCAAAGTGTAGAAGTCGTGAAGCCGTGATGTAGAAGTTGTGAAGCCGTAGCTTAGAAGACATGAAGTCCTTGTGTTGAAGTCATGAAGCCGTAGCATAGAAGCTGTGAAGCGGTCATGTTAAAGTTGTGAAGTCCTAGTCGTGAAGTCCTAGTGTTGAAGTCGTGAAGCCGTAGCATAGAAGTTGTGTAGCGATCGTGTTGAAGCCGTGAAGTCCTAGTCGTGAAGTCCTAGTGTTGAAGTCGTGAAGCCGTAGCATAGAGGTTGTGTAGCGGTCATGTTGAAGTCGTGAAGTCTTAAGTCATGAAGACATAGTGTTGAAGTCGTGAAGCCGCATCATAGAGGTTGTGTAGCGGTCGTGTTGAAGTCGTGAAGAAGTCGTGAAGCCGTTGTGAAGAAGTCGTGATTAAGTCGTGTAGAAGTTGTGTTGTGAAGTTGTGAGATTGGTTCTAGCTACGATTAGAACTCGACATTTAGCTTTGTGTCGTTAAACCCGTGTAAGCCAAAGTTGTGTACGATTTTCTCCGCCATAAGGGAGCTTATTGAAGTTGTGAAGAAAACTCTCGAGCAAGGTGTGCTCGGGGAGTGGAGTAGGGCAAGGAAGGTGTCCTTGTAGCCGAACCACTATAAATCTCTCGTGTCTCGGTTAGATCTTTCCATACCTTATTTATTTCTTTACTTGCATCGTCATTACTTTCATACACATAGGCTTATATAATTGCTAGTATTAATTAGACGTCGACTTCACATAAAGATCAAATTGAAAATCCATTCAAGAAACCAAAACTTTTACAATCAATTTAAAAGAATACATATATAACTAATAATAAGATTTATGTTTTATTTTTCATAACAAACTAGAATCTAAAGTTTTTAAAAGTATAAAACAAAGGTTTTATAATAAATTAAAAAGACGTAAAACTATTCAACCCCCCCTTCTAGTTTTCCACATTATGTTTTGGGTTTTTATTAAATAACTTGGTCCGTTTGGTTTGTAGTTAAGGTTAAGCCCAAGGACCAATTTTGCAATTTTCTGATTTGTGAAGGGTTGGACTTGTAATTTCCCAAAAGTTTATCAAAAGGGTCTATTTTGCCAATTATGAATAGCACAAGGGTCACATTTGATAATTTCCAAATTTTAAAACCCGAGGACTAATTTCAGTAATAAAGCCAAAACTATTTCAGTAATATATTTTTCACATCCACATAAAACCTACTTTCAAGCATTGTTGAATAATACCAAAAACATTTCTTTAAATCATGCTTGGTGATCTCATATATGTCATATATACTTGTGTATATGACACTTATAAGTGAACTAAATCAAAAATGAAAAATCATGGTTTACTTATTAAAGATCTCACTTGGTACAAGTCTAGAAGTCCATGCTATCACAACTCCCCATTCCCTTGTGCA
Organism: Artemisia tridentata subsp. tridentata; assembly: GCA_021014915.2. Taxonomy (NCBI): domain Eukaryota; kingdom Viridiplantae; phylum Streptophyta; class Magnoliopsida; order Asterales; family Asteraceae; genus Artemisia; species Artemisia tridentata. The sequence continues at coordinate 327,180,044 of CP139507.1, read as the reverse complement.
TAGATAATCATTAGGATTAATTAACTAGCTTATTAATCTTCCTAAATATGATACTATGAATTACTTGGTGCTATGTAGTGTTTTCTTGTCTAACATATATATGTTACATGCTAAATGAGTTGCTTGCATGCTAGATAATAATGTCTAATGAATATGCTTAGCATACATAAGTTATTAAATTCTAAATTGCCTCAAAAGAAGTTGGACTTGCTTGAAACTAAACCCAAAAACACAACCCTTTCAAAATTTTCTGCCAAAAACCCATTTCCAGTAACCTGGAAATCAGCAGATGGGCGGCCCCCTTAATTCATTAGGCGGCCCCCTTAATCTTTAAGGGGACCGGCCCCTTAATTAAGGGGACCGGCCATCTGATGGTCGAAGGTGCTGCTCCCTTTTTCTATTTTAAGCCCATTTTATCCTATACTTCCCAAAATTCACAAACACATTTTGTCACAAACCACCCTCCAAAATTTACCTTCCACAATCACATCATCACTACACCATAAATACTCTTTTGGAGGAGGAAGCTTGACATTTACCATAACCCAACAAATGATGTTGTTCAAACTCAACCAACACCTAAACCTCATCCTAATGAACCCTTTCACACACATAACCAATCATCCATATGTCCACCTTCATTCACTCATAATTACCCAAGTTCACAAATGTCTCCACCACCAAAAGTGTCACCACCACTTCCACCAAATAACAACCACTCTCCATCATCATCACCTTCCACTCAACACTTGAAGTTCATTGAAGAACTCAAGGAAGCCCATGAGCTTAATGCTCTCCTTGCTTTGCACCTTGCTCAAAGCAACTTAAACCCATCACCATCCATATCACCATCATTACCATCACCACCACATCACTTGAGTCAAATTGAGAAACATGTCAACAATTGTCCTTGTTGCATCTTTCTCCAAAATCAAACCATCATTACCATCATCACCATCCATCTCACTATCATTACCATCATCACCACATCACTTGAGTCAAATTGAGAAACATGTCAACAATTGTCCTTGTTGCATCTTTCTCCAAAATCAAACCATCATTACCATCATCACCATCCATCTCACCATCATTACCATCATCACCACATCACTTGAGTCAAATTGAGAAATATGTCAACAATAGTCCTAGTTGCATCTTTCTCCAAAACCAAACCATCACCTTAAATGAGCGTCTCACTTGGATTGAGTATCTTCTCACTAGATCTAATCCAACACCACCACTTGAACAACATCAAAAACCCTCATTCAACATGGTCAAGTCCAAGCTCGCCACCTCCAATTCCTCCATCAACACTTTCTCCAACATCCATACACCCAAACTTACAACCCCATTAATCCAATTTTTTTTTACCCCCTCTTTACCATCATCCATCCAAAATAATTCAAGCTTTTCATGTCTCAAGCAAGTCAAATGGATCTCTTAGGCAATTTAAAATTTTCTACTTATTGTATGCTATAAGCAAAATATGTGTTGTATCAATAATTATGTTTTTGACATAATTATTTTCAACTAATGAATGCTTTATTTCTTGTCTTTAATATATGATTGTTATGCTTATTGCTTGTATACTTGATATCATGATATATATACATGCTTGATGATTAATAACATGCTTATTCCGTAATATGTTTTAAATGTATGCATGCGTAATTAACATGTTTATGTCACTATTTAATCATTCTTGATGTACATGATTCAAATGGAGCTTGCTGCAAAAACACCCTAAAAATGACCCTTTTCTGAAAATTTTCAAATTTGGTCGCCTGGGAAAACACCAGATGGGCGGCCCCCTTAATTCCCTAGGCGGTCCCCTTAATTTTAAGGGGGCCGGCCTACAATTAAGGGGACCGGCCATCTGGCAGTAAAATTTACTGTTTTCTTTTGCATCTTGCGACCCCTTTTATCTAGCCCAAACCTTACCTAAATCAACCATCACCTCCATCAAACACCCATTTTCATTCACCATGCTATCACCAAAATCATCTCTAAGACACCAAAACTCCATCACCACCACCTCAATGTTAATCCCCAAGTGCACCAAATGCACCATCAAAAACACCCTTTCATCCATCAATAACCACATCAACTCACACCTTTCATCACCACCATCAAGAGCATCAACTCCACCTCCTACTCAAGAACCTCCATTCACCCAACTTGTCACTACACTACCACCACCTTCATTCTCACCAAATTAAGCATATGCAATGCTTAATCAAAAATAATTTTTCAAACCATTTTGTGTGCAAGCCCCATGGAAGATCATGTACTCCTAGAATGATTATGTAGATTGCATTACTTACTAGCTAATGTAGGATTGAATATAATCTTGGATGGTTGTGTATTTATACACAACATTTTTAATGAATGTCTTTATATGCATGCTTATTTTTGCTATATATATGCTTGTGCTTCTAATATTTTTCTTGCAAGTATTCCATATATCGATTCCTTGGTGCCCTCAAACGAGGGGGAGCACACATCAAGGGGGAGTTCTCATCCCGACAAATTTTGTCTCAAAAACTTGTCGGCATAACCTTTTTGATTCTACAAAAAGGGGGAGAAGTGAATATAAACTCACTAAATACTTGTCCAAAAATAACTTTTTGGATTTAATGAGTTTAGGTTTTGTAATCATCAAAAAGGGGAGATTGTTGACATAAATAAATGCCTAAAAACATTATCAATATTTATTCATATCTCTATGTTTTGATGATCACAAAATGTAAACTCATTAAAACATAAACTTATAAATTAAACAAGTACTTAGTTGTAAATATTCACTTCTACAACTAAAATCACTTAAGGTATGAATGAACTAATGCTTAATGCATTATATGATCAAAGGAACATTTTCTTAATAACTAGATTTTTTATAAAACATCAAAAACATTTTATATATTTTTGAAAAACATTTTTGGTATTAAATAAAAATGTTTAATCTTTTATAAAAATATGAATTCAAATTTTTAACCAAAATCAGTTAAAATGTTCCAGAAAAACCTTTCCCACAAAAGGACAAAATTGGCCAACGTTCAGTAGGGGCGGCCCCCTTAATTTTGCTAGGCGGCCCCCTTAATAATTAAGGGGACCGCCCCCGCTCCAGTAGGCTCCAGCTGTCCAGATTTTTCCCTATAAATACCAGCCTTCCCCTGGATTTTTACTCAACCTTTTGTACTAAAACTTTCTGTTGTAGATCTCATTTCATATCTTAAATAAACCTTTGATCATGTAATCTTAAGCATTGGTTTCCAAGTGATCCAAGCTTACACCATCCAAGTGCAAAAAAAGAATACTTCTATCAATCAAGATTAGAAGTATTACAACTTAGTATCATTTTGTTACTTAAGTTGTGTGTTTAACAAAGTTTGTAAATCATTCATTCATTTGTATGTAAGGTGTGTGTTGTAGATTAGTGTTGTGTGTAAGTAGTGAAGATGTTGTATAAGTAGTTGTGGTATAGAAGTTGTGAGGTCAAAGTGTAGAAGTCGTGAAGCCGTGATGTAGAAGTTGTGAAGCCGTAGCTTAGAAGACATGAAGTCCTTGTGTTGAAGTCATGAAGCCGTAGCATAGAAGCTGTGAAGCGGTCATGTTAAAGTTGTGAAGTCCTAGTCGTGAAGTCCTAGTGTTGAAGTCGTGAAGCCGTAGCATAGAAGTTGTGTAGCGGTCATGTTGAAGCCGTGAAGTCCTAGTCGTGAAGTCCTAGTGTTGAAGTCGTGAAGCCGTAGCATAGAGGTTGTGTAGCGGTCATGTTGAAGTCGTGAAGTCTTAAGTCATGAAGACATAGTGTTGAAGTCGTGAAGCCGCAGCATAGAGGTTGTGTATCGGTCGTGTTGAAGTCGTGAAGAAGTCGTGAAGAAGTCGTGAAGCCGTTGTGAAGAAGTCGTGATTAAGTCGTGTAGAAGTTGTGTTGTGAAGTTGTGAGATTGGTTCTAGCTACGATTAGAACTCGACATTTAGCTTTGTGTCGTTAAACCCGTGTAAGCCAAAGTTGTGTACGGTTTTCTCCGCCATAAGGGAGCTTATTGAAGTTGTGAAGAAAACTCTCGAGCAAGGTGTGCTCGGGGAGTGGAGTAGGGCAAGGAAGGTGTCCTTGTAGCCGAACCACTATAAATCTCTCGTGTCTCGGTTAGATCTTTCCATACCTTATTTATTTTTTTACTTGCATCGTCATTACTTTCATACACATAGGCTTATATAATTGCTAGTATTAATTAGACGTCGACTTCACATAAAGATCAAATTGAAAATCCATTCAAGAAACCAAAACTTTTACAATCAATTTAAAAGAATACATATATAACTAATAATAAGATTTATGTTTTATTTTTCATAACAAACTAGAATCTAAAGTTTTTAAAAGTATAAAACAAAGGTTTTATAATAAATTAAAAAGACGTAAAACTATTCAACCCCCCCTTCTAGTTTTCCACATTATGTTTTGGGTTTTTGTTAAATAACTTGGTCCGTTTGGTTTGTAGTTAAGGTTAAGCCCAAGGACCAATTTTGCAATTTTCTGATTTGTGAAGGGTTGGACTTGTAATTTCCCAAAAGTTTATCAAAAGGGTCTATTTTGCCAATTATGAATAGCACAAGGGTCACATTTGATAATTTCCAAATTTTAAAACCCGAGGACTAATTTTGCCAATTTTAAAACTTAAGGGGTAAAAATTGCCAATTTTAGAAAACTTTCATCCAGGGACTAATAGTGAACATGTTTGATTTCCCAAGGACTGATGTTGACTTTTCTTTCATTTTAAACCTTCAGGGACTAATTTTGCCAATTTATGAAACTTCAGGGACTGAAACTGTAAATTATGTGAACTTTGTATGTTTTTCACCTGTTTTCAATCCTTTTGCACTTGCAACACATAAAAACACATTCCAATGATATTTATAGTATTATATGACATTTCAAAGTGTTTTTGGCTATTTTAACAGTCTAAATGGGAATAAAATGATGAGTATTTAGACACTCATCACAAACCTTTAACATAATGTGAAGAACACAAGTAGGATCCTTGATTAAATAGGTTATCAAATAATCCCATACCGGTAATTATGCTCTAATAAGAACTTGGGTGATAAACCTTTCATAAGTAATATAATACATTAAGTCAGTGTACAAATATACTTGATGACAATGTTCTTCGACCTTCTCTCAACCATTAACATACTTGGTGTTGATATATATAATACTGACAATATTTGTGTTATTGAAAAAAAAAAAAAAAAAAAAAAACTTATCAATAACACATTAAACATGATATAGTCGAAACATGAAAATGTATCATGAGTAGAATATTATAGCCCTTACAATAAGCAAAGTAGAAATGTAAGTAACCAAGTAATTTATGGTTATTCTCCTTTGAAATAATTAACACGAGTCTTAAAATTAAAACTTATCTTATGACACCACAAAATTGACTTTAACAATATATACAATTAATGGGGAGTAAAAAATTATTTATCAAGAAATTTAAACATTAGAAGGTGTTTGGAACGATCGTAATGTTCTTTCTAGACCCATAGTAACACATTATGATGTCTGTGATGTTATGACATCTTTTAGATCTTAAGTGCTTGAAAGAATCTTTCAAATTCATAAAAACTTAGTTAAGTCATTCATTGTGAATTTATCTTATCACATAATACTATGATAACCAATTTGCTCCCACTGATGTTAAGGTATATATGTTAATCACTTTAATAATAAAAGTAACCATAAAATTTTCATATACCATTGCCAAACAAACAAATATAGACATTAAATTGATTGTTTCCTATTTATATCTCATCTAATACTTGCTTCCAACCTACTTTATGGTTAAATATCTTATGCAAGTTACAGTTGAGGAATATAACTATAAAGTCCATAATATAGTTCTTAAACATGACGAACTACTAAAGTAATGACTTGTGCCATATTTTTTATGATAAAATAGAATGTCTTATTATAAAGACAATCCTTTTATTGCAACATTATGTGACAAGATATAATACCACGTTTGATGTTTCTTTTGGGTTTACATTAGTAGACCAACTTGCATTAAAATGGGTTATGAGTTTATAGACAACCCGCAAGTAACTAACATCAATTGAATAAAATAGTAACTTATAATTAATGACTTTACGCAAATAAGTTAACTTGTCACAAATAATGGTATTATTTAAAGAAAATAGGAATTACAAAATGGCTAATTAGTTAAAACATTATGAGATTATTAATAATGTGGTGATTTATCGTTATGAGATGAAATGACTATTACAAATTCTTAAATACATTTACATGTACCTTGAAAGTAGAATCATTTATTAATTCTCTTAAACCACATACTCCCACTGATTTTGCCATTACTTACTTAGTCTATTTTGACGATTCTAATGATACATGACAAAACAAGAAAACGAAACATTTTATAACATGTAAGGCGATTTATAAACTAATAGTCAATGATTCAATAGCTTTAAATAGGACAGTAGTTTAATAGGATTAGAAATTAGTAACCCTTAAACTAGTTACTTAGGGGCTGTTTGATAAATCACAGTGATTTAGTACTGAACAATTTAGTGGCCTGGATGATTCATAGGCTCTGTACAAACTTGGTTCTGAATGAAAATGAAGCGTTTGATAACTGTTCTGAATGAATAGTGTATATAACGTAAAATTATCATTTTGACATCGGATATTGCATGATTCTGACAGAATCTCGCAACTGTGTTGATATAATTTGTGAGAAAGAAAATAATAATTAAGACTAAACATAAAAATATACATATTATATATTTATGTAATCATGTAGTAGTCATAACTAAAAGTTATTTTATTATTGACTTTTGTAGTGTGTTTTTACTTTTTATAGTATAAATTAATACTCTAATAGTGACGAGAATATGAAACTCGTATTTGACAACATGCAACAAAAGTAAAACGTAAAGAACGAAACTTTTATGAAACAAATAATAAAGAAATAAAAGTTAGGGAAGCGTGGCTCTACTGAATGACTTAGGAGGCCATTTACCAAGAATGAGTCAGAAGCAAATAGAATCGCTCAGAGCCTCACTTTGTTGCTATCAAACAACACCACCTCTGACCGAATTGGAACTGCCATCTTAATCATTCAATTCAAAGGCTATCAAACCCCCAAACTAGTTACTTAGTTAGTCTCAACTATTAGACCGTAAATAAAGACGTTATTAGGGGTTTCTTTAAATGTCTTGGTTCATAAGTAATGTTTGATACAAAATCACAGTCCATACATTGTACCATGTTTATGAAGGTACAATCGCCTTTATGTAATACCATTTAATTGAGTTGGTTAAGGCTTACTTAAGTGATTTTACAACTACATTCCTCACACATAAGACATATAGATTGGGGCAATTAACATAAAGTGCTTATCAAACACACTTTCACCCCCTAATTGACCCAATATTTTATCTTAATGGTTTATTTACCTTTTATAAACCTCGGCCTTAATACATAAGAGATTCTCATCAAGTACACTTCTTTTAATCATCAATGTCAAATAAAATATAATAGTACCCTAAAAAGTTTAAATTAGTTGCTAAACTAAGACTAGGTGTAACACCCGTTTCCCAGGTGTTGGGACCCCACCCTAGATGAAAATGGATAAAGACCTAATGTGATTGGTTGGTCAACAAAGTTACGTGGAAAGTCAAACCCGATAGTCAAACTAATAGTCAAAGTATGACTAATGTAGTAATATAAAATATGATGCATAACTTAAGGGACTAATGTTGCCTAGTATTAAAGAAGTTATAATATGTTGTGGCTAAAATAGAAGCAAGGAGACTAGAGGGGCTAATTATGTCAAAAGGCCAAAGTTTCCACCTAACTAATCTTATCTAGGAATTTCTAGACAATTCCTCCATTATTGATAAGATGAGGCCGGTTTTAGAGTAGAGAAAAAGAGAGGGAAAAAGTTGGTGATGCCTTAAGAAGAAGAAGAAGATGAAGAGCAAGTGACCATAGTCTCCCTTAGCTATGATCATCACAAGTAAGTATCTATGTTCTTGATGATTAATGAAGTGTTAGATTATGGGTTAAGTGGGTTTCATCATATGATCAAGATATGATCATATGGTGATGTAGAAAGATAGATGAGTATGTCTTATGGGTTATGTTAACCCTTGTTATGTTATTGATTGTTATGTTATTAGGGTTTGATATGTTGTAGAAGATTTATGATGATGATGGATGATAGTGGTGATGATCATGACTTTGATGTTGTTAGCTTGGACTAAGGTAAGTAACTCTCCCTAAAACATGTGTTATGTATGTATTATCATGTATGTGTTATGATGGTGTAAGAACATGGGACTTGGATTCGGGATGGTTGTAAGTTAGGAAGTGGTGGCTAGTGACTTGGCTAGGAGTATGTTAGTTTATCGGCTTTGGACTAAGTAAGGTATGTAGTTGGTTATGATTGTTGTGAATTGATGTTAGTTATGTTATGAGGATATGCGTGATATGGTTGAATGTTGTAGTTTAGAAGCCTTTGAAGCGGTTATGATGCTTATGTGAAAGTATGTGTATGATATGCGTTTTGTGTTGGGTTACTTACTAAGCGTAAGATTATTCTTTTAGTTGTCAATGTTTTATTGTAGGTTCATGTGCGGCGAAATGGAAGTACTTGGACTATAGCCTAAGGATTTGGAAGCGGATTGATAGGTGGATTGCAATTAGGAGCTTAGTATAGAATACCGAGCTCAAGTATAAAGTTTGTACCCCCGTTGGTCTTTTATTAATTTGTAAAGTGTAGTCGTGTGTCAAAATGTATGTCACAGTGGTCATGACGATTTGGGAGTCTAACGATGAGTCAAAGTGTAGTTTATGTGTTTATGCATAAAGTTAAATGGGCGTTTGGTTTAGTTGCAAATATACCCATTTTGTGTAGTAAACGGGTCAAGTGTCGTTGGAACACGTTTGATATGTTAAGATATTGATGTTGGTCAAGTTTGGTATAAATCGGAAGTCGTATGGATGGTTTGTAGTGAAAATGGGTCAAAATGGGTTATTTGCATAACCCGTCTCAATTGTAAAGTACCCTTTCGGGAAGTCGTTCAGTAAATGTTTTTGTATGAAAATGAGCCCAATGATATACCAAGTAAACCTGCAAAGTTTGGTTAAGTTTCGAGTTCGGGAGGTCGGGTTTCCAAGCCGAGATAGCGAAAATTGATTTTCGGGATAGCAAGTTCAAACCTTCGCGGTTTGAACTCAAACTAGCGGTTTGGACTGTTTTTCAGATTTTTGGCAATTTTCAAAAATTCATATCTTTTAATCCGTAAGTCTTCACGGGTCGTACTACCTATTGTTTCGAAGGTAATTGAGTGTACTTTCATTTAAAAATAGTCTAAAGGGCTGAATATTTATAGATTTTTGTCAGTTGTCAAAAGAGTGACCGGATGTCCTTAAAAGTCAAGCGTTTTTGCGTAAAAAGTTTTAATTTTTGGTCTAAACGGGTACGGGGTGTAACAACTTGGTATCAGAGCTTCGGTTTAAGTGAATTAGGTTTTCTTTAGGATTGCCTAGACTTAAACCACTCGTAGACGCGTTAAGTTTAAGTATAAGAAATGCGGCCAAATATTATGTAAGTTATAGGATGTGAATGTTGAGTTTTGAAATGAATTATGTGATTGCTATATGAGTATAGTGATAGGAACTTATGGATGTGTTTTATATGATATATGTTGTGGAAGAATTGATGTGTGAGTGATAGGATTACCGTGTACCTCGAGTTGTATCGGTAATTATTATATGATTATGTGAATGTAGCGAAATATAGAAGTAATGATTTAGACGTGGAAAATAGATGCCTTAGGTGTGCGATGTGAAAGTGCTTATAGCAATAGTGGGATTAGGCTTTGGTTGGATATAAAGTGAATATTGAGAATGTGGACTTACTAATTGTAGAATTAATGAGTTAAACTCGAGTCATTGATTGTTAAGTTATAAAGTGGAATACGTGATATGTTGTATGAGCTTAAGGTGTTAGGAGTTGTGCATGTTTATAGTATTGGTGTGTGCGTAATGTAAGTCCATGGCGGACTAGACGTGCTTAAATGGTAGATTACCGTATGCTCGGATATTGTTGGTGATGGTTATATGATTATGTGATTGTGTGCTATGGTAGTTTAGCAAAGTCGAATGGATGTAATAAGTTGTGTTGTGGTTTGTGGAAATGTGACTAATAATGAAAGTGCATGGCTTGTGTAATAGGGATGACCAAAGCATGACCTTATGAGTAATTATATTAGTGTGATGATCATTAGTGAGGTATTAGAGATGGGTTAGTGGAAAGTCAAAGCATTAGGAGCATGAATATGAACGTGTGGTAACGTTGAATGTGTGTGGTGAAGAAATGATATAAATTATTACATAATAAGTCCGTGATGAACTTAGTAAAGTTACAAAATGAGAAAAGGGCATATGGATTGAGTAAGTGATGAAATAGAGCGAAATTTCCTAAGTACTAATAGCTATAATGAGATGGGCATGTATGAGGTTAAGGTATTGCCATGAAATAATTATATTACGGCTAAGGCGATTAGCGGTAATTATTAATAATGAATGAATGTGTTATAGTTGACGATCTAAGTAAGGTCTACATGTAAAGGAAGCGAGTGAGACTAAAAGGGTAATAGTAAAGATGCGGGATTGGTTAACAAGGATTAAATAATGTAAGTTGTGGTAAGACGTGTAAACACATAGAAGTGTGTAATTATAATAAGCAGGCTCATATGCTCTATGCGCTTGCGTTCACTAAAATATATGAATGTAATAATGTATGTGAGGTGCTTATGACTTGGATCCATTGCTAAAGTGGTAAAGTGTGAATGGTAATGATCCTTCGGGGTGAACGTTAAAAGTGGTATCCTTCGGGATGACCAAGTAAACGAATGTTAAGGAATCATTCGGGATGAATGTTAAAGATCCTTCGGGATGAAAAGTATTGCCTTCATCGGCAAATGGGGTTGCCTACATCCTTGGCAATAAAAGTATCCCCATAATGAATGTGTTAATGATATGGATCCAAGTCTAAAAAGGAAATATGAAGTATAAACAGGATGAAATAATAAAAGTTAAATTGGGAATTAGGAGTAGTAGTGTTATGTCGGGAGTACATAACCATGAGTTTATATTTCTTGATTTACATCGATTGGGACGCCTCTCCATGTAAATGAGGAAGTATAAATGAGTGGGCTTATGTGTTGCCGACACGGCACGAGTAGGGTTAGAGAAGTAGAAAGCGAAAGTTTAGAATTTGTTAGAAAATTATAAGGACTAAGATAGGAGGGTTAGAATTTGACCATGGCTTTTAGTTGAGACTTAGGAGAAACCGTGAGGAGATGAAGAAATTGTAATGATGATATGATGTGCCTTGCGGCGTGGTACAAAATATGATGAATGAAAATAATAGAACGTGCACGTATTAGTTGAGTGTAATTATGCAAAGTCAAATAGCACGAGTTTCTTAAGTATCAAGTAGTCAAAGAATGAGAGTAGGGGATAAAGCAAGTGAGATGGTGATGTAACGGTAGTAGGGCGGACTAGAATGATGATTAGTTGTAATAAGTATGTCCCGTATTATGTAAAATCTAAGCAAGAGTTGTGTGATATAGAAGTAAACGGGAAGTGATGGGATTAAGGTTATGTGATATGTTATAGTATGCATAGAGTTGCAAGATCACTTAGATCGTTGCACTATATAAACTAGGAATTAAGGTGTTAGGAATGAGATGAGTTATGAGACTAAGTTTTGGTTAGAAATGGACGAAAGATTTCGGGGACGAAATCTAAATAAGGGGGATAGAATTGTAACACCCGTTTCCCAGGTGTTGGGACCCCACCCTAGATGAAAATGGATAAAGACCTAATGTGATTGGTTGGTCAACAAAGTTACGTGGAAAGTCAAACCCGATAGTCAAACTAATAGTCAAAGTATGACTTATGTAGTAATATAAAATATAATGCATAACTTAAGGGACTAATGTTGCCTAGTATTAAAGAAGTTATAATATGTTGTGGCTAAAATAGAAGCAAGGAGACTAGAGGGGCTAATTATGTCAAAAGGCCAAAGTTTCCACCTAACTAATCTTATCTAGGAATTTCTAGACAATTCCTCCATTATTGATAAGATGAGGCCGGTTTTAGAGTAGAGAAAAAGAGAGGGAAAAAGTTGGTGATGCCTTAAGAAGAAGAAGAAGATGAAGAGCAAGTGACCATAGTCTCCCTTAGCTATGATCATCACAAGTAAGTATCTATGTTCTTGATGATTAATGAAGTGTTAGATTATGGGTTAAGTGGGTTTCATCATATGATCAAGATATGATCATATGGTGATGTAGAAAGATAGATGAGTATGTCTTATGGGTTATGTTAACCCTTGTTATGTTATTAGGGTTTGATATGTTGTAGAAGATTTATGATGATGATGGATGATAGTGGTGATGATGATGACTTTGATGTTGTTAGCTTGGACTAAGGTAAGTAACTCTCCCTAAAACATGTGTTATGTATGTATTATCATGTATGTGTTATGATGGTGTAAGAACATGGGACTTGGATTCGGGATGGTTGTAAGTTAGGAAGTGGTGGCTAGTGACTTGGCTAGGAGTATGTTAGTTTATCGGCTTTGGACTAAGTAAGGTATGTAGTTGGTTATGATTGTTGTGAATTGATGTTAGTTATGTTATGAGGATATGCGTGATATGGTTGAATGTTGTAGTTTAGAAGCCTTTGAAGCGGTTATGATGCTTATGTGAAAGTATGTGTATGATATGTGTTTTGTGTTGGGTTACTTACTAAGCGTAAGCTTATTCTTTTAGTTGTCAATGTTTTATTGTAGGTTTATGTGCGGCGAAATGGAAGTACTTGGACTATAGCCTAAGGATTTGGAAGCGGATTGATAGGTGGATTGCAATTAGGAGCTTAGTATAGAATACCGAGCTCAAGTATAAAGTTTGTACCCCCGTTGGTCTTTTATTAATTTGTAAAGTGTAGTCGTGTGTCAAAATGTATGTCACAGTGGTCATGACGATTTGGGAGTCTAACGATGAGTCAAAGTGTAGTTTATGTGTTTATGCATAAAGTTAAATGGGCGTTTGGTTTAGTTGTAAATATACCCATTTTGTGTAGTAAACGGGTCAAGTGTCGTTGGAACACGTTTGATATGTTAAGTTATTGATGTTGGTCAAGTTTGGTGTAAATCGGAAGTCGTATGGATGGTTTGTAGTGAAAATGGGTCAAAACGGGTTATTTGCATAACCCGTCTCAATTGTAAAGTACCCTTTCGGGAAGTCGTTCGGTAAATGTTTTTGTATGAAAATGAGCCCAATGATATACCAAGTAAACCTGCAAAGTTTGGTTAAGTTTCGAGTTCGGGAGGTCGGGTTTCCAAGCGGAGATAGCGAAAATTGATTTTCGGGACAGCAAGTTCAAACCTTCGCGGTTTGAACTCAAACCGGCAGTTTGGACTGTTTTTCGATTTTTGGCAATTTTTAAAAACTCATATCTTTTAATCCGTAAGTCGTCACGGGTCGTACCACCTATCGTTTCGAAGGTAATTGAGTGTACTTTCATTTAAAAGTAGCCTAAGGATCTGAATGTTTATAAAATTTTGTCAGTCTTCAAAAGAGTGACTGGATGTCCTTAAAAGTCAAGCGTTTTTGCGTAAAAAGTTTTAATTTTTGGTCTAAACGGGTACGGGGTGTAACACTAGGTACTATGATAACCAAACCCATCACTTTCACATCAGCCACATTATCATCGACTACACCACCAAACTCACAATCTTTTAGGTGCTATGGTCACCACCAAACCCCTTTTTTTTAACAATTTTAAATTAAAACTAAATTAAACTTTTTTTCATAATTAAAAATGATTACATTAATAAATTAAATGATCATAAATATTAAAAAACTTAAAGTAAACTCCACGGGAAGGGTGTTCGACCAAATCGACACGAAGGGTTTTGATGTGTGTATGTCGATTTGATTTTTCTGATAACTTGTAGTGTTTGTTCCCGAGTTCGTACAAGTTCGTCCTCCTGATGTGCTTCCTCCGGATGCCAATCGGGAGATATCGTCTTCCCTTTGTGTTTATCATATTACATAAGGATGAGTATATACATCATACTTCTTATTTTATTAATAGACATCTGTCATGCGGGATTGGTTAATGTATCCCATTTTTATTGAGAAATCCAAATGCTCATTCCACATATTTCCTTGTCACTTCATGCATTCGCTTATACCGTGTTCGCTTGTGGTCATTATCGTTTGGATGTGAAGTCGACTTAAGAAGTGCCACTCGTTCCAGATATATCCATCAACAAGATAACATCCCCATCTGTAGCTTACGTCGTTAGCCACAAATGGAACCTCTGGTGCTTTTCCGTATTAGAGATCGTTGAACTCTCACATTTTCATTTATTCTTAATAAACAATGTTGCTCTTTTTAAAAATGATAAGTTCATACTATTAACTTCTTCTTTTTCGATGAGTCTGTGAACATGTATGTTTCGAAGTCCATTTGGAAAATGAGAAACGATAAATATTTTGTTTGAGTTGTGTAGATATTGAGAAATGTGACATTTGAAGTTGTGATAAAAATGATGGGGGTTGCCAATAACAAAATATAAATAAAGTGTTATTTTTTATTTAAAGCCAGGGGGTTGCCAAACCACAAAAATTCCAGGGTGGTTCGGTTCGGTGGTGATCACAACCAAACAACGTCCAAAAACAGACCATCGCACGTGGTGGTTGGTGGTCTCGATAGAGTTCGCGCGTGGTGGAGGCCACCACCTGGTGGTGCTTCACGACTAGCCTAATTTAAAAGTGCACATGTATTAAAACCCCTTAATTCTTTTTTTTCAATCTCACACATGTTTGGTCATATACTGATAGATATTTATTCTAATATTTAGAGAGAAAAGTAAAAATACAAGTCTCAAACATAAAAAAACATTATCTCTCATGTAATCGACGAATTGGGACCATGCGTTTGACAAGACTAATGGGTCTCATGTTTACACATTCGAAGATATAACCAAATCACGTCGTTCTGTCTACTTTGATGGAGATCCCAAGAGCACAGCACCGAGTGCAGTTTCGTACGGAGTGAACATCATGTCGTCTCTTTCAAAAATGAGTATGTCCCCAACCGCAGGCTCCTTAAAAAATATATCGGGTTCTGTGTGTGCGATGTCATAAAGCTGCTTACTTAACCTCTGCCTAGGTGTCATAACAAACTTCTCAAGGCATGATCGTCGACGCTTGGGAATGTTTTTAAAAGCTTGATCCAAGAGCCCTACAAAACCAAAAAAATTATATTCATAAATTCTAAAAGTAAAAATGAATAATTAATAAGGGTTGGATTTAAAAGATGAAAAACATATAACAATATCACAAATACGTTGCTTAATTACTTGTAAAAGTAACCCATTAACGACCACAACACTTAAATATTTTTATCCATATATTTAATGTAAAAAATTTTGAAAGGTGCTGCAAAGGCAAGTATTATCTCTAACCATCATAATTTTACAAATAATTTCTTTCTTGTAACTTGTTCATTGGCTTTTAAAATATATGTATAAATATAGGTTGTTACATGTGAATATTTTATATATCATATGCTTAAAAACTAAAATTGCATACTTTGACATATTTATATCATTGATGACTTTTCATTCAATATATACTTATTGTATCATCTATTATACAATAAGAGAAATCACAAATTTGAAAATGGTCACTTTAGCTTGAACAATAGGAGATCATGATTTTAAAATGAAGCCTTTTGATTGGCTAATATTAGTCAAAATTGAATATGATTTGGTTAACATTACAATAAAGGGTTTTTTCTTAACATGTACCATCGGGCACATGTTAAGGTATAGTTATTAAATGAAATCTTATCATATAAGTTTGCAACTATTACACATTAATTAAACTAAAAATTTGTTATAATTATATAAAATCATCAATTAAATAAACTAAAACCTGACTTCTTCACTCAAGCACGTGCCCTCGGAGTTAGAAAAAATCCATATAAAATATGACTTATGAGTAAAATAGGCATAAAATTTAAGATTGTATCAATTACACTTGAATTGATTAGAGTTAGGAGTTATGCTTACACAAAAAGAGATTGATTGCCCATATATATTTTTTAGGGGTTTTTGCATATATATCTTTCCGAAAATGCATAATTGCATATATATCCAAAGCATGCATAAAAACCATTGTACTATGTGCATCAAAAACCTGTACAAAGGATATATATGCAATTATTCACTTTGGGAGGGATATATATGCAATTATGCCTTTTTTTATATAACAACATTTTTTTTTCATTTACCACCATAAGATACTATGTAAAGTAGTAATAAGTAACTTATTTGTATTTCTATTCCCTGTACTTTTATTACTAATGGTGGCGACCATCCCAAATTGCTCTCAAATTGATAGGAAAAATAGAAATTACATTGAGAAAGAAAAAAGTTACTAAAGTTGACAATAAAACAAATGTTATCCTTATGTTTTGATAGTGAGTATAGTTTCTATTGCATTTTGTTGCGAGTTTATATAACTTTATACTATTTGTACATAGCAAGTAACAGATTATGTATCTCGTTAAGTAAGTCTTTAAACCTATAATTCTTAAATAATCTATACATTGCTTTCTTAAAAACATAAGTTATTATTTGCTTCAAGTTGCTAAAAGATACAGAGGTATATTTAAAAGCCATATTAAATTAAGTTTTATTCTTCCTATTCAGATCTGTAGTATTCTTTATTTGAAATAGGTCGTACGTTGCGGCGGGGTTTGAAAATTTGAATTTTTTTTGTGGGAATAAATCTAAAAATTGCAAATTTATCAAACCTTACGATATTGTCAAAATACGATACAGTTTAGTGTAATTTATTGATTGTATTTGTAGATAAATGTTGAAAAAACAATAGTTTCTTATAAAACCGAGAAAAAATTAAAAAAGGATTTCAGTATTGAGCTAATTTCAAGCGAAATTCAAAGACCTTTCTATTGGTATAATTTATAAGAAAAATGTTGAATTAATGTATTTCTAAAATTTGTACCAAGTGTTTTCCACCCTTAAAATTTGTACCATTTCAAATTCAACTTTCATAAAATCCTGTTTATGCTTACATATTTTACAAATTTTCGTACTAAACCTAGAGTGGGTTTAGTTGTAGAAAATGAGGGTCATCTTTTAAATTCTTTTATTAAATTTGACAAAATAGAAAAGGGCAAATGACAAAAAAATGCATCAAACTTGACACTTTTTGTGATTGTGTGTAGACAACTAATTATTTTCTTATTATGTGTACTGAACTTTCAAATTTCGATCATTGTGTATATTTTGTGACTATTCTGCCATGTAAAATGACCATTTTACCCTTCGAAATTTGAAAAGTAAGGGTAAAATGGTCACAAAATACACAGAATGATCGAAATTTGAAAGTTCAGTACAAACAATAAGAAAATAAATAGTTGGTTACATACAATCACAAAAAATGTCAAGTTCGATGTATTTTTTTGTCATTTGCCCAATAGAAAACGTGTTGATTGAGTGTTTTCTAAAAAAATATGTAACTGAATTTTTTAAGTTATTACTAAGCTTTAAAATAATTAAGTTTATATAATTCGCAAAATCTTTCTTGCACTATTCACTTTTTCTAATTGAGTTAATTTCATATATACCCAATATAAAATTTAAAATGTCATATTTACCCAACTAAAAATCAAAATGACATATATACCTAATTTAAACATCATAGTGATATCTACATTTTTTTATCATTTAAATCATTTGAAAATAGTTCTACATCACTAAAACTAGGGCTGAGCAAAACCGATAAAGAACCGAACCGACCCGACAAAACTGACAAAACTGAGTAAAACCGAACCGAACCGAGTAACTTCGGTTCGGTTCTCGGTTTAGGTTTTACCGATTTTCGGTTTTCGGTTCAGGTCAGTTTGTGTCGAAAACCGAGAAAAACCGAGAAAAATTGAGAAAAACGAGTTTCAAAACCGAGAACCGAACTGAATCAAGAAAATCGAGTAATTTCGGTTTCGGTTTCGATTTGGGTTTTTCTCGAGTTTCGGTTTCAGTTTTGTCGGTTCGGTTTTGACCCGATGCTCACCCCTAACTAAAACTACCATTCTACCCTTGATAATATAACTAAGATATTTTTCATCTTTATTTACATATTTATCATTGATACAATCCTAATTAACTAATTTCATCAGAGGTAAAACATTTCTTTGTGAAGCATAATACACCACCTGATGTACGAAACAGACATAACCGGGTGGTGTATTGATACCACTATAAGACACTATGCTTAAAAAAGGTACCATGTTTTTTGTTTATGTAAGATTCATTAAAAATTATAACCATTAACATACTCAGTTGGTATACTCGCTACTGATTATAGAAAATAATGTAACTTTACTGTAACACCCCGACCCGACAAGGGTAAAGATATCACAATAATGGATTCACATCAGATCAAAACAAAGCATACATCTTCAGTAATACAAAAATCTCAAAGGATTACAAATGAAATAATGAATCTACAAGGTTACAAATGAGAACTTCCAAAAACACTAATTCTAAAATATATTATCTTCTAGTCAACTCTAATCCAGAATAGCTATCCAATCTTCTAAGTCCAAGGTACACTCTCCACTCATTCCCAGCTTTCCTACTAAAACCTACCGCAGGAAAAGAAATGCGGCTGAGCTACGAGAGCTCAGTGAACAGATATAACGATAACAAAAGCAGTAACAGATAGCAGCACAAAGAAAACCAAGAATACAGACCATACCGATACAAAGTCAAAGCGAAAGGAGTAAGGAACGGAATAAGGACAAAAGAAAAGAAATAAGGAAAAGGAAACAATAAAGTTATAGAATAAGGGAAAAAAAAACAGAAATCTGTCACGAGCCCAGATAACAGATAATACCATAGCATATCAATATAATAAAACAAACCTGTGTAGAGTGATCAGCTCTCAGACAATGTGAAAGACGTGTATCGCACACACCGTCAGTCACCAGATATAATAACAATAAACATATAACATAAACAGAGAACAGATCAAATCTAGGATGCACTCATACGCCCCCGCAGACAAATCATAATCATAATCATAATGGCCATAGCAGATAATAAATAAGGGACGGAACAGGTCATCACTCTCCTGCCCTAGAGTCATGTCAAAGGTGCGTCAATGACATGGACATGAAACCCTCATGCCTAGTGATTGGCTCGGACATCAGACTGTAGGTCAAAGGTCAGATGTACTATCAAAATAATCAAAAGTCATACCTTAAGGGTACATGGCAAAAGGTTCATGTCAAACAGTTTAGAAATAAATGTCAAAGGTTCAAATCAAAGTTTATCAGATTAAGTTTTATATCAAAGTTTAAGTTCAGATTAAAATGATTATATCAAATGGTTCAGAAGATTATATCAAAGGTTCATAATTAAGAGTTCGTTGCAAAAGTTCATTTTAGAAATTCCTGTCAAAAGTTCATTGAAAGCATTCCTTTAATAACGGTTTTCAATAAAATGATCTTTCAGAATAGTTTTCATAAAATAATCTTTCAAAACGGTTTTTCATAAAAACATTCTTTAAAACTAGTTTTCACAAAAGTTAACAACTGTCATATAAAATAGTATCATATCACCATTCATAATCATTCTTTTAAAGTAACTGATTTTTCTCAAAACATTTACAGGTCATAATTAAAAGATTTTCGCATAACAGATTTTTATATCAGGTGTCGTAACAACAGGGAATCATGAAAAAGGTTCAAAGCAAGGAGGATTATAATAAGGACATCAACTCAGAAGTAAAACAGATCAGAACATGAAAGAGATCATCGAAGGTTCACAAAACAAAGAGATCACATGAAAGGTTCACAAACAGAAGGGAACATAGCAATGGTATAGGGAATCCTAATAAGGAAAATGAAAAACTGAAAGAAAAGGGAATGAAAAACCCTTACTGAAAAAAAAAGGGCAGAATATCTGTACCTTATTAGCAAAGCAAAATAAGCAAGACAAACACGGAACAGAATCAGGGCTCCTCCTTCTTTACACCTAAAGGAGTAGAAGACGGAATTATAAAGGACTCTAACTCAGATTACTATTTTTAGTTTACCGTTCCATTTTAAGTAACTTTCTATTTTTAGTAGCTTTCCAGATTTAGTAAGTTTCCATAATTAGCAGGTTTCCATATTTAGTACGATATTAGTACCCCAGATTAGGTCAAGTTCTTATTTAAGGATTATTATGGAATTTAAGTATATTTTATCAAGTTACAAAAGTTTAGGGTTAATTATGACAAGTATACATAGTTTAGGGTTTTAATAGTAAATTTACCAAAGTTGAAGGTTTAAAAATAAAAGTATCATAATTATCCTTTCGAACCCATAGGTTTTCCAGAATTACACATTTAACCTTTAAGTTTCACAATTTACCATACACACCCCTTTAGTTAATTAATTTACAATTTACCTTATAATTATATAAATTACAATCTAACCCTTATCATAGTTACATTTACACATCAAGCCCTTTATTTCACAAATTTACAGAAAATACCCCTTTAAATATATTAAGTGTACGACAACCCCTTAAGTTTCGGAAATTACAAAACAAGTCCCTTATATTTACAAAACTTACAATTCGATTCATAAATTATTAACAATTACATATTAAGTCCATGAATATTCAAAATTACCCATTACACCCTTCATAATATTATTTACACCGAGAACCTTAAAGTTTCCAGAAATTTCACTTTTAGTCCCTCCTTTTAATTAAATTCCAATTCGACACCATATTTACAAAATAATTCCTTATCTCGCCCAATTTAAATATAAGACCCTCATGTTATAATTTTTATATATTCTCCCAGATCTATATAACATTACAAAAATATCCCACAAGTTTTAAAAATTACAAAACACCCCCTTTACATTTTATTTTTAATTCGGTATACAAAAATATATATCAAAACTAAACCCTAATAATCCCAATCATTATGTAATCATTATATCATCATAGTACAACATTTATTTCCAGGTTTCATCATCCAAAACCCTCATCCAATCGGTTTTAATATTTTTCACGATTTTCCTTTATTTTCTCATAAAAATACGATAACCCAAATAAATTCGAAAGCCACGATTTAGGACCCAATAATTCGAATGACCATTTTTCTTATGATATACGAAGCATATAGAACTCATGAAAATTACATAGCAAGCTCAGAAAAATTGCATGTATTTTAGATAGCCCGATTACGTTTTTAGGGTTTATTAGCTCGTTATTTGTCATACGATTTATATAGTGTGCATGATTCGATTCCACCATTTTTCACACGTTATATATGATAAGGAGAGTGTTAGAAAAATACCAGAAAATTTATAGAACGAAGGAATCACACGTTGTGATTTTATGTGACTCGGTACAAGGTTTTTCGACCCAAAAATTCGTCACGCCTAAACGAACGATCCCAGAGGTGTGTAGCTATTTTTCCCACCTTCTTGGCACTAGGAAGAACACCAGAAAAATACTCCTTTGCTTCAGAAAATTCGGATCAAGTGTGTGTGATTTTTGTGTGTATCGGCTATTAGTTTTTAGGGTTTGTTGGCAAATAAAAATTATGGGGTTGGTTATATGATAAATTCCGAGCATCAAGGGGGAGGAAAATGGCTATAGAACCGGTCTTGATTGACCAAGAAATCAATCTTCCATATTTAGATTATTTCCTTTAATTAATTTGTATTTTAAATGATTTTAAATAATAACAAATATATGTAAGGTGTTTTAAATTCGGCCCATGTAGTTTTTAAAAGTGTAATTATACTCTTTTGTACATTGTAAAAATATTAGAAGCTTGCCTCAAAATTATCTCACTTGATTTGTAGTTCGTTTCCAGAGATTCGGGATTAATTCGGTACTTGATGCGCGTGATGTGTCGTTGCGGTTTAGCAGTTAATGCCTACTCAAGTTTTAAATTTATATTTAGCCGACTTATCAATAACACACACACTTAACGAGCAGTGTACCCGGTCAGTATGAATATAATGGTAAGTAGAGTGTCAATCACTAAGAGTGGAACGTATTATCTAGTTATTCTAATCAGTATTTTAATATCCTAACGCAAGGGGGTTTCAGCCTGAGAGACTGGCACGGTTTGTTTGCAATTAAATAATAAAATAAACCAATAGGCACGAATCAGCAAGTAGCACACACGTACACAGATAAATACTCGAGACAATAAGAGGGCTTGTCCTTATGATTAAGTAGATTGTCACTTGTTTTATTGATAGCTTTATATGAAGTGTATGTAGTTAACCCTTTCTCGTTGGTCCTATTCTTATCGGCGAGTAAACCCTTAATGATTACTTATGTCTAAAAGTTATTCCTAAGTGATCAATTTAGAAATAACCGTGGGAGCCACATTATGTCCCGCAGTCAAATGCCCGCAAGCCACTAATAAACACAGAGGTTATCAATGCACTTATAAGTAGTAACCAAAGACATCAACATATAAACTTTAATTGATGGGAAAGCAAGTATTAAAGGGAGTGAAATCTTTCGTTGTCACATTACACAAGCCACCAATCCTGATGAATTAAAGTTTGCTAACACAATAAAACAAAACTACTTAATGAATTAAATACATGCAGCACCTTCTTACAGCTCTTGTATCTTTGATTTGGGTGTGTCTTGTGCTGCCTCCTTGACTGAATTCGTCCTAGGGTTCTGCTGTTCGGACTTAGGTTCTAATGTTCGGAACTCTTTAATTCGTCTGGTCTACGGGGTATTTATAGTTTCTGTCTGAGGGAAGATGCGGCGCATCTAAGGAGTAGATGCGGCGCATGTACTTAACTTCGCGTGGGGTCCAAGATTATAATATTCAGGAATATTCGTACACCGCCAGAAGATGCGGCGTAACTCCATGATTAGATGCGGTGCATGTCCTCTTGTATCTTGGATCGTATCTGGTGATATCTTGATAGAGATGCGGCGCATGTCATGAGTGAGATGCGGCGCATCTGGAGCAGATTTAACTTGATCTTGTCCATTTCAGTAGACTCTTCACTTTATGCATGTTTTGCTCCATAATCAGTCCAAAATCGCTAAGTTTCACCAAATGCTTGTTTTTACCTGAGAATTACAAAAGTAAACGATTAAGTATCAATCCTCATACATAATATAGTAAAACAAGTCAAATTAATAGGATAAATGATAGTAATAAAATGTACTTATTTGAGTTCATCAAATATCCCCCACTTGAACTTTACTTGTCCCCAAGTAAACCTTAGAATTTCTTTTATGAAAATGTATCCTAAAAGATGTTAGGATTTATTTTTATATTTAAGCATGTATTCGTTTATTTCATAATCACACAACTAAACACTTAACGAATTAGAAGTAAAATAAAATAAGTCGATAAAAGCAAATCTAATCGTTTAACTGTCCAGTCATGACGAATATTCTATCATAAGCTTGGCAAGTATACACATCTCCCCACTAAAGCTAAGGAATAACAAGTCTAAAGCGGTAAAAAGGGTTTTTTAGGCTTAAGGGCTAATTATTCTCTTTCACTATTGATTTCAAATTCCAGAAAAGGCGACAAAATCACAAATACATGATCGAATCCACGAACACGATACTTGCAATTGCTCAAATCCTTAACTCGAATAGGCTAAAGATAGGTCCAAACTTCACCAATAATAATATATCAAAAAGGGCGACAAAATCATAAATACATAGCCGAATCCACGACTACGATACTTAAGATTGCTCAAATCCCTAATCTCAATAAATCAAAGGTTCGGTTGGATAAAGAATAATAAAGGGTATGGATAACATTTGGGATATAAATTGGTGTAAAAATAAAAAATAAACAAAACAAATAAATTAAAATCCTAAGTGTGGTTAATCACTATCCCAACCATCCCATGAATAAGACTCATATCATCGAATAACTCACGCTTTAACACTTGAAACACACGCTTTAGGTGGACACGAATTATACTCAACAAGATCTTAATCAAAGAATAAACCTTAATTGGCGTTCCCATAACTGCCAATTCCCATTCAATCCATAAATATAGTACAACAAATAGTGGTGATATCGACCACTTACATAACTTTACATAAGTTGGTTAAAAAAAAAACATCCAACTCTTTTTTTTCTTTTTCTTTTTCTTTTCTCAATTTTTTTCGATTTTTTTTTTTTTTTTTTTTTTTAACTAAAGATGTGTAAAATTTCACCACATCACTATAATGATAATTCTGGATAATTTTTCCATACTTTTCATACTTCAGAAATAACGGTAATAGTGAAAGTAGTAAACACACGAAAAATAAACTCAAAAATATACAATATTTACTTTCACTCCAATTGCATTGTGCAATTTCCCGACCTAACCAAAGATAATGAATTACGCACGCGAACACAGGTAATGTAAGGAAACACACTTTGCCTATAGCAATCAACCAACCACGGATTCTAATCTACAGGGTAGGCTAAGGTGTAAAGGTGTAACGAAACATTTTAAACATAGGTGTAAGAAACGAAAGGAATGGCTCTGAGTGTTTTTCTAGGGGTATCTTACTCTAAAAATGAGAGTAACAAAAGGGTTTATACGGGGGTTAACTAACCAGTGTAGTTAGTTAATAACACATAACATATAATAGGCTATTTGGGTGTAATCCTAGAATTTTACCAATTTAGACAAGTCATTCCAATTATATAAATAATACTCATTATGGTGGTCTCGAATAGTATACAAGCCAAGTTCTAAAGTTTACAAGTCACCGGCACACTCATAGATTTGTGAATTTTGAAAAATCACAATTTTTGAAAATAACGTCATGTGTGCAGTTATGCAACTTAGATCTTAAACAAAAACATGCTAAAAAAAATTTTTAAGTTTGATATATTAAGCACATTTTAAGCATAATTTTTGAAAAAGTTTAGGACAAGTAATTGTTAAGTGTTCTAATTCTCCAATCCCCCCACTTAAGTTAAACAACGTCCTCGTTGTTTGTATAAAAGGTTAAAACTGGAAAATAAAAGAATTAGAACAGAAAAACTCCCCTGAGATTTGCTCGGTATGATCCTCCATTAGTATAAGAGCAAAAATCATCTTTCTTGTGGATTAGAACGTTAAAGCTTCATACTTGATGTATCCACAGGAAACTATAATACCACCAACACTTTAAAACACACCTAAGATAAGAAAGGTTCAAACTTGCATAATACATTAGTAGTTAGGAAAAAATAAAACTTAAAAATTAAAACTGAAAATCATCAGGTCAGTCGATGCGCCGTATCTTATTGAAGAAGATACGCCGTATCGAGCCTGGAATAAATACGGATCAGAATAAAGATGCGCCGCATCCTTAACCAGGGATGCGCCGCATTAAAATAAACTGATAAATAGTTTTAAAGTCGAAAATAAAAATGCAGAAAAATAAAATAAGATATGACCATTGCAGGAGATGCGTCGCATCTCAGAATTGAGATGCGCCGTATCCTCGGCGGGCTGACTGACTCGACACATAAAATAGAATAGTAAATAGATAAATCCGGGTTGTCTCCCGGTAAGCACTTGTCTTTATTCCAGAGTCTTCAAGTTAGACTCACGTTCAGCTCTTCACTCCAATACTTCAGGTTCAAACTCCACCACCTCGTTCTCATTATCCTCAATTTTATTATCAAAGTATTTCTTCACACGTTGCCCGTTCACTTTGAATATGTAACCATTTTTATCGCATATTTCAATAGTTCCATATGGATACACTTTCTTGACAACGAACGGTCCCGTCCATCTTGATTTAAGTTTACCAGGATACATCTTTAATCTGGAATTAAACAGTAGCACTTTCTCTCCAATAGTAAACGTTTTATCCCCACGTAACCTCGAGTCATGCCATCTTTTAGTTCTTTCTTTGTAGATCTTAGTATTTTTGTAGGCCTCATCTCTTAGTTCATAGAGTCCATTAAGTTCCATGAAACGGTTCTTCGTTGCAGCTTCCATATCCATATTACAGTTCGTCAAAGCCCAATATGCACTTTGTTCAATTTCGACCGGTAGGTGGCATGCTTTTCCGTATACAAGACGAAACGGAGTGCATCCTGTTGGTGTCTTATAGGCCGTACGAAATGCCCATAAAGCATCGTTTAACTTGTCAGACCACCCTTTTGGATTATATCCAGTCGTTTTTTCAAGAATTCGTTTTATAGCTCTATTGGTTACTTCAGTTTGGCCATTGGATTGAGGATGGTATGCGGTGGAAACCCTATGATATACTCCATATTTTTGCAAGGCTTTTCCCAGATGGTGATTACAAAAGTGTGTTCCCCTATCACTAATCAATGCTTTAGGTATTCCAAACCTAGAGAACAAACTTTGCAAAAATTTAAGTACTACCTTGCTGTCGTTTGTTGGAGATGCTTGCGCTTCGATCCATTTTGATACGTAATCAACAGCAACTAAAATATATTTATTACCTTTAGATTCAGGAAACGGTCCCATGAAGTCTAATCCCCATATGTCGAAAACTTCACATACATGGATATAGTTTTGCGGCATTTCGTTTCTTGATGTAATATTTCCGGATCGTTGACACGCATCACATCCTTTTATATAATCTTTCGCATCCTCCAACATAGTGGGCCAATAAAATCCCGCATCCAGGATCTTTCTTCTTGTGATGACTGGACCGTGATGTCCCCCTGTTGGCCCTGAATGGCAATGTGCCAATATTGCTGCGATGTCATCACCGTCTACGCATCTTCGTATAATATTGTCAGGACATAATTTAAAGGCATAAGGTTCATCCCAAATATACTCGTTAGCGCGAGTTATAAACCTTCTTTTCTCGTCGGATGTTAGCCCTTTTGGAATTTCATTTGCAACAATAAAGTTTATAAAGTCGGCATACCATGGTCCATTATTATTGCTCTTAATTCCAACCATCATAAGGTGTTCATCAGGAAAGTCATCAGCTATTTCCCTCTCGTCAAGCACCTCCATATCAGGGTTTTCAAGTCTGGATAAGTGGTCAGCAGCTAGATTCTCGGCACCCTTTTTATCTTTAATTTCAATATCGAATCCTTGGAGCAATAAAACCCACCTAATAAGCCTTGGTTTGGCATCCTGTTTATTGAACAAATACTTCAAAGCAGAATGGTCAGTGTAAACCATAGTTTTTGACAATATAAGATATGATCTAAATTTATCGAATGCAAAAACTACTGCTAAAAGTTCTTTTTCCGTGGTGGTGTAGTGTTCTTGGGCATTATTCAATGTTTTGCTAGCATAATAAATTGGCTTAAATTTCTTATCTATCTTTTGGCCAAGTACGGCTCCAACAGCATAATCACTAGCATCACATATTAGTTCAAAAGGCAGATTCCAATCCGGCGAAATTATAATGGGTGCTGAAGTTAGTTTTTCTTTAAGTATATTAAATGCCTTTTTGCAATCTTCAGAAAAATCAAACTTTGCATCCTTTAGCAACAATTGGGTCATAGGCCTAGATATTTTTGAAAAATCCTTTATGAACCTACGATAAAATCCAGCGTGCCCTAAAAAACTTCTAACGCCTTTTACGTTAGTGGGGTAAGGTAGTTTGGCAATTACATCAATTTTAGCTTTATCGACTTCTATACCTTTTCCATAAATTTTGTGTCCTAACACAATTCCCTCTCTAACCATAAAATGAAATTTTTCCCAATTAAGAACAAGGTTAGTTTCTTCACACCTAGCA
This sequence comes from Artemisia tridentata subsp. tridentata, assembly GCA_021014915.2. Classification (NCBI taxonomy): domain Eukaryota; kingdom Viridiplantae; phylum Streptophyta; class Magnoliopsida; order Asterales; family Asteraceae; genus Artemisia; species Artemisia tridentata. The sequence goes on along the minus strand of CP139507.1, from coordinate 327,152,163 downwards.
AGCATTTTATCAAGTTTAAAGAGACAATCATTAAATGAGTTACCGAACACCGAAAAGTCGTCCATGAAGACTTCCATAAAGTCTTCGACCATATCATGGAAGATAGCCGTCATACAACGTTGGAAAGTAGCAGGGGCGTTGCATAGTCCGAACGGCATTCTCCTATAGGCGAAGGTTCCATAAGGGCAGGTGAAAGTCGTCTTCTCTTGATCCTCGGGGGCAATGGGTATTTGGAAGAAACCTGAAAAAACCATCCAAAAAACAATAATAATCATATCCTGATAGTCTTTCTAACATTTGATCAATAAATGGAAGAGGGGAGTGATATTTTCGCGTAGCATCATTGAGTTTGCGGTAGTCGATGCAAACTCTCCATCCGGTAACAGTTCTTGAAGGGATTAGCTCATTGTCGTCATTGAGTACTACCGTCATTCCTCCTTTTTTTGGTACAACGTGGATAGGACTGACCCACAAGCTGTCGGAAATTGGGTAGATAAGTCCGGAGTCAAGTAACTTTACGATTTCATTTTTCACCACATCTTGGACTTTTGGATTCAAACGCCTTTGAGGTTGGATAGTTGGTTTGAATTCATCCTCCATAAGGATTTTATGTGTACAAAATGACGGGCTAATTCCCTTAATATCAGACATACTCCACGCTAATGCTCCTCTTCGTTTATATAGTACCAGCAAAAGAGACTCTTTTTCTTTTGGCGTTAAGTCAGATGCAATAATAACGGGTGAATTAGTATTTCCGTTTAAATAAGCATATTCCAAAGTAGAAGGAAGATCCTTAAGCACAGGTTTAACATTATCAATTTCAGTAGCACTAGCGGAATAAACCTGTTCTTTAATTATATCGCTGCTGTCATCAGATAGATGCGCCGCATCGAGGTTTTCGATGCGCCGTATCTCGTTACATACAGCAGAATCAGCAGCTAAATTATAATCAATAGTATTCTCATCAACTTGATCTTCTATAGCAATTGTGTTTTCCAAATTTTTAAGCAGAAAAGAATCAAGCAAATTACTTTTTAACAATTTCTGAGTAAATTGATTAATCGTGTCATCAGAAACATCGATATTATAACATTCATCATCATCGGAATTATCTTTACTCATAGATTGTTCCATGTTAAACTCAACCTCATCTTTTCCTATGGTAAGAGTTATCTTTTTATTAAAAACATCAATCATGGCCCTAGCAGTGGCTAAAAATGGTCTTCCTAATATTATAGGAGTTCTAGAATTTTCAGGCATATCAAGGATAACGAAGTCGATAGGTAATTCAAATTTATCAACTTTTATTAATATATTTTCCGCTATTCCTAATGGGTATTGTATGGACCTATCAGCTAGTTCTAAGCACATCCTAGTAGGTTTTGGTTCACCAAGACCTAATTTATCATACATAGAAGAGGGCATAAGACTTATACTAGCTCCTAGGTCGGCTAAGGCATTTTCAATATGCAAATTTTTAATTTGACAAGGAATAGTGAAACTCCCTGGATCTTTTTCTTTAGACGGAAGTTTGTTGAGCAATGCCGCTGAGCTTCTTTTCTCCATTGTTATGGTGCAAGCCTCTTCGAGTTTAGACTTGTTTGTAAGCAAGCTTTTCAGATATTTAGAATATTTCGGCATTTGCACTAGGGCTTCCATAAATGGTATGCTTAGCTGCAGCTGCTTGAGATTCTCCAGGAATTTCTTTTGATAGGCATCTTCTTTCTCTTTCCTTACCCTATGTGGGAAGGGTGGTGTTGATCGTTTAGGTTCAACAGAAGGTTCTCTTCTAATTACAGGTTCTGGATCAGTCTCTTTTGGTTGCTCTTGCTCAGGTGGTAAAGATTCAGGGGAAATTTTGTTTGTACTGTCATCCTCGGGTGTTTCTCCGATTTGAAAGGTTGACTTTCCGCCTCTAGTTGTAATTCCTTTCAGATCGTGCCTTACCAAAAGAACCTTGTTAAGCACTGTTGACAATTGGTGCACTTCAATTGCCAAACCATTGATCATATTGTTTTGTTCCTTTAGTAACAGCTCATGACTGCCTTTGAATTCAGTGATAAAGTTCCTTGCTTCATGATGTTCTTGTTCATTGGCTTGAGCGATTAGTAGTGCAAACTCTTCCATAGTAAGGTTTCTTTGGGGTTTTCCGAACCAGTTTGGGAAAATATCGAACATTGTTCCTGAAAATTAAGAACAAGAAGATTTCAAAGTAAAAGTTTCCTAGTATAAGGGTAAGTCAGAATATTTTCCGTTCGGAAATTAGAAAAGAATAAAAGTTGCTGATATCTGCAGACGATGCGCCGTATCCAAAAAGTTGGATACGCCGTATCTTATAATCGTTAAAATTTAATCAGACTTTATTCAGAAAATAGATACGCCGCTTAGAATTTAAGAATGCGCCGTATCGAATTAATTAATCAAAAATCAACTTATCTAATTAAAATTAAATGCGTCGTATTAACGAAAGTTAATGCGCCGTATTTTCGTTACGTTTAAAAATAAATATCGATTTTTGATTCAGAAAGATGCGCCGTATCGATATAGATCGATGCGTCGTATCTGTTTAATAATTTGCAAACTGTTTTTAATTAAAATAATAGATACGCCGTATCTGCAAAGGCAGATGCGTCGTATGGCGTTAACGTTTAGAAAATTTTTTTATCGAAAACAGATACGCCGTATCTGCAAAAGCAGATGCGTCGTATTACTTTATCGCTTTTAAAAAAATTTCGTATTAAAAACAGATACGCCGTATCTTGGGGAAAAGATGCGTCGTATCGAATTAATTAAACGCGTTGTATTTTTAAAAATTAAACGCAATACGCCGTATCTGAGAGATCAGATGCGCCGTATTGTTTGATTTAGCACAGTACAACGATAGCAGAACAGAAAAATACGAAAAATAAAAACAAAAATTAAACACACGAAAATAAAAACAAATAAAGCAAACAAATAACACAAAACAAATAACACACAGTACAACAAATATGCAAAATAATACAATGATGCAATTAATCTAATAAAAAGAAAAACCTAATTAAAATACTAATCAAATTAACAGATAATAACAATTCACTCCCCGGCAACGGTGCCAAAAACTTGATGCGCGTGATGTGTCGTTGCGGTTTAGCAGTTAATGCCTACTCAAGTTTTAAATTTATATTTAGCCGACTTATCAATAACACACACACACTTAACGAGCAGTGTACCCGGTCAGTATGAATATAATGGTAAGTAGAGTGTCGATCACTAAGAGTGGAACGTATTATCTAGTTATTCTAATCAGTATTTTAATATCCTAACGCAAGGGGGTTTCAGCCTGAGAGACTGGCACGGTTTGTTTGCAATTAAATAATAAAATAAACCAATAGGCACGAATCAGCAAGTAGCACACACGTACACAGATAAATACTCGAGACAATAAGAGGGCTGTCCTTATGATTAAGTAGATTGTCACTTGTTTTATTGATAGCTTTATATGAAGTGTATGTAGTTAACCCTTTCTCGTTGGTCCTATTCTTATCGGCGAGTAAACCCTTAATGATTACTTATGTCTAAAAGTTATTCCTAAGTGATCAATTTAGAAATAACCGTGGGAGCCACATTATGTCCCGCAGTCAAATGCCCGCAAGCCACTAATAAACACAGAGGTTATCAATGCACTAATAAGTAGTAACCAAAGACATCAACATATAAACTTTAATTGATGGGAAAGCAAGTATTAAAGGGAGTGCAATCTTTCGTTGTCACATTACACAAGCCACCAATCCTGATGAATTAAAGTTTGCTAACACAATAAAACAAAACTACTTAATGAATTAAATACATGCAGCACCTTCTTACAGCTCTTGTATCTTTGATTTGGGTGTGTCTTGTGCTGCCTCCTTGACTGAATTCGTCCTAGGGTTCTGCTGTTCGGACTTAGGTTCTAATGTTCGGAACTCTTTAATTCGTCTGGTCTACGGGGTATTTATAGTTTCTGTCTGAGGGAAGATGCGGCGCATCTAAGGAGTAGATGCGGCGCATGTACTTAACTTCGCGTGGGGTCCAAGATTATAATATTCAGGAATATTCGTACACCGCCAGAAGATGCGGCGTAACTCCATGATTAGATGCGGCGCATGTCCTCTTGTATCTTGGATCGTATCTGGTGATATCTTGATAGAGATGCGGCGCATGTCATGAGTGAGATGCGGCGCATCTGGAGCAGATTTAACTTGATCTTGTCCATTTCAGTAGACTCTTCACTTTATGCATGTTTTGCTCCATAATCAGTCCAAAATCGCTAAGTTTCACCAAATGCTTGTTTTTACCTGAGAATTACAAAAGTAAACGATTAAGTATCAATCCTCATACATAATATAGTAAAACAAGTCAAATTAATAGGATAAATGATAGTAATAAAATGTACTTATTTGAGTTCATCAGTACTTTAATTAAGCTTTAATTCATTTTTAAAGTTGCAGGGGTAATTTGGTAATTTTACAGATTTTTCTGAATTTCATGTATTACAACTTCTTCCCCACTAACAAAAAAAATTTCGTCCTCGAAATTTGCAGGAAGCAGAAAGAAAATAGAACGGGACTAAACAAAGACATACCAGACCTAATAGATAATAATCGGATTCTCTCGGAAGAGACGTAAGAATTACACAGGATTTTGACGGATAAGCCATCCACAAAATTTGATTTGACAAATCAGATTAGAACGTACAGGAATAGATTATCGATAACATCAATTGGTAGAAGTTCTATAACAGAACCTAAGATTTTTTTATCGGGAGTCCAGAGGTCAGTAAAATGCGTGACGAGAATCCAGACGTATCAATTCGCATAACGGTGAAAGCAGATTAAGCGTAAAGGTAGAATGAACTTAAAGTCTCACTAACGCAGATGATCTCAAACAGTTATCAGAATTTCTAAAGCTCTAAGGCACTTCTCGAAATATCTGATGCCCACAACAAGTGCACGTTATATAATGTAAGTATTATCACGTTGGCCAGACGTCATAATACTGGCATCATATAAATAAGCCCCCACGATGGTCATACTTTATTTCAAGTCGTGAACAGAACAACTTATCTTAATCCACCTAGTCTTTCTATGGTCTCAGAGGTCATCAAAATCAAATACCCTAACTAAGAGGAGAACGAATCACTCGAAAGAGTTAACGAAATTCCTAGAATGTCTATCAGAATCTAGTACATCGTTAAAAGCATCAGATCATCCTTCATTCGTCCAATTTCACATAACAAAACCATCGTCCAACATACGCAGAATGAACACGGAGCGGAATTACTAATAGGGAACCTAAATCATTCAAAGGATTTCATCATCAGGTAACATAAATTTAAATAGGTCAAGAGGAACTGAATTACGTCATCCATAGCTTCATCCATCACATAATTAATTCTTCCAAACACAAACGTTCACTTCAGAATTTTCTTCCATTCAAAATCATGATCTCGATTTCCATTCTCAAGTCTGCTTCTGCTCTCAATTCATCTTAGTACAACTAAAATGAATAGAGAAGCAAGACTGCGAGTCTTGGACAGGTCTACTAGCACAGTTCGGGATTCGCCAACTCAGACTGCTGTCGTCACCGGATGCCTGGTAGTGGTGTCTGCTACAATCTCTGAACGCCAATCAAATCTACTCTTCCAGAACAAAGGTCATTCCATTTAATACGAAGATGGTCTACATGTTCCTCGTTCGTCTCAGAGCAAAAACATGCTGTCATACTATGACAATTGTCCAAATACTCGTGAAAACATGATTCGTATTAGCCAATACAATTGGCATTATTTAAAACTCATGATGGTCACAATGAGTACGAAAACAGTTTTCATGAATCGTTTCAGGGAAAACTTCATATCTAATTCACATCACCAATCTTTACGAATAAAACTGAAATACTTTACGGAAGTTGCTCTCAGTTAGTCATCTCCTATCTTAGGAGTTCTTGTGGTTGCTTCTTCAGTCCTCCAAACATTAAACGAGGCCTTCTGATACAGAGTTTCAAGGTAGAACAATTCAATCATTGATACGCAGAAATGAAAAGTGATTACGGTTAACATTACGGTTAGGTTTACGATAGTTGATATGCTGACGCAAAATTTTCTCTTTCATCCTCATAAATTAATAGGGGTATTCAAGGGAAACACTGGGGGGGGGGGGGGGACAAAAACATATCTCATCAGCTTCTTCAATCTTTCAACTTCTATAGCATCATGGTTCGTCAACTGAGATCGGTTCAGAGTCAATTCTACTTCTCAAACAGGAAGGAAAACCCAAGAGTTTCATCAGAAAGCACCGGAAAATTTGTACAACAAAACTTTCAATGCCAACGCTTTCTAGGGGTAGATACTGTTAGGTGTCAGGGAAAATGAAAATCAAATGAGAACGGGGTAAGTGTTTCCATAGCAACATTAATCTTATCAGATTTGAGCGGTTAAAGGTTTTCATAACAAAAGTAGGGGGAGCAGATTGTTAAGGATCACATTTCAGATACGGTAGTCTATGGTAGCTTTTACGAAGAGCCAGCCCGTCAATACTCAAAGATTTCCAAAATCAATAGTAAACAGATCCGCATAACGAATATGGTCACTAACCCAGACGGATAGTTCATATGTCAGAGTCAAGTACATAGTTTAGTATAGTGTGGAGATATATAGGCGAACAATTCAAGGTGATGGAATCTTAATTAGCTATTTAGCACAAGTGGCAGGTAGGTTGCGAATCATCGGTAATACGAACATCGTATACTGTCAAAGTGAGGCGTATGAAATATCAGTTATCAGCATCATCATGCTTAGCTAACAATTCCATACAGAGATGGTATTTGCATCAAATCCTTCCAAAAGAAAACTGATTGGCAAATAAGATTCATCATTTAAGGGAGGGGATAAACTTATATACCCAAAGTTAATAATCACTAGAGTTCTAATAGGAGTAGTAATGGATTTGCAAGACAGAATAGTATCAGGTGATACATTTATATCCAACACGGTTATTGAATTTAGAGAATGGGTCAAACACATTAGGGTTAAATGACCTTCGAAATGATCGGAGAAAATATCAAACTGTTTATCAAACAGATCGGAAGTGAAGATCAAAATCAGGTAGTGGCAGCAAAAGTTTAACAATCGGTAATCATGGCAAGGGTTCCAAAATTGTTTCAAACGCCAAAGGTGAGACATAGGAGGATAGTCGTCAGTATTAAATGATCAGTCCATCAATCCTTATAAGAATAAAATCAAGGTTACTATCAAAGAAAGACGGATCAACAAGGAAGAATCTTATCGTTCAGAATGAGAAGGAAAATATTTTTACACTCGTGGTTAAACACCACAAAACTTCTCATGGGAACAGGGATGGTTAAGACGAAATCAAATAGTGTCAAAAGATTCATAGAACAGCATGTACTAAGTATATCGTCGCCATAAGGATTCTCAGAATGCCCGAAGAGGCATCATAATGCTTAACAAAAGGTTCTGAGGTTGGAGTCGGAATCTGAAGGCAAGGATCAAATAGTGTCAAACAATTACTATGCAATTTCAATGCTTCAGGTTTTATTTAGGTTTCAAATTCTTAGGTGGTGCAAGGCATAAGCTCTAAATTTTTCCAAATGTGATTTGAAGTTAAGGGGGGTCGAAATTAACGTAAAAATTATAGCAATAAAAATATCTCTTGAAAAATGAATCTATAGTTCTTTTAACCCATGATTCAACTTAACACCGCAATGATCAGGAACTAAGCTAAATTAGATAAGAATAATTTGACAAATAAATTTATTTTGATTTTGCTTACTTGTATCAGATTGGTTAAGTTGTTCGAATTTTCAATAGGAATAAGGGGGACTTTTTGCAAATATTATTAAGAAAATAGCTTATTGGCCATATGACTAATGAATAAAGTGGGGGTGATTAGGGGTAACCCAACACTCATTAGTCACTCTACTAGCTCCGCCCCTATTCGAGAAGTTCTTGTATCAATATGATGAACTATTAGCCTATTTTTGTCATCATTATTATTAAAACACTTATCGTTGATTTGGTTATTTTATGGTTTAATCAAAATTGTGCAGACTTTAAATCTAAGTTGGTAAGACGAAAAAATGTGAGATCGCAAAAACTTTCGCGTAATAAGATGTGATAAAATTAACGAGACTTAACTAAATAAACCTTCTTTACTTCAATTATAACTCAACCAAATAATATACAAATTTATATAATCAAATTGGTCCACGTCATCAAAATTAAAATAGTTCCCACAATTTTCCTTAAGTTTTCCCCTTGGTTAAAGCGTTACGAGTTGGGTAGCCCGCGCGTTGCTGCGGGTGTGTTGCTTATAATTTTTGTGCTATACGTGTTTTGTCGTATTTTGATGCGAAATGGATTTTTTGACAAAGGACTTCTTTTGCAAAGAGACGCGAACTTCAGGGGTATTTTTTGCCAATTTTCAAACAGATTTTTTGTAAAAGGACTACTTTTGCAAAGAGCTGTCAACTTTCGGGGTATTTTTTGCTAATTTTGAAACATATTTTTTGGAAAAGGACTAATTTTGCAAAGAGTTGTCGACTTCAGGGGTATTTTTTGCGAATTTTTGAAACTAAAAAAAAAAAAAAAAAAAAAAAAGGTACTGTAGCAAGGGGTACTATTCATAAGAACCCCACTAAATGTTATTTAGCGAGTTGGGCAGCCCGCGCGTTGCTGCGGGTGTGTTGCTTATAATTTTTGTGCTATACGTGTTTTGTCGTATTTTGATGCGAAATGGATTTTTTGACAAAGGACTTCTTTTGCAAAGAGACGCGAACTTCAGGGGTATTTTTTGCCAATTTTCAAACAGTTTTTTTGTAAAAGGACTACTTTTGCAAAGAGCTGTTAACTTTCGGGGTATTTTTTGCTAATTTTGAAACATATTTTTTGGAAAAGAACTAATTTTGCAAAGAGTTGTCGACTTCAGGGGTATTTTTTGCGAATTTTTGAAACTAAAAAAAAAAAAAAAAAAAAAAAAAAAAAAGTACTGTAGCATATAAGAACCCCAATGAATGTTATGTATAATAATTTTGTCTACTTTTAAAATTTTATAAAACTTTCGTAATAAGCTAAGCCCCTAAAATATAAAAATAAAACCCCTGGGACGGAGTGATCGTCCGCCACCTGCTGCTCCGGCGACCTCCTCTCCACTATTTTAAAAAATTTATAAAAAAAATAAAACCCCTGCGACTGAGTGATCGCCCGCGACCTGCTGCTCCGACGACTCCGTGACTTCTCCGGCGACCTCCTCCTCCACCATTAGGTTTTCATCGATAACTTATAATTCTCTCTATTGTATATAAACTCATCTGAAATGAAATTAGGTGTTTATTATGTCTATTTGTTACTTAATTCGCCCTGATATTATTTTCCATTTTGGTGTATTTCGAAATAATTTTGTTCACATTTAAAAATGTAGATATATGATTTTATTCATACGAATGCACTCTTGTGGTCATTACTTATCAAATTAACTACTGAAATTATTGAATAGTGAAAGTGAACAAAAAAAAGTTTAAGAGCGTAATTCGATAACAAATATAAATCAAACAAGTAGCTAACATTTATTGAAGAATCATTCAGACTATTTATTTCAACGTAAAACAAATTCAGCCTTAAATTCATTCCTAAGGTTAAAACGGTCATTTACTGCTCTTTACAGTCATCTATATCCATATCATGTAAGACTTGATAAGAAATTAATTGAACATGTTCGGGATGGCGGCGGTATGTAATCTTGTTGAAACACATGTTCAAATTATTTTTACCGACTCACTAGCCAATGCGTGTATTTTATTTTCTCTAAATGTTTAAAAAGATTTTAAGCAAATTACTTGATTCGGGTTAGTCGGGTTCGGGTCAACCCGAATAAGAGCTATATAGCATAAAAATAAGCAGAAGGCAAATTTCATAAAAAAAAAAGGAAATATATGATAATAAAAATTTAAAATCCCTTGTTTGGGTCAACCTGAAACTCGACCCGAATAAGGCTTCAGCATGTACCAACCCGACCCGAACATTTTTTTTTTGGGTTCGGTATCTTTGACAGCCCTATTTCTGGCTTAGATGTCAAAACATGTTTTTAAGTTCCTGTCTAAACTCTAAACGTTAATGAGCCATATAGTTTACTGTTTATTGACTGTTCTTGTGTTATATAGGTTAGCAGGCACGCGCGCACACACACACGCTCACATGTATACGAATTTATGTAATTTATACACATTATTACGATTTACACACGTTATCTGGCTAAAGACATACAAGTATTTGTGAAAAGAGCGGTTCAATTATTTACATTTAATGTAAGCATCTTTAGTAGTGTATGACACAGATTCGCTAATAACGGACATACGACAAGTACCAAAAAGTAAACATCATATAAATAATAATGAATCGCCTGTATGAAATAAAAAGAGCAGCCTTACGTTTGACTTTGCAATGATCACAAGGCCCCCTTTTCACCCTTCTGACTCTCGGCATGCTGACTCCTTGGGAAACTTTTGACACTATAACAATGAAGTACACACAAAAAGCTTAGTTAATCTCACCAACATAACTATTGAGGAAAACAGAAGCAACCAAAAAAAATTTACAGAAAGAACAAGGGTAAAACTTAAAAGTTCGAACTATCTTGGATTACCTGTAAGCTTTGATGTGCTTTCTTGAAAATGTTTTTCTTTTGTCTTTGCAAGTGTTCAATTTATAGATGAAATGATAGGTATATATATAACTCTAAATGACGAATAGGATTAAATTTAGGAAAAGTCGAAAAGTATCATGAATGCTAGTTTTTGGAACAACGTTAATTTGTTTTGCAATATCTTTCATAAACTCATGTCTTAGTGATACACATTCACTTTTCAAGGATTTTAAATGAATCTGCATTTAAAGTCTAATTATCTTTTATATCTTTGAACAAAATTTACTTGTTTTCCTTAGGAGGATATAAAAAATAAAGTAACATGGAAGTACCTAGGCTGAAATTAATTAAATTTGTATACATGAGCGATAGACTTTGACTTATTTTTTTATTTTTTATTTTCTATACATGAGCAATAGTTTTTGGAACAACATTAAATTGTTTTGCAATACCTAGTTTTAGTCATGGTAGATACTGATATATTTTTCGTGAGATTTTTTAACAAACTATATGGGTAGTTAAGTACGAGCGTGGCTAGATTAAAGCATTATATGTTTTCCTTTCGTTAATCTGTAATGTGACTGCGTTATCTATTACCGTTGTTCCTGTTCAAAATAATTCTACCATAGGGAAACATATTACAATGACTTTTTTATTTTACCATAGGGATAGATAACAATAATGTTTTCAAATATTGCCCACTATCTTGTATTCGTAATGACATTCTGATTCAGATATTAGAAATATGAGCTAATTACATTTATAAAGTTAAAATTAGATAGCTGTAATAAATGGATAAAATTACAAATATATTCATATGCATGTGTTATGTTCACATTTATTCTACCACTGGAAGCATATTATGATGATTATATTACAATGACTTTCTCGAATATTACCCACATCTTGTTTAGCTAATGACGTTTTGATTCTATAAAGGCTTTAGGCTATTAAATAGCAACGGACTTTTTTCAAAGTCCCCTTTTGGTACGTGAACTATAAAATGTCTAATAAAATGTTACAAACTTTCAGAAAGTGTTCCAATATGCACATTTTGGTGACTTATCATACCACAAATCTGACATGTCACTATATTTTACGTGACAACTCACAAAACTGTGCAAATGGAACACTTTTTGAAAATTTTCTAACATTTTATGGGACATTTTGTAGTTCACATACCAAAATGTTACTTTCAAAAAAGTCCGTTGCTATCGGCCTAAACCCATCTAAAAAGTAGAAACTCAAGATTCATGATTTCAAATAACTAGATTAAATTATTTTCCAATATGCGTAACACTACCTCACAAAGGTCGAGTTTTAGTCATTTGAAATCGGATATCCAATTATGTATAGTAAATGACGGTGTTTTTGCAGTGGTTCAATTATAACTGCAACTCTGAATTCAGGGAAAAGATAACACATAGCCACATAGGTTAAAATGAATACTATCTTAATGTGCCTTGGATTGTCTGAATAAAGACTTCATCTAGAGTTAAAATCATATGGATGTTCCTTTTGGAGCTTAAGAGAGTAGTCCGTTATATAGAAAAATTATATATCTCTCGCTCAGTTAGAAAGGAATATTAAGTGATGGACATGCCAATAAATGATATTTGAAAAGTATTAGGTCAAAAATGAAGTAAGGTTTTGACAGTTCGTTTCTGTTTTACGTCCCTTTACATCAAAATCCCAATATAATCTTTATACTTTTTTGGGGTTATTTCTTTGTATCCATCTCTGTACAGCACCCCATTTTTTTTTTAAATAATATGGGAGACGAATAATTCATACAGTAAAGACTTGCGTAAACCGCATACCTAGCTTTAACTTATTTGTAGTATGCAGACACATTTTTTTTTAACTGGTAGGTTGGAATGTCCGAATGTGGATTTAAACTATTGATCTCCAAGGATTACCGTGTAGGTGCATGCTGAATACTAATCAGGTTAAGACGACTTGACACTATATTATACGCTGGTATAATTAGGAATCCTTAGTTCTTGTTTGGTTAGTCTTTGTAATGTAAACAAACTTGTTATACTTAACATTGAAATCAAAACGAATTCGGTGAGATTGTTTCTTTCTATTAATGAAACACAAGATGAAAGCTTAATTAACTTTAAACGTTATGTTTAATCGAGTTCAAGAAGACAAGAACTCAACCTCATTATAGTAAGCAGGCACACATGTTTTATCTTGAAAACCATGAAACATCAAAATTATGTCTGGAGTATATATTTCTATAATTTCGATTTATTTGGAGATGTTAACATTTCTGAAACACTGTTTTGGTGATTTGTTTTCATTAAATGTGAGCATAAAAAAAAAAAAAAAAACGAAAAGTTTGCCAAACAAGGCTTGGCTGTTGTTGGTAGGTCAACTTCTAAATGCCGGGTTTACAATTAATGGGGTTGATTCATCTATAAATACAATTATTACATTTTATTTAATTGTTAGTAAGCAGGATTCTAACATTCCTAGAAGATTACAATGTGTTTTTTAAGCAGTTACATGTTCTCTGGTGAGAAATCTTATAATTTGCTAAAGATATTGGGCAGTCGATAAATGTTTTAGAATGTAGATGTCATGTAAAACATCAGCTTTCTTGCTCACACTTTTGAAGCTGTAAATCTGTAATTGCAATTGTGGGCTATTCGAATAAAGTCATGCAAGTTTTCAATTTAGTAACACTTGCTACCACAGAACTAAATGAATACATAAGTTCCATCACAGGTATATGTTAGGGTAGAACACATCTAAAATAAAGTACAGTCGTTACATTCAACACATTCGTATATATTATAAGCTAATGCATGATTTATCTAATTTATAAATTGCTACTGACCTGTTTATTAGTGGCTGTTTCTCAGTTATATTGATCTATCGGAAGGATTGAAGGTGAGGAGAATGGCTTCCATGAGAAGGCAGCCTAAGGCTGTTTTCATGGCTTTTGGGACGAAAGGGGACGTGTATCCGATAGCTGTAATTCTCTCCTTCTTCTGCATATTTTATCTCCTTCGTTCCAAATTTGAGACCATTCTAATTTCTCCTTTTATTCCTAACTGAATGAATGAATGAATGTTTTAGCAAAAGAAAAGATTCTAGGAAACGTGACTTTTTTATACTATTATTCTTGCTAAACTACACTATTTTTCCAATTATAGCGAATGACTCTCGAAACATTCCTAGAAAGATAACTGCTATTCTCTGCGATTAAAGTTGATGAAAACCAGTTTAAGTTATCTCACAATCAATGCTTTTTAGAAAAGATGAAATTTGTTATGTTCCAGTACGATCTGGTTTGTTATGATGAATGTATCAAGATATTATATTGGTTAGAGCACCATATACTTGATGTTTACGTCTACCTCTGCAGTTCAACTTCGATATAGAAGTGGAACATATGATGAAAATCTGCTAGAAAGCCTTATTAACAAATTGGTTGAAGTGGTAACTTAGAAAATAGCAGAACACTATAAAATAACGATTATTTACTAATAAGATGTATCAATATCATGTGTAAAAGAAACAATGGCCTCTAGTAGAGTGATCAGGTGTTGGAGCTAAGTGATTTTCCTTCACGATATCAGGTATGACATAAAGATGCTGCAAGGAAATCATGTTGACATTTGTTAGCATGCCATTGATGGGATATTATGTCATATTGATTTAGTGTTTCTTTAGGCTGATAGAATGCTCATTGTTGGACCTCTAGGGGATGTTTGGTACGATGGAATGGAAAGGAGAGAAACGGAATGGGGTGTTTTCCCATGTTTGTCTCATATCCGGAATAGAATTAGAGAATAAAAATGGCATTCTCTTTCCATCATATCGATTCTTTAAAAAAGGAGGAGAATGGTAAGAATGGGTGTTCCAAAGCTAACGCATTCACGATGCCATTCCATGCAAGAATCATAAGGCCATCAACAAATGTGGGAGTTTAAAACTAAAAAACATGTGCGTGGCACATGTTGTGTATTTTTTTGAGTTCATGCATAAACCCTAGACAATCTCTTTTTTCTCACGACCACATCTTCTTCTCCGACTAATCTTCAACAATAAAATTCTTGTTGCTGTCGTGAATTAAATAGAGTGTCAAATTCCAATTGCTTGGGGGCACATTGGAACCACCGTATCAATCTATCTTGAGATTACTACATGCATTCGATGTGTATGAGATTAATAGTTGTATTTCAATTTCATATTGATTCTGTGTATGTGCTAATATTTTAGATTTGTACCTCTATTAAATTGTAATGCTGGGAAATAATTTAGAATAACTGTGGTTTCACAACTTTGGTTATTATAAAGGTTTTAATCAAACGCAATGTGTATAGTTACATTTTGATTCTGCTACAAATTCATTCCGCGATTGTACCAAACAATAAAATCACAAAAATAACATACTTCTCTATTTGATTCTTTATTAGTACCAAACACTGGAATTGAGTTGCATTCTTTAGATCTATTCTCATTCTATTTAATTCCATTCCATTATGTGATTCCATTCTGCGTGATTCATTCGTACCAAACATTGTTGGACCTCTGGGTTTTAACCATAAAATTAACCTGACTGGTATGTGATTTTGCTTAGTTAATGTTGCTTAGTGATTTCCTATTTTACTTTCATTTTCTTTCTTTTCTTTGCTCTATTTTCTATTGATTACTTCTGATTGTTATATATACGTGTTAACATTTATCTGTAGGCAATTGCTGCAGCTTTTGCTTGTGACCAGGTGCAGTACCATGTGAATTTTATATCTCATTCTGCACATCAGGTTTGTTCTATACTTTCTCTCAGTAGCAGGACTTCTTTTTCATATATTGTCCTTAATATAGCTAATTAATGTCACTCTGTTCTGTACCTGGTTCTTGAAGTGGTATAGTAATGCATATATTCAACTTATGTCACCTAGTTTAAGGCATTTCCAATTCTTCCTAAATGTTATACAAATGAACTGTTTTAAACCAACTTAACTATCAAAAGGTTAAACAGCAAGAATATAATTAAAAAAAAAATAAAAAAATGAAAAGAATCTGAAATGTTTAAGAACACACTAATATAAAGGTTTGTGTAAGGAGAAATATTAGCATGATAACCATTATCAAATTTGTGTAAGGAGAAATATAACAGACAAAATAGAAATTAAGACATTTATGGAAGGAGTTTTAGTTCTCATACTAGGACATGCATGGTGTATACTATTTCTACTTCTGTCCTAAAAGAGCCTAAAGATATATACTTACAAATGGGAAATGAAACATATAATTGACGATCTACTTGGCGGGTGTTCGGGGATTGCTTATTTTCTCTGCTTACCTGCTGTTTTATTGGGCAGAAAAGCAAGCAGTTTTTCAAAAGCAGGTGCTGCTTATTTCATATTAGTTCTTTGGAATTTAATTAAATTTATTATTTACTCTCATATATAACCTAGGGCTTTTATAAATGAATTTGATTGAAAATTTCTATTTTTATTATTAATTTAATAAGTATTATTGCATAAGTAAATCCAAACACTATCTCCAGAAGTACGTATATTTAAGCAGCTTATAAGTACTTATTTTAAGCAGAAGCATAAGCATAAGCAGAGAAAATAAGCCCAAACACCCACTTTGTAGGAAATAACTGAAGTCAAGAATTCTCCAGCGAACAATAATGTCTGTAAAATGAGTCATAATTCTAGCTAAGAGCCTGAGACAGTTGATCAAGGAAAGTTTAAAGAGCCCCACTGAAATAAGAAACAAATCTAATGGATGCTTAAGTTATATAGCACTCAGCATTTCCAAAACCATACTAGGTTACACAATTGTAAAGTCAAGTACACAACCTAAGCTATACATGTAAATATACCTGGCTAAACTATTACACAAAAACCATTAATACTAGGTGGATATCTCCTGTTTTGGTGTTGGTTCCCACTTAAGCAAAATGGTCATCTGTATGAAATTGTTGCACGTGAAATTGCAGTATGCAATTTTTTTAACCGCCCCCCGCCCCCCCCCCCCCCCCCCCCCCCCCCCCCCCCACCCACCCTTTCCTTTCCTCTTCATACATACACAAGAACTACTCTAAGAACAACCTTTTTAAGGTTACGTTTCCATCTATTAACCACAATTTAAATCTGTTTGCTCTTGGAAGGACGTAAGGGAGCATTTAAGCAGAAAAAAGGTTTCGTATATTCCTGTTTCATCTCCGCCTGTTCTTTCTCCCATTGAAGATAACAATACTTCAGGTTTGGCAGAAAAGTTTTTGTTGTCACTGTAGCTCATTTAGTTTAATTTACGCTGCTGTCTTTGCTGGAGAAAATAAGCACGAAGTTAGCAGCTCTGTTCTTTGACCAGATTTTTGTGTCTGAGTCTGTTTTGGAGTTAATGCTGCCCACTTTTCGAATGTTAGCAGTGTACCCTAATTGTCTAGAAGGGGATAAATGAAATATAGGTATTTGTGTTAGTCATCTAAAGCGGAAGGAATTAAAGGGATAATTTTAATGAATCGGAGAGGAAAAGGGGGTAATCTGACTTTGTCACATAAAGTAAAGAGTCTTCATTTTGTTTAATTGCTATATCATTTTGCATTATCATGGTAATAGTATCATGTTTGGTAATCTCTAAGTTACTCTTTGATGTATGCACAATGATGATTTAACTGAGAAACCTTCTTTCTATTTCTGCAGGAAGGTTGGAGCCTTGCTGAGCTTTTTAATGTTCGCTGTGTGGTAGCAGCTCCTTACGTTGTTCCTTATAGGTAGAGTTGAATTTTATTCATCAATACAATTTCGTGTAACTTTTTTTACAATTTATTTAGCCACCTGGTGCAGTGCTCCTTCTTCTTTTGAACGAAAATTTAGTGAAGAGCTTCCACTTTTGTACGACTTTCTTCAAGAAGCTTCAAGTGATAAGGTAAATCTCATTTCCTTCACTTTATGCATGTCTTTTTTACTAAAAATAGTTTGCTCGTCTCTTTATTTTGTTTCTTTTAAAGTGTGACGTCCAACTCATTTGCAGTTTCGGTTTATATACGGTTTAATTGATCTCGGACTGGCATCTTTAGTATCAATCAACAGTTAATTTCCTTAAATATCCAGTTTAACTTTTCTTTTTTGAGAAAAACTGACTCTAAAAACATAACCTATGACCTAAATTAATTTATATAATGTAGATCCTTAATAACATCATGCAAACATTTTGAACCACTTGTGTAGGATATATTCACAGGCTGGGCATTAAAGTTTCCGAACCAATTAATCATTCGTTCATGTCCTGGTTTTTATAATTATGATGTTTGAATTTGGCTTAATAGATTTGTTGGAAAGATGTTATGCATTGGATGTGGCCTCTTTTTACCGAGGACTGGGGAACATGGAGAGCTACTGAGTTACAGCTGAGTCCCTTGCCTTTCACGGGCTGACTTAATCTCCATTGATTTCCTTCCTTTGCAGTATTAAAAAAAAGCTAGTATCACAAAATCTAAACCAAGTTTTTAGCTCCTTGTCATCTACCAAAATCTAAATATTGGCTATGGCTTTATCTAAAGGTGGCAATTTCAGTTCATTTACTTATGATTGGCGTGTTTTGGGTGGTGCATTATCTACAGTTTTGATTAAAAAAAAAAGGGAATCTAAAAGGGAAATAGGGAAAATGGGGTCAAATGGGTTGAACTTCCCCCAAAGTGGTAATTTATCTTGTTATTGTAATTATAATGAACACATTAGATACATAATGAGTGGTCAAATTAGTGTTGTAAATTAACCCAATCTGACCCCAGCCTGTTTCGATCCGAACTGGAAAGGACCTGTTACCCAACCCGCCCATCTCGCCACCTCTAGTTTTATCATTTGCAACTTATGTTGCCTGTAATTTGGCTGTTGACTAAAGTCATCTTATTGTCTCATCATGCATCCAGGATCCAGTCACAAGTAATTCAGTGTGGCACAGTAGGCCTTCATCTCCTTTGCTACTGTAAGATCAATACCGGTGTGCCAGTTTATATAAGGTCAACTTCATGTACATTCTATGTAGAAATTTTGAAATGTGAGATGGCTTAAAATAAATAGTCAACACTGCATGAATTGTAACTGTCATTTCAATGTATCATGGTAAAGGTACCTAGTAATTCACCATCGTCAGTTTTTGGTGGTGGGAAAAGAACAAATTTGTATAATGCTACTACCACATTTCATATTTTCGTAATTATTTGATGAATGTTGGAATGCATATGGTAGCTTATTCTTTTTTTTTTTTTTTTTTTTTAATCAATTGATTACAGGTATGGTTTCAGCAAAGAAGTTGTGGAATGCCCTGGTATGGTAAACTCTCTTGGTCAAAATCTTTGTTGCAAAATTACAATGTGACTCGCACATAGCGGAGTTTAAATTATAATTATAGAGCTGCAAAAGGTAGAATTTACATATTAGACTATGAAACTATAATGTAAATGATATTATAGGCCTTTGTCATATTAAGATTATATGTGTTTCTACAATACTGTAAATTTATTGTTTCCGAAGCTTTTATTATAATGACAGAATGCTAGTTACATGCTATTTCTAAAAAGGGCAAATGACAAAAAAATGCATCTGACACTTTTTGTGATTGTGTGTAGCCAACTATTTTTTTTTTCATTGCAACACAAAACTTGACACTTTTTGTTATTGTATGTATCCACGTCAGCTAAACGTCGCATCATTAGTCCTTTATACTAACGGCCGTCAGTAAATAACTTACAATTCCGCTTTCTTACGTTTTTATACATTTTCATACGTTTTCGTCCTTTTTTTTACGTTTTCGTCCCTTTTTTTACGTTTTCGTCCATTTTTTTTACGTTAGTAAATAACTTACAATTCCATTCTTACATTTTTATATATTTTCATACGTTTTCGTCCGTGTTCTTACATTTTTGTAACACAAAACTTTTGAATTTGTGTTATTGTATGTATCAACTTCGGCTAAACGTCGCATCGTTAGTCCTTTACACTAACGGCCGTTAGTAATTAACATAAAATTCCGTTTTCTAACGTTTTTATACGTTTTCATCTGTTTTTTACACGTTTTCGTCCGTTTTCTTACGTTTTCATTCGTTTTTATACGTTTTCGTTCGTTTTTACACGTTTTCGTCCATTTTCTTACGTTTTCGTCCGTTTTTATATGTTTCGTTCGTTTTTGCACGTTCTCTTATGTATTCGTCGTTTTTTACACATTTTCGTCCGTTTTTATACGTTTTCATTTGTTTTCGTTCGTTTTTATATGTTTCGTTTGTTTTTATACGTTTTTGTCTGTTTTTACACGTTTTCGTCCATTTTTATACGTTTTCGTTCGTTTTCATAAGTTTCCGTCCGTTTTACACATTTTCGTCCATTTTTATACGTTTTCGCTCGTTTTTATACGTTTTCATTCGTTCTATACGTTTTTAAAAAACAGACGAAAACGTATAAAAACGTATTAAAAAGAACGAAAACGTATAAAACGGACAAAAAAAGAACGAAAACACATGAAAACGTATAAAAACGGATGAAAACGCAAAAAAATGGATGAAAACGTAAAAAACATACAAAAACAAACGAAAACTTATAAAAACGGACAAATACATATGAAAACGCAAGAAAACGTAAGAAAACAGGCGAAAACGTATAAAAACTGATGAAAACGTATAAAAATAGACGAAAACGTATAAAAATGGATGAAAATGGGCGAAAACGTATAAAAACGATCGAAAACGTGTAAAAACGGACGAAAACATATAAAAACGGATGAAAACGTATAAAAAAGGACAAAAACGTGTAAAAACTGACGAAAACGGACGAAATGAATAAAAATGGACGAAAACGTGTAAAAACGGACGAAAACGTATAAAAACGGATGAAAACGTAAGAAAACGGAAGAAAACGTGTAAAAACAGACGAAAACGTAAAAAAACGGACGAAAACGTATGAAAATGTATAAAAACGTAAGAAAACGGAATTGTAAGTTATTTACTAACGGCTGTTAGTATAAAGGACTAATGATGCGACGTTTAGCTCATGTGGATACATACAATAACAAAAAGTGTCAAGTTTTGTGTTACAATGAAAAAAAAAAAAAATAGTTGGCTACACACAATCTCACAAAAGTGTCACGTTCGATGCATTTTTTTGTCATTTGCCCTTCTAAAAACAAATAGTGTTCTACTTTTCATTGCTTTTTCAATCTCTACTATGCCAGGTTATTGGCCGTCAAATGTTCATGTTTGTGGCTTCTGGAGTCTTCCTATGGAGTGGCAGTTCTCGTGCAAACAATGTGCAAAAGTTACAGTCTTGACCTCTTCAGAGAATTGGAACATGAAAGCTGAATTGTGCTCGGCTCACACTGAACTGCAGCAATTTTTAAATGCTCCAGCATCACTGCCACCTGTATTCATTGGTTTGAGTTCTATTGGATGGTAAGTTTATAATTCATACATAAGCATTTAGACTTCAGAGTTTTGCAAATCTTGCATCCTTATATAGCATAGTTTGTCATCCACTAGTAGAGGTAGCAATTTCTACCATTTACCTGTAAATGTGTTGATTTATGTTATATTTTTATCTCTAATGGGTCAAACGGGGCACGTTAAGGATTTGACTATAAAGGAATGGGTCAAATGGGTTTAGAAGTTTTAAACTCACCTTCACCTGAGGTGCATTTGGAATGCATGAAATCTCAATAATGTGCTTCATTAGAAAACTAACCTTAACCGACATTTAATATTAAAAATGTTTTGAAGTGAACTTGTTACCGAACCCAGCCCATATGGCCATCTTTATTAGTTAGTCTTTACTGGATCAGCCATTTCCCTATGGATGCATTTTGGTCAAGAGGCTCATTGTCATGCTTATTGTTTTGTATTAGACCATATTGCCAATTGCTTTGAATCAGTATTCTTAGATAGCCTATATTGTACACAACGTTTTTGAGCTAGAGGTGGGCCAACTGGACCGGTCATTCGGGTTGGTTAACGGGTCGTATCTGGCCCGGGTCAATATATGTGCCTTTTTAGTACTGGTTGCACCCAGCAAACCACAAACATATTTATTTGTGTTAAACACTTAACACGTGTTTTTGTAGATATTTAATGCGTTAAATATGATTAAAGAACGAAATAGTTGCAATAATTTAATTTTTAAATTAATAATTTAATATTTTAAGAGGTTATAATATACTTTACGCGACGTTCTATGTGTATGACCCGTTCTCCATTAAGCTAAACTTTTTTCAATTTGACCCGATTGAGATAATATAACGCAAATCTACCCTTTTAAAACTGAATTGGTTGAAATGGCCACCTCTAATTTGACTACATATAACATCTCACTGCTCTCACCAATACGTCACTATAGGGGGGTGTTTCTTCTTATATACGGGCTTATGAGCTTAGGGATTTCGGCTTATGTTTTATAAGCCCATATTCCTGGCCTATGAACTTCTAATGAATTAAAGATGACAAATAAGATCATAAACTGAAAATATTAGCTGAAAGTAATCCCCAAAAATTGGTTTTGAAATCATATACATAGTTGTTAAAGGCGCGCGCCTAGGCGACAGGCGACGGCGAGGCGGGCCTTCACCGCCCAAAACCCTAGGCCCAGGCCCACAGACATATTAAGCGACATATTCAGTTTTCAATATAAACCCTTCGGTTCCTACTCAGACTTTTAATGCATGTCAGAGGAGATTCTTTGTTCCAAGAATCAAAATCAATTAGTATATATCATCAATATCCTCCTTCATCAAACTATTCTTCATTCAACTTCCAGGTAAGGTTTCTTCTAAATATACTTTCTTTAACTAAAATTTTCTTCATCAATATATACTTTCTTTAACTGAAATTTTCTTCATTATCATTTGTTAGGAACAATGAATGAAGATGGTAATGTTTCTCTACGTCCTAAATCCAAAGACCCTGGCTGGAAGTACAACAGGTGGGCATTTAAAGACGACAAGAATGCTGTTCGTTGCATATAAGCTCATAAGCCCATATGTACACCCCCATAGTATGACATTGTTCAGGCAAGTTAAGCTCATTTATAAATTGTAATACTTTAAGCACCTAAAGTCAATGGTTTTAGTCGCTGGTTCTAGAGTGCAACTATAATCATAGTTCTGAATAATTTAACTTTTCTTTCCATGGTTCCGCCCTTGCATAATCTGTTCAATTTTGGTTTTTATTAGAGGTGGCAAGTTTGACCCGGTTAGTTATGAATGAGTTGATTTAGGTTGTGCTTTATTACAAATGGTTCAAATCAACAAACTTAGGTAAAAGGGAGACCGGTCAAACGGATTGAAATCTGCCCAAAGTCTACATCTATATCTAATCCTTACAAATTCCTGAGTTGTTTTATTCAAAGATTTTTGTGTCCATTATCTTCTGGGTTTTATCTTACGTATGCTATTAACTACTAAAGTGAGCGAACTGGAGTGTGCCCAACCATAATTTTTTTCAGTTGCCTAATGCCTTGTCTCTTTGTTATTAGTTCTGTACCTTACAAGTGGCTTTTCCCAAAATGTGCTGTTGCTATCCATCATGGTGGCAGGTAAGCTCGCTGATATATTTTTCCAACTTTATATTTTGCTTATCCTATGTTTTCTTTCTTCTATCCTCACTTTCAAACTCTGTACTAATGTGGTGATGACATATGATCTGGCTCAACTAGTGGATCCACTGCGGCTGCTTTGCATGCCGGAATTCCACTGGTTTGTTTGTTCTACTGGTTCTTTTCTACCGACCATCATATAAAAGATTTATGGCCACAAAATGGAGATTTTCAAACATATAATTGAGACATAAAAGATAAATCTTATAATTATGCTCACTTTATAAGAAAAGAAGATTTTCTTTCAGTTCAAAGGAACCGAGACAATTTGTTTTTACTTTACCAGTTAGCATTGATTATCTACTTTAACAGAATAACTATTTATCCAATATCAAGTAAAAAGAAAGGGAAACTAATAAATCTTATGGGTTTTTTTTTTTTTTTTTTTTTTTTTTTTTTTTACATAAAAGCTATTTCTGAGGACAAAGTACGGGAGTTGGTAAGTGAAAATTTAGGAAGAAGTTGACTGAATCAGTGAATCATTGCTGCGACAGTAACGTCATCCTTGCTGCCAATTTTAATTCAATTAGTTTGAGACTTGTCTTCTTTGATGACGGTATTATATCTTGTCACACTCGGGTTTGGATCCATAGGTTTATTTGGAGGTGGCAGTTTCGACCACTTTACTTATGAAATGTTTTTTTGTTAAACTAATTGGACTTTTTTATTACAAAATATGAGTGCGTGATTATTCTTGACCCGCTAATCATCTTTAAAATATATATTAGATTCGGACAAAAACTCAATAAACGGTCTGGACCCATTCCCATAGCATCAGTTACCCTGAGGCCTGTTAGACAAAAGTCTGCCTTATTAACCCAGTAACCAACCTGCCCATTTTTATCTCAAATAAATGATCATATATGCAGGTATTGTGCCCGTTTATCCTGGATCAATTTTATTGGGCAGATAGGATGTTTTGGCTTGGAGTTTCTCCTGAGCCCCTGCAGCGAAACCACCTGCTTCCTGATGAGGATGATGCCATTTGTGTAAAAGAAGCTGCAAATGCTCTTACTAGTGCAATTGACTCTGCTATATCCACTCAAATCAAAGCAAATGCTTATAAAATATCTCAAAAATTGTCTTATGAGAGGTAACACTTCCTCTTGGAAATAATATATAGTTCTGTTCTCACTTTGTCTCGTAACATATGCAAAAAGTTCTTTTGTGTGTTGTGCAAAATTACATTTTTGTTCCTCAATGATTGTTACAAAATGTTTTTAGATTCATTTTGGCTCACAAGATTTTACTCCTATTCTTATTATTGGATGGTATTTTAGATATTGTACCAGAAGTCGAACACTTCCATTAGTGGAAGTTAATTTTCACATCAGAACTTTTGCTATTTATTCTTGTACAATCTGCTATACATAATGTAGATTGTTGTGCATAATATACCTTTGGCGGTGTAAATATAAGCTCCCTCTTTATCATTTGAACTTTGAAGTCCATCTTATGAAAAATTGTCCCCCTTGCATTTTACTCCATCTGAGATCTAAACACTCTATCCATTGCTAGCTATGTTTCTCTCATTCTTTTAAGTTTTTACTCATGGGAGAGGAATATATGGTCATTTTGCGTCTCAGACAAACACATTTGCTAAAATTGAAAATTTAGCATCGCTTCACTTCGTGATGAATCCAACACTGAAAATAACAAGAATGAGGGATCCAACTTACAAGTACAGGTGGAAAATAAAGCGAATTAGGTTGAGTAACGGGTCAAAACTGGTAGATATTTGGTTCAGGTCAGGTTGAGACGTCTCAACCTCACCTGCTAAAAATCCTTTTTAATAATAATTTTATTTTTTAAATAAAATCATATCTTTTAAATAAAACGATGCATGGTGTTTTTAAGTTATTTGACCCGTTTCAGTTTTAACTGATCTATATGATTTAGCTGGTAGAGGTTAAAAACTAAATTAGAAAACTTATATCAGCTGTGAATATCAAACCTAAATCAATCCTTAGTCACTTAGCAAACCATGGTATTACAATAACAATTAAATTTTGAATAATGATACTGAAGGTTGTAAAGTATAATTTGGATTAAATTTCAACCCTGATCCTGCTTCTTTTTAGCTATATTTTGTTTATCTGATCCATTTGGAACAAAACATGAGTACATGACTCAAAGCTGCTTATTCTTAAGTAAATGACTCGTCCACCTTGTTTTATCTTATATATCCTTGTTTCATTCTTACATATGTACGTTTCAAGCAAAAGCTTGACATTATGAGCTAAAAAGGCTACAAGATCGACTTCTTTGTACATTGCCCATTTTAGGATGGCGTGTTGGAAGCAGTGCAGAGGTTAAAAGCTAGTATCCGGAGCTAATCTTCAGTAGATGATGTACGTGAAGCTTAAAAAGTTGAATTCAACAATGACCGATTTTTATCCAACCTTGAGTTTTAAGATTTGCATGTAGCTTGAAAGCAAACCCAGGTCTCCAACGATGCCAGGTAAAGCATACACGATTTTTTGAAATTATCTTTTAGGTCGTAAGGGACGATGCTACATAAATCCAGTGATCTTGAAACTTGATAGTGGTTTTGGATTGATGCATGGCTGGATGGTTTCGGCTGTATTGAAGTGTCGAGCCTCGGATTTGGGTTGGTTTGTGGCCCTTTTTGACTTTCCGCATAGTCCTAATACCGGTATGGGTGACATGTTAAATATGGATATTTTCTGTCTTTGATTAAAACAGTTTGAGTTGGACTGATCTGTATAAACTTTTTGTCTACTTTCTTGGACTTTATAAATAATTGAGGTGTTGTATGTTTTCACAATAACAATGATGTAACTATTTGAATAACTACACTTTGGACTAATAATATCGTTCTACTCATTTCATTTTTGGCTGAATGATTAGTTTGATTTGGTCCATTTGGATGAATCATATTTCAAAAATGATAAAAGCACCCGTCATAGAAATTATAATATGTTTATATATATAGTGATGTAGTTTGGTTCCGGTTCAGTTTCTTTAATATGTCATGGCTATTTGGATGGCAAAAGGAATAACCAAGAGGGAAACCTAAAAAGCAAAAAGTTTGGTCTGGGATGGTTTGTTGGTGTTAGTTATGGTGTGTTAGAACTTCTTTTTCCGGGTTCAGTGATTAGTCCAGTTCAGTTTCATTTTCATTCCAATCATTTTCTTTCGACTTTATTCTACCCTTGGTTTTATTTTGTTTGAATTCTTTTTTTTGCTTCCGTCACATGTTTATTGCGCTTGATCTACAAATCCAAAATCAAAGTCAGCTACATATCAAGAATGCACACGACACTGTAGAATGGCATTGTTGGTTTCTTGTTTGTAGCTCGTATCAATGACGCACACAGCACCATCAATTTGGTTTTCCTGGTTCGGGTTCCTCGGGTTAGAGAATTATTACAGGCCAAACCTTAAACTGAACTGAATATATACAGTTAAGTTGTAGCATTCGGGCTCCAAAAGGTTCGCATATATTTGGGCAGTTTAGGCCCTTAAGCTTCACTTTGGTAATTGACTAATTGCTGTTGGGAATAATATTACAACAATATCAAATAATACAACAGTGTAATTGAGGCCTGCGAATGCAGTGTCCTTAAACAGAAATTCGTCTTATCTAATACGACTGTTTAGAGGATACAACAATCAATTCAAGTATTAAAACTTGAATCTAACGAATCTGATATGTTTTCATAATGAAAATGGATGAGGTTTTTGTGTTTTTTGATGATCAAAAAGTGACAAATTCGTCCTTTATATATACTGTAGGTACATGGTGACCCTTCAAAACAGTCTCAATACCCCTTCAAATGGCCTTAGAGACACCTCTTTTAGTAACAGTCACAATGGTTCACAAAAAACTGCTCTTAGCAACGCTTTAGCGACGACCTAGTAACAGAATAACCGTCGCTTACTGAAACTTATTCAAACAGTCGCGTTGGTTCGCTTAGTGATGCCTTTTCAACAGATATAACCGCCACCATTTCGAATAGACACGTCTTTATGATGGTGATGGTTCATTAGAGATGGTTTTGTGACGGTTTAGTGACAGAAAAACTGTCACTAATCTCCATTTCGTAGCAAACACTAAAAACAACAAAACCATTAATAAGTAATGTTCCAACAATACCCCACATTTTCTATTCAAACACCAATAATACCCCACATTTGAATAGAAAATAAGACAATTACTTATTATTCTATTTTCATCAAATGTAATATGACATGCATCAGATTAGGTGTCTTTTAGACTTGAACCTATCCTAGTGAGTACATATCGGATCTACTTTGTGGATAGTGAACATAAGTCTTGAACTAGCCACGTTTTGTAGTAAATCGAGACAATAAGTATCACACATATCATATTTATGCAATAACAGATTCTTACCGTTGTGTTCATTTCGGTCGTGAACATATCCTTATTCATGAGAATTTTAGAGAACTTAGCCATCTGGTTCCCAAAGATGCGACCACACATCAATCTCGTATAGGTAATGCCAATCAAGAATATTCCGTAGTATTCCACTGTAAAAGCCATTAGCATTATTAAGAATTAAAATTCAGCCCTTAATCATCAACGGAAAAAACACACAAAAATCATCATAGGAATGGGCATACCTATGTGTTAGTACTTTTGAGTTTTCCTCAACTAGTTTTCCTATTGAACCTAGACCATGGGATCTCCAATTCTGCTAGGTTAGGTTTCCGCCGAGTAGTCACTCATTGTGTTGGCTTTAAGCCCATACCCCTCGATGTAAATATGACTTGTTCTCTACAAAGGCCTTTTGTCAAAGGATCTGCTATATTTTCATTTGACTTAACGTAGTCGATGGAAATGATTCCATTTTGCGGAAAACTAGAAGGGGGGTTGAATAGTTTTACCGTTTTTAAAATTAATTCGCTTTGTGACTTAACGTGATTTCAAAGTAAGTATGCACAAAGAAATAATATAATATAAGTAAGTAAGGAAAGGAATGATCAAACCACACGACACGGATATTTATAGTGGTTCGGCTACAAGGACTCTCTTCCTTGCCCTACTCCACTCCTCGAGCCTCTAACTCGAGAGTTTTTCTTCACTAAGAAACAAGCTCCCTTCTAGGCGGAGAAAACCTTTACACGTTGCTTACTCTTTATCCGGTACTAAGCTAAACACCGAGTTCTTTACAAGGGTACAACCACTCCCGTTGGTTTTTTCACAAGGGTACAACCACTCCCGTTGGTTCTTTCACAAGGGTACAACCACTCCTGACACTCTTTGTGTTTTAAGGACTAAAACACTAACCAAACTCTACTGAATAAATGATACAAACAATGATGTGTGAACTAATACAAAATCACACAGAGTCTATACTAAAAGGATAACAACAGTAGGTTGATCCTTATATGCTTTGATCTCTTTGCTACAAAAGGAAAGATCAATGAAATGAAAGAATGATATGGGTTAGTGATATGTAAATGAATGAGTATGTATTTAAGCTATATGAGTGATGAAAATGCCCAAATGATCAGCTTGCTATTTATAGGCAAACTGATTCAACAGTTGGCGGATCTGGCGGATCCCAAAAATTGGATCCGCCCTTGTATGGGTTTGGATCCGCCACTTCAGGACAGCTAAGAGATTCTCAAATCTTTCCATATCTTCCAATGTCAACTCTTTGGCTTGAAGATCAATACAAGATATCTCAAAATCTTTCTAAGATTGTGTTCATGATGCATGCCATGATGTCATCCTAATATTTAATAAATAAAGTTTCTAATTTAAGGAAGAAACTTGTAAATGTATATATGTATATAATGTTACTCCTAGAGATCATGTAATATGTAAATATGTTTTAAAAGACTTATCACTATAAATGTAAAAGACTTATTCTTATATTTATGCTTTTGCTTAAAGATAATCTTTGTATTTGTCATTAACAAAATTAAGCAAAGATCGTAAAATATAAATAACGTTTTTGGGACGATATTTGTATTAACAATCTCCCCCTTTTTGTTGATGACAAAACATAAGGTTTATTTTTAAGCAAAGGACTAAATAAAGTATAAGACTTTTAAAAATATAGATTAAGTTGGTTTTATGCAAGTTTTAAAAGCTATTTTAAGCATAAACGTATGTACTGTGATGTTTCACAGTAATGAGAACTTAATCCTTTCTCCCCCTTTTTGTCGAAACAAAAAGAAGATATGCTTAGCGAAATGCGATTTTGAGAACTTTAAAGCTCCCCCTTGATGTATACTCCCCCTAAATGGAGTGTCAAGGATATGATGTATGATCCTTCAAAACAAATGGTTAGAATATGATATGCTCCCCCTTGATGTATACTCCCCATTGCTAGGGTACCAACGTATACATTTCAAGGGTATGAAATGATATAAAAGAAAAGTTAGTAATGAAAAACTTCAACCAAGAAGCAAAATGCATATGTAATTGTCAACCAAACAAGAAAGGTCAACCCATTTGACTTTAAAAAGTCAAAATGAAGGGTCTGATCAAAATTAAGCACCTAAGTACAATTGATCAAAGCATTATGTGAAGTTAAAACAACCATACTATGATGTTAGTAATCTAAAATAAGATAATATGTTAAATGTTGATCACCCACAAGCATAAAAACATAACATTCATTACTTGAAAAAAATAATGTTACATTTAAACAAAGAAAATAAATCCTAAAATGAAAAATTCTAAAACAAAATCCTAAAAGTTCCTATAAGAGGAAACTAAAGAGCTCCTATTGAGGAGGATGAGAGATTGCATTGAGACGCTCGAGAATGTGGTTCAAGATGAACCTCATTTCATTTTGGAGCTCATGGACTAAAATGTTGGTCCTTTGGGCCAAGTGAGCGGTTCTCTCGCATTGCGAGCAATCATGTCTTGGAAAACCGGGAGGAAGGGTAGGCTCATTGTTTTGTGGTGGTGGTGGTGGGTTATTTGGTAGTGGTGGTGGTGGTGATTGGTTGTTTGATGGTGGTTGTTGTTGTTGGTTGGATGATGGTGGAGTGGGGATGGAGTTCATCAAGATGGATTGGAGATCCATTGCTTCACCAAGGCGGGAATCCACCATATGAGAGAGAGCATAGAGGCGGGTGAGTTCCTCATTGATTTCCTCTTGGGTTTGTGGTTGATTGATCCACATTGCCTCATCAATGGCAACTAGTGTGGATGTGGGTGAGAGAGGTTGTGCTTGAGGTTGAGGTGGTGGTGCATCACGGTATAGAGGACCGTGGATATCCCTATAAAGGGGATGAAAAAGCATGGGTTCTTGACCTTCAAAGGTCATGGGTGGAGGATTGGTTGACCTTGGTGGAAGGTCTTCCAAGTCATCAAGATATGGATGTGGTGATGTAGGTGGAGTCCTAAATAGTTCCAAGGGCTGTAGTTGAGGTGAATGTGGTGGTGAAGGTGATTTGCTAGGTTGGGTTGGGGCAGGCGGTGGAGTTGTAGCAACAGGTGTGATTGTTGGTGGTGGTGTGGAGATAATGGTGTGAGATGGTGTTGGAGTAGCAAGATTGAGAAAATTCTCATTTGCGATTGGTGAAGAGATGTTTAGAGGAGAAGACTCGTCTGATGATGAGTTGGTTAGGTTCACGAAGCAACAAGGACGGACACTCATACGAGCTGTCCTTCTTGCGGGTCTGCTTGTAGATGAGTTACTTGATTTTGTCATGGTTAAGATTGATAATGTAGCTAAGAAGTACAGGAGAGATATGTAGAGAAGATGATGAGTGAGTGAGTTTTGAATGAACTTGAACTTCCTAATTTATAGACAGTAAGATTTTTGAAGTTAGTGTTTGGATTTGATGTGAATCCAATGAGGAATGTTGGTTCCTAATGATTTGGAACAAAAAATCAAGCTTGTCACATCCCAAGGTCAATCCATACAAATGGAGTTGAGTGAAATGTGGGAGATTTGCAGTTAATGCAAAGAGTGAGTGCAAAATCTGTTGATATGATGTTCCCACGGATTTGACGGATCCCATAAAAGGGTTCCTTGCTTGTATTAGAAAGGTAACTCACATGGAAAAGTTGAAAATTCAAATTTTGGTGGGAAATTGATTTCTTAAGGTTCTAAGAGTTTCCTAAAACATTCTAAAGAGTCTAATGATCAGTAAAAGAATATTCTAAAAACTATAATCCAAAATCTAACTATCGGGATTAGTCGGGATTTTTGAAAAATGTTACTGTTGGCACCTGCGGATCCAATCGACAACAAAGACGAATCCAAAAATTGGGAGCCGTGGAATCCGTAGGTTCAGGAATGGCGGAGCCAAAGGATACACTAGGCGGATCCAAAATTTGGGATCCGCCAAATCCGCCATATGAAAGTGCGAATTCTGAACAGAATGAATGTCAAATTTTTCGTTTCTCGGTCAAAACCCGAAAAATCTCCTAAAACATATGTAATAGCTAATATGTGATACAAATATACTAAATATATAGATTCTAACACACGTATACACATAAATTAATCCGATCATCATAGCTTACCATAAGAGGAGTTAAGCCAAACGGTGGCTTAATCTCGGAAAATTGATAACAACATGTGTTATCGCCCTGCAATGTCAAGTTAGTTTACACATATGTCAAGTACTAACATAATGTCTTAAGAAACATACATGTTCATCACATCATTGTCTAATAAAGTCTAAAACCAAACACTCCTTTCAACTTAACTTCTTGCTCAATTTCTTGTAACCCTTGTGAAGTTTCATGATCCAACGCCCCAAATTCTTCACCATTCCTTTGGTTTGCCGAAATTCCGCTGATTCATTCGGGATCGGTGGAAGATGACTCAAGTACTCCGGTGGAGCGATCCTAGAATTTGGCAAGCCGTCATCCTCACTCATTGATGATGATGATGATGATGATGATGTAGGAGGATGAGGACGTTTACCTTTTGCTACCGCTACCCTATGATCACTTAGAGGAACGAAAGTGTGTTCTATCTCGGCGTAGTCAGGAACAAAACCTAAAGGATTTCTAGGAATGGGTTCAAAGGCTATATAGAGACGAGTCAAGAGCATCCCGTAGGGCATTGCGGTGGTACCTTGTACCGGAATATCGGCCATTCGCTTGGCGATATAGTATGCAAGGTTGAAAGGTTGATGGGTTGACACACAATACATCATATAACAAAGACAAGCATTGATATGATCTCGATTCCCAATGGTGCTTATGACATTTGCCCTTAACACTTCTTCTAGCTTTCTAAATTCGGGCCTAGGTTCATTGAGTTCCATGGCAAAAGGATCTCTATTTACTTGACGACCTCGATGCAACCTAGTTGGGTTGTTCTTAGGTAAGAAGAGATGCTCCCGAATGGTTTCTTTTGCGGTCAAAGGTGTGGCATATGGTTCCGTTCGATCAAGGTTTGATTCTAAGATTGTCAATGACCATTTATCCGAATAGACACATGTTCCTTGATTTGGAATTCCTAAGACATCACCAAATTGATCTAGGGGAATGTTGAATTGGGTTCCATTGACTCTAAAGTGAGTGTTCATGTTTCCATAATCATTAGAACTAAGTCCTACAGTAGCATAGAACTCGAGAATGAACCTAGGGATGATGGGCTCATCAATGTCTAGAAGACTATCGAAATGAATTGCGGCTAATTGCTCGCGGAGAATGGTACCTTCATAGAATGAGGGGTCTACAACCTTACCCTCATGGACATATCATTTTTCTAGTGCTTTAAAAATATTTACTTGAGCTTCAGTAAGACCTTTGGTTTTGTGGTGTTTGGGAAGGTATTTGATGGTGTTTTTGTGATCATAATTAGTCGCGGGAGGCATAGTTATCCTAGACACGAAAAATATATAGTTTAGTTGAAATTATCGAAAATACTTATAAATGTCTAGTGTGTGCCTACATGGGGACAATGTGGAGGTACGGTTATCTCGACTCTTTTTAATGCACGAAAATTTGTTGATGCAAGTTTTATGATAAAACGAGAGATAACCCAAACGCTCCTACTTCAATGTAGCTTCATTTGAATGTACCCGAAAATACATATTAGTTATGTATTCCCTTTAGCATTCAAAAGACATTATGCAAGTGATGTTTAAAACATAACGTTTTTGTATTTATATGAACAATGTTCAAAAACCGTTTTTCCTAGTCGTGAGAAGATTTTAGCAAAAATTTCTCATGGGGTTTTTGATAAATAATGATAATGTACTACAAGATGCAATTCCTAACTATGAAAAACATGATTTGTTATGCAATTCAGTAAATATGTTTCATGATTTTACAAGAATTATGCGTAAACCCCAAGTTTTGATTTTGTGCATGAAATAGAAATCCTAGACGCAGATCAGGAATGCAAACATGATGAGGATACTTATAGTGATGTTTAGAGCTCAATTTGGTTGAAGAAGATAGCCTAAATTGTGAGTTTGGTGAATTATGGGTCGATTTCCAGTAGGTGATATGTTTTTGGGAAGTGTGATGAATAGTACAGGAGTTTATTTAATATATATAACTGGCTCACCAAGTGACGGATCCGGCGGATCCAAAACAAGGGATCCGCCCTTGTTGTCGTTTGGATCTGCAGGATCAGAACATAGGTTTGGTTATTGCCGTGTTTGGTTAATCTAAGGTTCGAGTTAATGTTTAATCTACTCACTAGGTTCCATTAATCCTAAACCAAGTCTAAGATAGTTGAAAGGTTCTCTCTTGAGAGGTTTTGTGAGGATATCGGCAATGTTGTCCTCTGAGGAAACTTTCTCAATTGAGATGTTTCCCTTCTGAACATTGTCACGTAGGAAGTGGTGACGTATTTCTATGTGTTTGGTTCTAGCATGTTGGACTGGATTTTTGCTAAGATCGATAGCTCGTTGTTGTCACAAAGAATGGGAATGTCGTTGAGTACAATTCCATAGTCGACGAGAGCTTGTTTCATCCACAGTGCTTGTTGGCAAGCTTTTCCTGTTGACACGTACTCGGCTTCAGTTGTTGATATGGCGAGGGCTGTTTGTTTCTTAGCAAACCATGAGGTGAGACAATGTCCTACAAAAGTACAAATACCGCTTGTACTTTTCCTATCAACATAATCACCAACATGGTCTGAGTCGGCATACACTATGGTTTCCATTCCCGTCCCTTTGGGATACCATAATCCTAAATGTGTAGTGCCTTTTATGTACCTAAAGATCCGTTTAACGGTTTCAAGATGGGATATTTTGGGATCTTCTTGAAAGCGTGCACATAGACAAACACTAAACATAATGTCCGTTCTACTAGCCGTTAGGTAAAGTAAACTACCAATCATCCCTCTATATTTAGTGCTATCTACGGATTCACTTTCGTCATCCTTGGTGAGTTTGGTTTCGGAAGACATTGGTGTTTTCATGGGTTTGGAATCTTCAAGACCAAATTTCTTAAGCATATCCTTGATATACTTAGATTAGTTGAAGAATATCCCATCTTCTAATTGTTTAATTTGGAGACCTAAGAAAAAGTTTAGTTCCCCCATCATACTCATTTCAAACTCATCATGCAGGATTTTTGAAAATTCATCGCATAATTCTTGACAAGTTGAACCGAATATAATGTCATCCACATATATCTGGACTATGATAATATGTGATCCCTTTTTCTTGGTGAAAAGAGTATTGTCTACTAGGCCCATGGTATACTTGTGGTCAACTAGGAAAGTCTTAAGTCGATTATACCAAGCTTTTGGTGCTTTCTTAAGTCCGTATAAAGCTTTCTTAAGTTTGTAGACATGATTTGGTTTTTCAAAATGGGCAAAGCCGGGAGGTTGTGTGTAACACCCCAACCCGACAAGGGTCAAAATGTCATATTATGGTGTCAATCAGAACATAATAAACGCAAGCGGAAGACTTAAATAAATAAATACAAGTGATGAAACAAAATGACTTCAAAGAAATACAAATTAAATCAAACTCCAAAATGAAATAAAATAACCAAGACATAAGTCATAAACTAATTCCAAAAAAAAATAGGGAAAACTATGGTTGGGTTGGTCCCCTAAAAGCTCCTACTCTCATCACTCAAATCCCAGCATCCCGCTTGAATACCTGCCGCAGAGGAAAGAAAAAAAATGCGGCTGAGCTTAAAAAGCCCAGTGAACGGATATAAACGAGCAATGAACTAAATAATAATAAGTATATGCAATGAAACCAAAAGAGAATCTACTGAACAGGATATCATAGGTCATGAGAATCAAATGAACAATAAATTAAGTGAGAGGTAATGAAAGCAACGAAACATAAGAAATTATCCACGAGCTCAGAAAGCAGCCACCTGCTTAATTACACAATCATATATCATAACAAATGGAGACATGACCTCCCAAAAGTGACATGGGGTGTATGACACACACCACCATCCACTACAAAGCCATAACATAATCAAATCACAAAACAAACCTAGGATGCATCCATATGCTCCCTTCAAAACAAAGTTATGTACACCACCATACACCTGTACTCAGACAAATATATTGGCGTACCAAAATGGCAAATAAGCGCGCGAGCTCAATAATCATATATATATCAAAAGGGAACGCCGTGGACCAATCACACCGCCACAGATAGTGTCATGCCATTGGTGCCTCAATGACATGGCCATGGTACCTCCATGACTAGTTAGCTCGGGTAATAGAATAAATAAGATATCACATCATAACGAATTAATCATAGTATATTTAAACAAAAGAATATTAACTGAAATGAATGTCATATTAAATGACATAGAATTAAATATCATGTCATGAGAAATCATATCAAACGGAAATCACCAACGAATATCATAACGAATTAAATAAAGTCAAGGATCAAAGAGTTAATGCGAAACCCTTACTGAGAAAGGGTAGAATACCCGTACCTTAGCAAATGAAATGAAAATAAACGGAAAAGAAACAACGTCACGCCTCCCTCAACGAATCTACATAAATTTAGAATCATTTATTATTTGGTGACATGAATGATTATTATGTTTTGCACTTTATAGATACTTGTGATGTCGTTGTTCTTATGCATATTTGACTTAAAATGTTATCATAATTTTTCTATACTTACTATCAACGAATATAGCTTATACATGAATTATTTTATATATGAGATTAATAATTGTTCACGCCTTATTTCAAAGTCCTTATAACGCACACATGGTTATGTATATATATCGACATGTTATAACCACTGATAGGATGATCGATACACTGTAAGGTGGTTAAACCTTTGTTGCTTTGTGTATGTGATAAGTTGAGTTAATATGATCAAGTACACGGAATTTACTTAATCACACTTAGAAGGTTATTTGTGTTATGGACATGGAACAGTTATGCTTGTGTATATTGAACAAAGAACATGCAATGTTATCACCAAAACGATTCAATATTATTCAAGATAATACGAGTGATCTTCACTATCACTAGGGTTACAAAGACCTTGAATCTTATGTTTTCTATGACTTGTGATATATGTGTTTGTTCTATGTTCTTGAGAGTTATTTTTCTAATAACTTAATTATTCACTCTTAGTCACTCTTATATCTAGACTAAGATCTTTCTTTTATATAAAATGAGAAAGATCTTTACAATATTGTTAAGTCTTATCAAACTACTTGCTAACTTATCTTGAGTGTGTCAGTACATAAGATACAACATGTATCTGTGTACACAACTTGTTACTGATCACTTTGTCCAAAGATATTATCTACCGTATATACTTGACTTTAGTACACAAATATCTTTTCAATACTTATCCAACCAGCAGTGGTATCACTCAGCAGTATCGACTAGCACTACCTTCTTTATACTACCAGTACTAACTTCAGTTAGTACGGTTAGTTATAACTTGAACAGTCCTTAGATATACACTAGCAGTTGGAACTGTTAGAGTATTCTTCTCAGCAATACTAACCTTCAACACTTGTAATTCTTGATACTTAATCTTCAGAACATTTTCAAATCATTTTTAAGTAAACCTCTTACCAAACCATTCTTAACAATCTGATTTATGGTTTTGAAATTAATATGACCAAGCCTCCTATGCCATATCATTGATTCATCCAATGTGGCTTTTGCAAAAAGACAAGTTAAAGCCTTTTTATAAACAATGTTCTTCATGTCTACACTGTACATATTGCCCTTTCTAGGAATTTTAAGAAGTACTTGACTTTCATCAGGCATCTTAAAATCAGGAGAAGGTACAAGACATTCAGTGTCACAAAAAAGAACTTTGTTCTTCTTATCACACATTTGTGAGACACTAAAAAGATTATAATTTAGCTCTTGTACATAGTACACATCTTCAAAATCTAAATTTCCAGTTTTAATGGTACCTTTACCGGAAATTTTGCCACCAACACCTCCTCCAAAGGTAACATAGCCACCATCTAATGTTTGAAAATCAGAAAGATAGGACTTGTTGCCTGTCATGTGCCTTGAACATCCACTATCTGAGTATCCTTGATCCTCTTGTTTATCAATTGAATGTTCCTGCACAGAATTTTTATTATTATATAAGAATTTTTATTAAATAACTAGGGGCATGTTAAACTAATGAAAGTCATGAACTGATTATAGTATCATTCTATGTTCAAATCCTTGATGCCAAAACCATATGGGTGTATTCTTTTAATATCCAGTCCCACATCAGTATGACCATTTCTAGTTTACAAGTTAGTATGTTTAAACTTCATTTGACTTACTACCACTATATATGTTTCAACTTATTTACGTGCGTATGTTCGATCTCAATTACATGCATGAAATCACAATCCATAACTTAACAAGACACAACCCGATTCGATTCAGAGGGCACCCATGCGAGACAAACAAGGTATCGCGAGACTATATTTAAACCACAATCCTATTTCTTTTGCTCAGATCAGTATGCATGCATGAATGTATACAGGTTTTATATACACTTTGACACCTTCAATTTCATGGTTCCTCATTAATGGTTATACTAAACACATAGCGACACACTCTCAATAGCAGTCAACACGACACTCACACAACACCATTCACATAAGTTCTTGACACCCACGACATACCGCAAGTCGCACATACAAACACAACCCAACACTAGTCCAATCCTTCTGTTAAAACCCCCACAGCCCTCGCGAGACCCAAAACAGGTATTAACAAAACATATTAAATTCACAAAACCTGTTGGTTGTTTTGTGTGTGGTGTTCCCAGAACAGGGTAAAGATAATCAATCAAGGTACCGGATATTCACTTGAAATCGTGTAATCACTTTCCAGTAGAAACTATTCGACCCTATGCCTGGGTTACACGAATATCTCTATGGGATAAGACCAAGTGATGTTCTTGTTTTAGGCACAAATCAAGAACCAAATCGTATTCAAGTGTTTAGGGTTTCTGTGTTGTATATCCATGCAGTAAAGTTATGATCTCTATTTATAATAGAGATTACTCAAACCCTAGCCCATGGAATTATGAATAATTAACGGCCCATTAATCATACCATAACAGTTTCCATAATATCAGGGATCAGTGGTTTAAACGAGCAGTACAAACTGTTAAGTCCAGCAGTACTAACTGTTATGTACAACAGTACTAACTTAGCCTAGCAGTACTAACTTTGATCTGGTAGTCTTAACACTAGCAGTAGAAACTGGTAGTCTTAACACTAGCAGTAGAAAACTGCTGCTTCAGCAGTAGAATATTAATACTAGCAACAGAATAATCTGCATCAGCAGTATTATGAATAATACTAGCAGCAGAATCACAAACCACTTAATTGAGTCAGGGTAAACAGTGACCTGATGGGTGTACACTCCATACCTCCAAGCCCATTACCAGGTGTGAATTAATCCCTCAAGTGCACTAAATTTTCCAACAATCCTCCCCAAATTTAGTTCACTTCCTTTGCATGAAAAATAAACAATAAACAAACATGTGCATAAATGAAAATATCTTGAAGATTGAATTCTCATCTTAGTACATTACATGTTCAAATATTCGAGAATCAGAGTGTTCTAAGAATTGAACCCTTCAACCCATTTGAATACCTGAAGATAAAATACACACAATGTTTTCAAACACTTAAATACTCCTGACACTATACAAGCCATGTG
The DNA here is from genome assembly GCA_021014915.2 of Artemisia tridentata subsp. tridentata. Classification (NCBI taxonomy): domain Eukaryota; kingdom Viridiplantae; phylum Streptophyta; class Magnoliopsida; order Asterales; family Asteraceae; genus Artemisia; species Artemisia tridentata. Next base: position 327,112,803 of record CP139507.1, on the reverse strand, counting down.
TCCATATCCAATTCATAAATGTTGTAAAAGCTAAAAGTCCAAAAGCTTCCTGAAGCGGCAAAACTTCAACATTTACATAGGTGGTTCATCTTTATTCATGCTCCTGCTAAGCACTTTTTTCAAAGAAAATTAACCATTGAGAAGTTAAGACTTCATCCTCCTTTCCAGCAGGTTCTGAGCACAACCTTGGGATGAAAATAATCATGTGCTCCAGTCCACTAAATGTTCAGCTTTCCACATTGAACTCAACTCCAAAGTTTCCTCAGGAGGGAGTTGGGTGTCTTAGCGCATTCAGTGACTAAGTTGGACTTAAACCCATCCCTTTTGCAGACTTTAAAACCAAGTCTCTAGCCAAACCCTTCGTCAAGTGATCAGCTAAGTTATGTTGAGATCTAACAAACTCTATAGATACCACCCCATTCATGATAAGCTCACGAATCATGCTATGCCTGACACCTAAGTGTCTAGACTTCCCATTGTACATTTGGCTATAAGCCTTTGCCAATGTAGCAGCACTATCACAACGGATAGAAATAGGTGCTATAGGTTTAGGCTACAATGGAATCTCAAGAAGCAAGTTTTTCAACCATTCAACCTCTTTACCAGCAGCTGCTAAAGCCACAAATTTAGATTCCATAGTAGAACTGGTGATGCAAGTTTGCTTCTTGGATGCACAAGAAATTGCACCTCCACCAAGTAGGAATACCCAACCACTAGTAGACGAATTGTCCTCAGTGTTACTGATCCAACTTGCATCAGTGTATCCTTCTAATACAGAAGGATAACCAGTATATGAGAGACTATAATCCATAGTTCTCTTCAAATACTTCAGTACCCTCTGAATTGCTTGCCAATGATGAGCACTAGGATTACTATTATATCTGCTCAATTTTCCCACAACAAATGCAATGTCAGGTCTAGTACAAATCATGGCATACATTAAGTAGCCAATCACCCTAGAATACTCAAGTTGAGATACAGCCTTACCAGTATTAGGCAAGAGCTTCTCACTTGTATCCATAGGAGTACTCACTGGAGTACAATCAAAGTAATTAAATTTCTTCAACACCTTCTCAATGTAATGAGACTGAGAGATAGAAATTTTGTTACTTTCATGTTTAATCCTTATACCAAGGATAACATCAGCCTCCCCCATATCCTTCATGGAGAACCTTGATGACAAAAATTCCTTTGTTAGGTCAACTTGATTTTGGTCAGTGCCAAAGATCAACATGTCATCAACATATAGACAAATGATGACTCCTTTACCAGATTCATCAAATTTGCTATATACACATTTGTCAGACTGGTTAAGTGAATAACCACTAGACAAAACCACTTCATCAAATTTTTGATGCCATTGCTTAGGTGCCTGTTTTAGTCCATATAAGGACTTAATCAGTTTACACACCTTGTTTTCATTGCCAGGCATGATGAAGCCACAGGGGCATAAGTATCAAAATAGTCTATCCCTGACTTTTGTTTAAAGCCTTGAATGACTAGTCTAGCCTTGAACTTTTCAACAGTTCCATCTACCTTCATTTTCTTTTTGAAAATCCATTTGCAACCTAAAGGTTTGCAACCAGGTGGTAGATCAGCCAACACCCAAGTGTTGTTGCCCATGATGGAGTCCATTTCATCATTTATTGCTTCTTTCCAGAAAGCAACATCCTGGGACTTCATTGCTTCATCAAATGTTTTGGGATCATCCTCAACATTAAAGCAATAGGAGTGTTGGTCAGAGACCTCATCCCTTGTTCCTTCAATTAAGTATAATTGAAACTCAGGTCCAAATGATTTTGGATTCCTGACCCTATTGCTCCTTCTGAGCTCAGGTTCAGGTTGTTGAACCACAACCTCATCAGGAATCTCATCAGAGATTTCTGATACACCAAAATTATTAGTTCCATTAGGAATCCTCTGACTTGGTCTAGGGACTGATGAGAATCTATTCTCATCAAAGATTGCATCCCTTGATTCAATTATGGAGTTAATTGAAACAGATTCATTAGGTTCAATAACATAGAACCTATATGCCTTGGAATGCTCAGCATATCCAACAAAGATGCATTCAATGCCTCTTTCACCCAAAGTTTTTAATTTTGGATCAAGGAGTTTCACAACAGCCCTACAACCCCAAACCCTGATATAATTCAGGTTGGGTTTCTTTTTAGTCCAGAGTTCATAAGGGGATGTCTTGTTCCTTTTATTGGGAACCATATTTAACAAATAGCAAACTGTTAACATAGCTTCACCCCAGAACCCTTGACTCAGTCCTGAATAGGACAACATGGAATTAACCATCTCCTTTAGCACTCGGTTTTTCCATTCAGAAATACCATTTTGCTGAGGAGTATAGGGGGCAGTCGTTTCATGGATTATACCAACAGACTGAAAATACAGAGTATCCATGTACTCACCTCCCCTATCAGTCCTTAATCTCTTGATCAGTGACTCTTGTTGCAGTTCAACTTCAGTTTTAAATACTTTAAATTTATCTAATGCTTCATCCTTAGTATGCAATAAATAAACATAACAATACCTAGAAGCATCATCAATAAAAGTCATAAAGTATTTCTTATTCCCCAAAGAGGGAGTAGCATGTAAATCACATAAGTCACTATGAATCAGTTCCAACACATTAGTTTCACGTTTTACACTTTGAAATGGTTTCTTAGTTATCTTGTTCATCATACAAGTTTTACACTTTTCAGTGTCCATGTCAAATGCTGGGATTAACACATCCTTAGACATATCTTGCATCCTTTTAAAGTGTACATGGCCAAGTCTAGCATGCGAAAGGGTTGAATCATATAACTTAGATGTCGACATAAAAGCAGAATCAACCATATCATGAACAATATTAAGTCTAAACATTTGATTACATAAATAACCAAAACCAATAAACACACCATGTTTAGATAACACAAATTTATCAGATTCAATAACTTGTTTGTAACCACAATTATTCAAAATACTACTAGAAACCAAGTTCTTCCTAATATCAGGAACATGTAAAACATTAAACAAAGAAACAATCTTTCCATAACTAAACTTCAAATCAACACATCCTCTTCCATGCACCAGGGTTGTTGACTCATTTCCCATATGAAGAATAGAACCATCATTCATTGAATCGTAGGTCTTGAACTAGCTTCTATCTTTACACACATGGATTGTTGCTCCAGAGTCAACCCACCACGCAACATCATCATCCTGTACAAAGTACAATTCAGATATATATGTAACATAATAAATCTCAAAAGACTTATTAAATATATTCTGACCTTTCAGGGAATTGGTATTACCATTCCCAGAACCACTTGTGCCTGATCCATTGGTTTTATTGCCAATCTTAACACCCTTACAATCCTTCCTGAAGTGTCCAGTTTTACCACACTTCTAACAAGTAGCTTTTGACTTCTTATTTGGATCAGTCTTGGTGTTATCCTAATGCTTACGTTTGCCCTTGTTGTCATTGTTCCTGGAGGAGTTGTTATGCTCCACCAAATTGACAACTGATGGACCAGCAGCATTGCTGTTCTTTGGCTTGTCACTTTCATGCGCCTTGAGTGATTCCTCAATGCGCAAATGACTACCCAACTCAACAAGAGTTAACTCCTCCTTCTTATGCTTTAGCATATGCTTGAAATCTTTCCAAGAAGGAGGTAGTTTATCGATGATACAAGAGACTGAAATAGCCTCATCCATGTTCATCTTGTGTTGTGTGAATCGACCAAGTATACTAAGAAGTTCATTGTATTGTTCCATGACAGGTCTAGAATCAACCATTTTGTAATTGTTAAAATTACTTACAAGGAACTTCTTACTTGATGCATCCTCAGCCATATATTTGGTTTCCAAGGAATCCTACAGTTCTCGAGAAGATTCAACATTCTGATAAATGTCAAAGAGAGTATCCGACATACCATTGAGAATTAATCCTCTGCAGATATAGTCATCATTCTCCCATTTGCTTCTGCTCCTCATCTGTTCCATAGTAGCATCATCCCCATGATCTTCAGGAATGGTTGTGGTCAGAACATACACCACATTCATGCTTGACAACAAGAATTGCATCTTCTTTTGCCATCTTCTGAAATCGACACCTTCAAACTTTTCCAGTTTGGAAAAGTTAGCAGCCATATGCCTCATAGCAGCAGCCATTGATTATCACAGTAATAGTTTCTATTGATTGTTGGTTGTTTTGTGTGTGGTGTTCCCAGAACAGGGTAAAGATAATCAATCAAGGTACCGGATATTCACTTGAAATCGTGTAATCACTTTCTAATAGAAACTATTCGACCCTATGCCTGGGTTACACGAATATCTCTATGCGATAAGACCAAGTGATGTTCTTGTTTTAGGCACAAATCAAGAACCAAATCGTATTCAAGTGTTTAGGGTTTCTGTGTTGTATATCCATGCAGTAAAGTTATGATCTCTATTTATAATAGAGATTACTCAAACCCTAGCCATGTAATTATGAATAATTAATGACCCATTAATCATACCATAACAGTTTCCATAATATCAGGGATCAGTGGTTTAAACGAGCAATACAAACTGTTAAGTCCAGCAGTACTAACTGTTATGTACAATAGTACTAACTTAGCCTAGCAGTACTAACTTTGATCTGGTAGTCTTAACGCTAGCAGTAGAAACTGGTAGTCTTAACACTAGCAGTAGAAACTGCTGCTTCAGCAGTAGAATATTAATACTAGCAGCAGAATAATCTGCATCAGCAGTATTATGAATAATACTAGCAACAGAATCACAAACTACTTAATTGAGTCAGGGTAAACAGTGACCTGATGGGTGTACACTCCGTACCTCCAAGCCCATTACCAGGTGTGAATTAATCCCTCAAGTGCACTAAATTTTCCAACAAAACCTTAGTTCAATTGACACCAAACAAGACTCAAAGATTAACGAGGCATCATGATATAGCGAGACACAAATACATCACACACCTTATTCCTTTTAAATTCTGATTTGCAACAAGTACATATATATGTTTAGACTCGGATCGACACACCCAACAACAACATACACAAGCATGATCGATTACAAGAGGAAGCATGCAATACGATACACATAAAATCATAACCAAACAACCCTCGTTAATGTTGTGTGACGTGAAACATTTTATAAAAATGCATTCGAATGCCACTTGATTATATACGTAGCAACAAGCCTGTTTTTATATTGGATTCGTGTAAAGTTTTCTTGTTTCACATGCAACATATTTTAAACCCCTTTTGGTCGACTGACATAAGTCCCAACTGACGTGAATTAACCAAGTTTCGACACACCTGATTTACACAACTACCATCATTTTATGTGGTGATAAACTCTTATATACGTATGGGGCTATATACGTGGCTCATAAGCAGCCACAAGTGATTGACAAACCTGATGAAAAACATAGATTATACTAGGGTTAAGGTCTGATTCAGTTTAGTTATGGGTCGACTAGGGTTTCCATTTGTTAGACACCATATTAACGATTATTCTTAACAGATTCATAGGGTTTGTAGTGTGTTTTATTAAGGTCGAATCGAAGCTGGATTGGAACACCATACCACCGCACAGAATTCGCGACACAAACCTTTATCCAAAGGCGGTGTACGTATGATCTTATGCACACACACCAGCATATAACACATGGGTCTCATAGCAAAACAACAAGAATCAGTTTACAAGGTTTCGATGTGGCGTTAAATTCTTATACATTTATGATAATATTAATGAGGCACATACAACATGTTTATTAGTGAAAGTTGAATGATTATTGATTATATAGTTTAAATCGTATAAGAGTAGATGTATGACAAGAGGAGGATACAAGTGTACCTTAGGGCCTGGAACGAGGCAAGAAATAAGGGCAAAACAATCGACTACACTTGATGCGCGTGATGTGTCGTTGCGGTTTAGCAGTATTAATGCCTACTCAAGTTTTAAATTTATATTTAGCCGACTTATCAATAACACACACACTTAACGAGCAGTGTACCCGGTCAGTATGAATATAATGGTAAGTAGAGTGTCGATCACTAGGAGTGGAACGTATTATCTAGTTATTCTAATCAGTATTTTAATATCCTAAGTTAGCTATACAACCTAATCTAACGCAAGGGGGTTCAGCCTGAGAGACTGGCACGGTTTGGTTATGATTAAATAGAAAACTAAGTAATGAGCACGAATCAGCGATTAGCACACACGTACACAGATAGATACTCGAGACAATAAGAAGACCTGTCCTGATAATTAAGTAGCTTGTCACTTGTTTTATTGCTAGTTTTATATGAAGTGTATATAATTAAACCTTTCTCGTTGGCTCTAATCTTGTCGGCGAGTAAACCCTTAATGATCACTTATGTCTATCCTACTATCCTAGAAACGATAGAATAAATAGGCGAGGAAGGGGCATGGCGACCCAAGCAAGACTCAGCTAGACACAGAGGTTATCAATGCACTAATAAAAGTCACCAAAGACATCAACATATAAACTTTAATTAATGGGAAAGCAATATTAAGGGGAGTGCATGATCTTCCGTAGTCACATGACACAAGCCCATCAATCCTGATGAATTAAAGTGTACTAAAACAATAAAATAAAACTACTTAATGAATTGAATACATGTAGGACCTTCTTACAGCTCGTGTATCTTTGTTTGAGGTGTGTCTTGTGCTGCTTGGTCGTCTGAATTCGGCTCTAGGGTTATTTCTTCACACTGTCCAAGACTCTCAAATTCGTCTGACCTTGGGGTATTTATAGTTTCTGTCTCAGAGATAGATGCGGCGCATAGAGTGAATAGATGCGGCGCATTGACTTAACTTCGCGTGGGGTCTAAGATTAATATATTCTGGAATATTCGTACACCGTCTTCAGATGCGGCGTAACTTGATCTTTGTATGCGGCGCATGTACTTGGATTGTAACTTGTGAAATCTTGATAGTGATACGCCGTATGTTAGAAGTATATTGCGGCGTATCTGGAGTAGAACGAGCTTGATCTTCTGGATTTCAGTAGGCTTTTGACATCTCGCTTGTTTTGCTCCATAATTAATCCAAAATCGCCAAGTTTTACATAATGCTTGTTTTTACCTGAGAATCACTAAAGTAAACATTAATGTATCAATTCTCATATATAATATAATAAAACAAGTCAAATAAACAGGATAAATGATGATAATAAAATGTACTTATTTGAGTTCATCAAATATCCCCCCATTTGAACTTTACTTGTCCCCAAGTAAACCTTAGAAATAATCGTATGAAAATGTATCCTAAAAGATATTAGGATTTATTTTTATATTTAAGCACGTATTCGTTCTGTCATAATCACACAACCAAACACTTAACGAAGTAGAAACCAAAATAATTTTTAATGTAAAACAATTCTAAATCGTTTAGTTGCTTAGTCGTGACGAATATTCTATCATAGGCTTGGTAACTATACGCATCTCCCCCACTAAAGCCAAGGAGTAACAAGTCTAAAGCGGTAAAAAGGGTTTGTTGGTTAAGGGTTGATCACCCTTTTTAATCTCTATCGATCTCATATTCCAGAAAAAGCGACAAAATTACAAATACATGATCGAATCCACGACCACGATACTTGCAATTGCTCAAATCCTTAACTCGAATAGGCTAAAGATAGGACCAAGTAATCTTCACCAATAATATTATATCAAAAAGGGCGACAAAATCATAAATACATAGCCGAATCCACGACTACGATACTTAAAATTGCTCAAATCCCTAATCTCAATAAATCAAAGGTTTGGATGAAGAATGATATAGGGCATGGATAATATTTGGGATACAAATTGGTGTAAAATGAAAAATAAACAAAACAGAAAAATTAAAATCCTAAGTGTGGTTAATCACTTTCCCAACCATCCCATGAATAAGACTCATATCATTGAATAACTCACGCTTTAACACTTGAAACACACGCTTTAGGTAGACACGAATTATACTCAACAAAATCTCAATCAAAGAATAACCTTAGTTGGCGTTCCCATAATGGCCAACTCCCGTTCAATCCATAAATATAATATACAACAACAAATAGTGGTGATATCTCCCACTTAATACAAAACTTTATATAAGTTGGTTAAAACAAACTTCCAACTTTTCCTTTTTCTTTTTCTTTTCTATTTTTTCGGTTTTTTTTTTTTTTTTTTTAATTAATTTATTTATTTATTTATTTATTTATTTTTTTTTTTGACATCAACATATATGTGTAAAATTTCATAACTTTTCTATCACTATTTTTCCGGATAATTTTTCATACTCTTCATACTTTCAGAAATAACTGTAATAGTGAATGTAGCAAACACACGAAAAATAAACTAAAAGTTATACAATATTTACTTTCATACCAAATGCATTGTGCAATTTCCCGACCTAACAAAAGATAATGAATTACGCACGCGAATATAGGTAATGTAAGGAAACACACTTTGCCTAAAGCAATTAACCACGGATTTTAATCTACAGGGTAGGCTAAGGTGTAAGGGTGTATCGAAACATTATAACAAAGGTGTAAGAAACGAAAGGAATGGCTCTGAGGGTTTTTCTAGGGGTATCTTACTCTAAAAGTGAGAGTAACAAAGGGTTTGTACAGGGGTTAACTAACCAGTGTAGTTAGTTAATATCACATAACATATAAAGGCTATTTGGGTGTAGTCCTAGAAATTTACCAATTTAGATAAGTCACTCCAATTATATAGATAATACTCATTATGGTGGTCTCGAATAGTATACAAGCCAAGTTCTGAAGTTTACAAGTCACCAGCACACTAAAGTTTTAATATTTTTGAAAGAATAGAGTTATGTGTGCGGTTATGTAATTTAGACTTTAAACAAAAACATGCTAAAAAAATTTAAATTTTGATATATTAAGCGCATTTTAAGCATATTTTGAAAAAGTTTAGGACAAGTAAGTGTTCTAATTCTCCATCCCCCCACTTAATTAAACAACGTCCTCGTTGTTTGTATCAAAGGTTAAAAAACTGGAAAATAAAAGAATTAGAACAGAAAAACTCCCTTGAGATTTGCTCGGTATGATCCTCCATTATTCGTATAAGAGCAAAAATCAACTTTCTTGTGGATGAGAACGTTTAAGCTTCATAAATGATGTATCCACAAAAATGCAGGAATCTATAATACCATTTAGACTTTAACACACCTGAGTTAAGAAGGTTCAAACTTGCATAATACATTAGTAGTTAGTAAAAATAAAACCTAAAAAATTAAACTGTAAATCATCAGGTCAGTCGATACGCCGTATCTTATGGAAGAAGATACGCCGTATCGAGCCTGGAATAAATACGAATCAGAATAAAAGATGCGTCGCATCCTTAACCAGGGATGCGCCGCATTAAATAAACTGACAGAAAGTTTTAAAGTCAAAAATAAAAATGCAGAAAATGAAATAAGATATGACCAGTGCAAGAGATGCGCCGCATCTTCTGCAGGTCTGACAGACTCGACACAGAACAGAAAAGTAAAAAATTTTCTTCGGGTTGTCTCCCGGTCAGCACTTGTCTTTATTCCAGAGTCTTCAAGTTAGACTCACGTTCAGCTCCTTATTTTGTTCTTGTTACGTGCCATCCTTCTTCTTTCATCCGAAAGATGTTACCGTATAGCTCCGCAACATTTTCTTCCGTTCGACTTAATCTAATATATTCTTTGGTCTTCGTCGCAACATATTCCTCATATGGTCCCAAAGAGTATTTGATGACTTCAAATTTTTCAGAAATTATCATGGGTGGGTTATTATAAGTGATCCCAAGTAGTCGACATTTTCTCTCGATGAATTCTTCTTCGTCTTTATCAACAAACTTGAAATAAGGATCCTTATTCAAATAGTCATCAAGTTCATCAATTAATGACTCATCGTTATTATCATAGGGATAATAATTAACCAAGTTAATGGATTGATAATAATCTTGAGTCTCGTCCCACTTTCTTTTCAATTCCCATTGTAAGCGTCAATTAAGCCTTGTGTAATCATCACATTTTCTATGCACCCATTCCCAGAAAGTAGTATTTGATGCTCCCTTTAGTTCTTTTAAGTATTCGATTCTAACTTTTTCTTGCAAAGCCTCTGCTCTACGTGGGGAGTCTTCAACTTTTTCATACCAATCATAGTCTTCAAAGTATATATCGTTTCCAACTCGTTTCATTCCAATTATACTTCCCCCATTGCAGGTTCCATCATTCTTCCAATCACAAGTTGGCCATTCACTACTTTCATCCTTGAAACGGAAAGGTTTACAAGTGTGATTAATATGCCCAAATTCCCATGGTTTATCCCAAACCCATGGTATCTGGTCATTCCATTCGTAGTACCAGGTGTTTTTGAACTCATCATAAGTTTTGAATCCTGGTAGATCTCCAGTTAGCACATCAGCGTCGATTGAAGAAGGTAATTAAATTCTTTGAATTGTTTGCACAAGGGTGTCTCATAATTGAACACATCAATGTCTATGCTGAAAAATTCTTCAATGCCTTCCTCGATCGTTGAATCGTCATGTGATGATCCATTGTTGCTATCTACTTCCTCATCTTCCCCTCTCATCCAAATATACCTATAACACATCTTTAGTAGCTAGGTCCATGATCTTATGGTTATTGAACTTACTAGCTAACCAATTTGAAAAATCAGCATTGTTAGGATCGTAGTTAACGTCAAAGCTAGTATTACCAATCATTTTCCTCCTTATCTCCATGAACTCATTAAATTGTTCTTTAAAACTTCGTGTCAACCATGAAGTCACAATCCGTTTGACTTCGTTCGTAGGAGCAAATTTGGGATCACCGTATTTAAGTTCAAGTCATTCTTCTAAAGAGATATCCATCAACCTTACTAACTTTTTATGAAACAGTATCTTCGATTCAGCATAAATTCTTTCATCATCCAGATTGCTTTTATCTAATCCCCAATACTGTTCGGAATAAGGCATATAAGAAGTTTGTAAAGGTTGGATATTTCCTCTACCATAGCTTTTGTTGCTCGATTTGTTGACTGCATTAGCTGAGTTCATGTATTCAATTTGGAATTTCCCATATTTTTCTTCGATAGTCGTCCAAGTTAATCCTTTAGATTCAATGATAGGCCATAAGAGTAACAATTCATCTTCAGTGTAGCTCATTAGTAAATCATAAGAGAATATCCCATCTTCAATATTGCATAAGCGTTTGAATTCCATATAAGTAGCTTCAAGAGGGGTTTCCCAAGAAAATAAATCGGCATCAATCGTGAGTACATTGAAGTTGACATCTTCATAAACTTCCACTGAGTAGACGGGCATGTTGGTTTGAGATACGGATTTGAGTAAAGCATCAATCGTAGGTAAGTTGCAAGTAATAGCATCGAAATTTTCGAATAAATCCGAAAGCAAGAGTTCCTTTTCCAATTCTGAGCTTTTAGTAATGCTTAATGCTGGGAACTTGCTCAAGCTAACTTCATAGTTATCACACTCTTCATCACTTTCCAGAATTAACGGCTTTTTGGTGTGGGGACATTTCATTGTGCTTATCATTCATAAGTTCCTTAGCAAGATATCCATTCATTGACATATCTTCCATAGCAAAACCTGTCATCATAGGTAAAATCGTCAGTAGGATCTGTTTGCTAGAAGGGAAATTAATGAATTTAGAAACGAATATAAAGAATAAAAATGGCTGATATCTGCGAACGATGCGCCGTATCCAGAAAGTTGGATACGCCGTATCTTATTACGTTAAAATTTAATCAGACTTTTATTCAGAAAACAGATACATCGCTTATGAATTAGAATGCGCCGTATCAAGTTTAAATAATCAAAAATCGATTATATTTATTAAAATTAAATGCGTCATATTAACAAAAGCTAATGCGCCGTATTTTCGTTACGTTTCAAAATACAAGATTTTTGATTTAGCAGATGCGCCGTATCGATAAAGATCGATGCGTCGCTTCTGTTTAATAATTCGAAAAACTGTTTCTAATTTAAATAGAAAATACGCCGTATCTGTTAAAACAGATGCGTCGTATGGCGTTAGGGTTTAGAAAAATTTCTTATTAAAAACAGAATACGCCGTATCTTGGGGAAAGATGCGTCATACTCGAATTTATTAAACGCGTTGTATTTTATAAAAATTAAACGCAATACGCCATATCTGTGAAAACAGATGCGCCGTATCGTTTGTATTAGCACAATACAACGATAGCAGAATGCGGAAAAATAGAAAAAGAAAAACAAAAATAAAAACAAACAAAAAGAAACAAAAATTACAGAAAACAAAAACACACAAAAACAGAAAATATGCAAATTATACAATGAATGCAATCTATCTAATACACAACATGGTTAGTGGTTAGAATCTAAAAAAAAATATTAAAAAGAAAAACCTAATTAAAATACTAATTAAATTAACAGATAATAACAATTCACTCCCCGGCAGCGGCGCCAAAAACTTGATGCGCGTGATGTGTCGTTGCGGTTTAGCAGTATTAATGCCTACTCAAGTTTTAAATTTATATTTAGTTGACTTATCAATAACACACACACTTAACGAGCAGTGTACCCGGTCAGTATGAATATAATGGTAAGTAGAGTGTCGATCACTAGGAGTGGAACGTATTATCTAGTTATTCTAATCAGTATTTTAATATCCTAAGTTAGCTATACAACATAATCTAACGCAAGGGGGTTCAGCCTGAGAGACTGGCATGGTTTGGTTATGATTAAATAGAAAACTAACTAATGAGCACGAATCAGTGATTAGCACACACGTACACAGATAGATACTCGAGACAATAAGAAGACCTGTCCTGATAATTAAGTAGCTTGTCACTTGTTTTATTGCTAGTTTTATATGAAGTGTATATAATTAAACCTTTCTCATTGGCTCTAATCTTATCGGCGAGTAAACCCTTAATGATTACTTATGTCTATCCTATTTATTTAAGAGACGCTAAAACAAATAGGCGAGGAAGGGGCATGGCGACCCAAGCAAGACTCAGCTAGACACAGAGGTTATCAATGCACTAATAAAAGTCACTGATGCGTGGTTTTGTAACCTTACAACAGGTTTTACCTCTCGAGGGATCTCAAGAGGCTTACAACCCCACCAGGCAGTGTACCTGACCGATGTAGTATAGTGTAGTGGTAAGTACGGGGGATTGATCGTTCTCCACAGGGAATAGTGTTCGTTAGGTATGAAAGACTACTCTAATTAGGTCTAAGGGTTGAGGAAGATTCTTTTTTATGTTTTTATAATTTTATGAAAGCAAGTAAAATCTCGGGTTTTGAAAGAGTGGGCGGAATTAGTTGCTAGTCAACTAACCCAAATTACTACGAATGCAAATAAAATAAATAACTGAAAATAAAATGTGGTGAGAAACTTATGTGTAGAGAAATGTGTTTACTTAGATTTCCTTACTCCCTAACTATCTTTTACCGGTTAATTAGTGTGTATTAGTCGCGTGGATGACGGGTGTATTCCTTAATACCATTCGTGGGGTGGCGTACTTACTTCCCCAACTCTACAAGCTCCTACTTCACTCCTATGTCGAGCTGGCTAGGAAGCTCCTAACATGGGATCACTAGAATTCGCTTGTGCATTAAATACAACCATAAAAACCTTTAGTACGCGTTTGGTTCATGTTTCTTAAGACGTTCAAGCAAGTTACCGAATAGGAAGTTAGCCAGTTTTCTTAAGCCTAACATAGATAAACAATCATCCAATACAACTAACAACACACTAACAACCAATAATCAATAGCTAGGTTTCATTAGATCTAAGCAAACACAAGATAAATTTAGCCTAACATGTTAAACAAAAGACAAGAATAAGATAGAATCAAACAACACATAGACATATTGAATGATTAATTGATAACTTATCTTTCAATGAAACATGGAAGATCTCAAGGCAAAAAGCCCTGAAAAAGTAGCTAAAATCGTCTTAGGGTTTTCTCCCAAAATTCCACACACTAAGCTCTCTTTAATGACAAAAAATTAGAAAACTATATATAGACTTTGACATCTGACGGCGTCACCTTATGGATTGTGACGCCGTCACCTCGCCGCTTTTAGGGTTCCCGGATGACCATCTTGACGCCGTCCCTCTTTAGCTCTTCCAAAATCCATTCTGGCTTATCAAGGCTTGACGCCGTCGAACCTATAACGTGACGCCGTCCCCTTATGATTTAAGCCGTGACGCCCTTGATCAAGTTAAAGCGTGACGCCGTCAGAATTCACATGCTATTTTCACTGGCCCGTCATGAGTAAATTTCACGTCCAACTTTTCTTGCCAAGGCATGACGCCGTCAAGAGTAAAGTCTGACGCCGTCAAAGGCACTTTTCAGCCGATTTTGAGACTTTGTCGTTTTCTTCACTTTAATGCTCCAAAAACGTCCAAAATGCCTCCTTTTCCAGATTTCTCCTCAAAAGTACCTAAAATGACAAAAGGAACGATTTAGGGCGATATTTGATCAAATAAATACGATTTAAGGCTTAAATGACCCCTTAAAAGCGGTACACTTTTCGCTTCATCAAATACCCTTACACTTGAGATTTGCTTGTCCTCAAGCAAATGCGCTTTTATTCTAATCAAAATACAAGTTAGGGGTCATTTAATGCTAACATAAAAGTAATTACAACAAATATTCGTTCCACTCTAATCATAATAAGCACGGAGATTACAAACTAGCACCTCACAAGTAGTGTTTAGATACTCACATCTCTCAAGTGTCATCAAAATAAATCTCATAAATGAAAACGGATAATATCTCTCACTACCTGTCATAGCAAATAGATTACCATAGGCTTGGGAAAGGATCGAAAACCTCCTCCACTAGGCGTAAGCACCAAAGATAAACTATCAAAGAGGGCTTTTAAATGGGTTATAATGTTAGGTGTAGGGAAAAGGAAAACACGGTTTTGTTGGATAAGGGATATTTTACTGGTGGCGAGTTAAAAATCTTGATCAATTACATGTACTATACAATGTTGCTAAGCCAAGACTCGACTCAATCTTAAGCTAATGAAAGAAAATAACAAAAACATAAAATAAACATAAAATAAAACGGGATGGTAGTCCGTATGTTTTTTTTTTTTTTTCTATTTTTCATTTTCTCATTTTTTTTTGTGTTTTTCTTGAATTTTTTTTTTTTTTTTTTTTTTTTTTTTTTTTGCATACACTTTTACCCTACCATCCAAAATAATACATCATATGGGCATTGCATTCCCCTTACACTTGAACTTTTACATAACTTTACAAATACTAATCTAATGACTCGAATTAAGATAATTGAAAAAACTTGGAGTACTTTTAAAACATTTAGCACATATGGGGGTAATAAATGATGTTCTTCCCCATTACTCCATTACACTAGTACTTTACCCATGAGTCCCAATCGTCCCAAAACAATATGTACAAGGATATGACTCGACTTAGCAACCATGTAATCAACTAGATAATTAACTTGGGTTTAAACAAATGTTGTAACAATAATGCACTAAAGATGAGTGCATACAAGGTAGGCTAAGGCGATTTGGGTGTACATTTTAGTGGGGTGTAACAAATTCTTCCTTTAAGTAAAATGCTTAAAGGACGAAACGAAAAGATAGGCTCTGAGGGGTGTACTAGGGGTATCGTGTACTAAAAATGAGTACAACGCAAAGGGTGTGGGAGAATTACTTGACCAATGTAGCCAAAGTAATTATAACAAAAACACAGGTGTAAAACAATGGGTTAATCCTAATGCCTCTTATCATGTAGTAAATCTAACTACACGAATGTAGTCTCACTTGTGGCCTCGGAATGGTCCTAACGCAAGTTCTAGAATCTAAGTGCTACCGGTACACACATCATAGCATAAATGCTTTTCCTACCAATTCTAGGGGCGAACCTCACATATTTGGGGGTGGAAAATTTTTTTAGTGGTACGGTTTTTTGTGCTAGTCATATAACTCCTATCCGTGAGACGCTCATTAAGATCAAAGTTTCACTCCTATATGTTGTAAAAAATTTTAAATTTGGCACTAAAATTACCCTAATAGGTATTTATCTCAGTTTTATTACACATTTACTATTAAACAAACAAAAATCAAGCGCAATGGCATTCTCTAAAATCGTACTTTTACCCTCCCCTTACACTTAAGATGAACATTGTCCCCAATGTTCAAATAACAAGATGTAAAAGCATAAAGTAAAAGAATGAAATCAAATACTCCCCTGATTCGCTCGGTGGATAATGAAATTACACGGTTAAATCTTCCTCCAAAGAGAATGTAAAAGCTTCATGACTAATGCATCGCCATAAGCTTGATCCAAGACATTTCCTTGTCCAAAATAACCTGTTAAACCTGAGAAAACAAACACGAAAACCTGCATAACATCGGCGGGATAAAATCTATATATAAGGATATAATGCTTGTGGAATGATAATTTTGCAGATTCCTGGAGATTATAAGTTGGAGATTTAATAAAAACTTTTTATGAAAACAAAACTTTCAAAAATTTCTGGAAATTAAATCTGACGCCGTCAGGTTATAAACCTTGACGCCGTCAGAAATGACCTGACAAAAATTTTCATTTTAAGTTTCCGGAAAATTTCTGGAAAATCCTTTACCTTACTTCCTGGAAATCCTGCAAAACATCATTATGACTCGATACAAGCATTTGACTCAAACAAATACGAATATGTATGCTAACTTATTATTATTATGATTCATGTTCATTTGTGTTCTAATAAACCGATTTAGATTTCCCTTACACTTAACTTTTGCAAAATACCTTTATATGTAGTTAAGACGAAGTTAAAAACAAAATAAAGCATTTTCACAATTTAGTTTTGAACATGAATCAATAATAATAAAATTTAAACACACATACGGAAGCAAATAAAATCAAACAAACAAATAAATAAACACACAAAGCAAATAAAGCATGGGTTGCCTCCCAAGAAGCGCTTGTTTTTGTTCGAGTCATGAGCCTGACTCTACCCTTATTTAATGGATAAAGGAGAGGTTTTCCCTACACTTAGGATTAAGTGCGGGTGATAGTAGCGATACACACCAGCTCGGTAGGAGTATGCCACGTGAGGAAAGAGTGGTGGATGAATTATATGCTCAAAGATGTGGGATCCAATCATCATAACCTTACTTAGTTCAATTGGGTCAATGGGTGAATTGAAGTTTTCTCCTAGAAAGGGATCATCTTCTATCAACTTCGAGAGACTCCAAGTTAAGAATCCACTTTGACCTAATAAACCCGGTTTAAACCCATAATGTTTCTTGTGATCAATCATAAATGGGTGATGTAAGTATGAAAGGTTATGGTTCACTCCTATGTTGTCTTCCTCACTACAAGGCTTAGAGTCTACTACCTTAATCTTAAGACTACCCGGACTATATGTTTTGATGGGTGGATCGGGACCTAATTCAATTCCTAAATTTTCATCCAAGGATGGAAGATTAGGTAACGGTTTTGGTTGAGGCTCCGGCTCATCAAAACTAGGAACTTCCATAGGACTAAAAGAAAGGTTGTGATCACTAAAAGCATTCAAACCTATTTCTTCTAGTTGTGTTTGGTCCAAGGGCTCTACCTCTATTGGGGTTCCTATAGTCTCCTCAACTTCTTCCGGGTAAGTCACGGGCGGTGTGTGTGCCTCAAATGATGGTAGGACTTGTGGGGTACTTGGTGGGCTTATGTTACTTACCTCATCATTCCTTGTGTCAAGATCACCTATATCCTCATCATGTGTTTTAGTAGAATCTAACCCTAACATTTTCCCTAGTATCTCAAGTGCTTCTCTAGGCATCTCAACTTCTATATCCGAATCATAAGGATCATCCTCAATATTCTGACTGCTATATTCAAACTGCCTAAAAGATTCATCATGTGTTTCTTGAGATTCGACGTCATCAATCACAAAACCTAGGTCTTTTTGATCAATGTGATCATGTTCGGCTAAATCCTCCGTCATATCAAGGTCACCTATGTGTTTGTTTTGTAATATGGCATTACATGACATCCACTTAGGTATCTCAACACTAACATATTCATCCCCAAACAAACTTGTTTCATGATCCAGGAAATTTATATTCAATTGACTTGTACTAACGTTTGTTGGGTTGTCTACCCTATAATAATATTGGGCACAATCTTCTATGGCATCCCATGCTTCTTCAGCACTTAATTCCCTAAAGTCCCCATTGGCAAAATCCTCAATGCGCATTTGGTCATATTGGCCAACACGATAGTAAAAGGTTCGGGTTAGGGATGCTAAAGCGAAACTATGATGAGGGAATTTTCGGAGTAAATTTCTAAAACGAGTCCATGCATCATATATGGGTTCATCTCGATATTGTTTGAAATTCGAGATGTCAATAGGGTAGAATGGCCTTTGTGGTTGGTGGTATGGTGGATTCGCGTTCTCCATAATGGTGAACGGAAGAGTCAATGGAAATTACGAACAAACAAACAAAGAAATAAGATAGACTAAAGAAGACCTATAGAAATAAAATAAAAATCTCACTAGAAAGGAATCTAGTGAGTAGACCTAATAAAATAAAAATTCAACCTAAACAATAACTATTCCCCGGCAGCGGCGCCAAAAACTTGATGCGTGGTTTTGTAACCTTACAACAGGTTTTACCTCTCGAGGGATCTCAAGAGGCTTACAACCCCACCAGGCAGTGTACCTGACCGATGTAGTATAGTGTAGTGGTAAGTACGGGGGATTGATCGTTCTCCACAGGGATATGTTGTCTTAGGTTATGAAAGGCTATCTCTAATTAGGTCTAAGGTGATTGAGGAAGAATTCTTTTTTAATTGTTTATTTATAATTTTTATGAAAAAGCAAGTAAAATCTCGGGTTTTTTTGAAGGCGATTTTTTATATCTATCATATCACAATCACCAATTCAATGCTAGTTTCATTAGATTAAGCAAAACGATAAATTCTAATGTTAAACAAAGACAGAATAAGTAGATCTAACATAACATATTATTTATGATAATTACTTTCAATGAAACATGATAGATCTCGGCAAAAGCCTTAAAAACGTAGCTAAATCGTCTTAGGTTTTCGCTCAAAATATCCAAACTTAGCTCTCTTTAAATCACAAAAAATTAGAATCAACTATAATCAATTACTATTGACTTATCTTAGACGGTAACTACTCTTATGATCTGTACAGCCTGTCAACTCAGCCGCTTTAGGTTTCCCAGATGACCATCTTGACGACCGTACCACTCTCTTTAAGCATCATTCACAAAAATCGAAATTCTAGGTATATCAAGTGCTTGACGCCTGTCAAAAAACCTTATAACTGTGACGAACTGAGCGTCACCTTATGGATTGTGACGCCGTCACCTCGCCGCTTTTAGGGTTCCCGGATGACCATCTTGACGCCGTCCCTCTTTAGCTCTTCCAAAATCCATTCTGGCTTATCAAGGCTTGACGCCGTCGAACCTATAACGTGACGCCGTCCCCTTATGATTTAAGCCGTGACGCCCTTGATCAAGTTAAAGCGTGACGCCGTCAGAATTCACATGCTATTTTCACTGGCCCGTCATGAGTAAATTTCACGTCCAACTTTTCTTGCCAAGGCATGACGCCGTCAAGAGTAAAGTCTGACGCCGTCAAAGGCACTTTTCAGCCGATTTTGAGACTTTGCCGTTTTCTTCACTTTTATGCTCCAAAAATGTCCAAAATGCTTCCTTTTCCAGATTTCTTCTCCAAAGTACCTAAAATGACAAAAGGAACGATTTAGGGCAATATTTGATCAAATAAATACGAATTAGGGCTTAAATGACCCCTTAAAAGCGGTACACTTTTCGCTTCATCAGTCACCAAAGACATCAACATATAAACTTTAATTAATGGGAAAGCAATATTAAGGGGAGTGCATGATTTTTCGTAGTCACTTGACACAAGCCCATCAATCCTGATGAATTGAAGTGTACTAAAACAATAAAACAAAACTACTTAATGAATTGAATACATGCAGGACCTTCTTACAGCTCTTGTATCTTTGTTTGAGGTGTGTCTTGTGCTGCTTGGTCGTCTGAATTCGGCTCTAGGGTTATTTCTTCACACTGTCCAAGACTCTCAAATTCGTCTGACCTTGGGGTATTTATAGTTTCTGTCTTAGGGATAGATGCGGCGCATAGAGTGAATAGATGCGGCGCATTGACTTAACTTCGCGTGGGGTCCAAGATTAATATATTCTGGAATATTCGTACACCGTCTTCAGATGCGGCGTAACTTGATCTTTGTGTGCGGCGCATGTACTTGGATTGTAACTTGTGAAATCTTGATAGTGATACGCCGTATGTTAGAAGTATATTGCGGCGTATCTGGAGTAGAACGAGCTTGATCTTCTGGATTTCAGTAGGCTTTTGACATCTCGCTTGTTTTGCTCCATAATTAGTCCAAAATCGCCAAGTTTCACATAATGCTTGTTTTTACCTGAGAATCACTAAAGTAAACATTAATGTATCGATTCTCATATATAATATAATAAAACAAGTCAAATAAACAGGATAAATGATGATAAAAAAATGTACTTATTTGAGTTCATCAACACTCCACCTTGATCGTCCCCAAACCAAGCAGCAATGAGCCTTGAACCTTTAGTCTTAAGAGAAGAATAGATTGCCAGGAACTTTGCTAAGTTTTCTGATTTGAATGGCATATGGGGAGGATGAGAGAACCGAATATTATAGGAGTGTATTAAGAAAGGAAAACCATGTATTAGGCTACGAATCAGGACAATCATATCTCCTATTTTAACAAAATATTTTGCATAATCTTTGGTGCTTATCTTTACAACATGCATATTTTATTAAAACGTGTGGGATTATTGTACAACATGCATATTTTATCAGGCAAAGAAATATTTTATCTTAACAATTAAAACGTGTGGGATTATTGTACTAGAGTGTGTGTCTGCTATTTGTTCTCTCACACGTGTTTGTTGATTCTACTTCGTTGATAAAAGAGACCCGTTTGAAAGACTTGATGCATTTAGCTCAACCTGATTATGTGTCTTTTAAAAACAAGTGACTGGCCTATACAACAATAATTTTGAATATTGATTCCAAAATGACCATACAGTAGCATTTTGTATAAAAGATACTATATTGGCATTTTTGTTTTTTGCCTTAAAATATTATTTACAACATGCATATTTTATTTTAAAATTACTTTGAAAACAAATGAGAAAGTGCAATTCATACAATAGCAAGTAACTATGGTTATGTTTAGTTTTAGAAAGGTTTATTTGATTTTAAAGAAAAAGAGGGGGTTTTATCTCTAGGAAATTGTTCACAATTTAGAAAACTTGTTTGGATTAAATTATTTTGAGAAGTGACAAGTGCAAGGGATATGAAAAATGTGCATACAAAAATGTAGACCGGATTTTAGGGTGTTAAAATTTAAGTTCAAATTAGACGTAAAATTAGGGATTCAGAATTTAGGGTTTTACAAAATCGGCAAAGCCGGGAGGTTGTGCTACATACACTTCCTCATTTATAAAACCATTAAGAAATGCACTTTTGACATCCATTTGAAATAGTTTAAAGTCATGTTCACATGCATATGCGAGTAGTATCCTAATTGACTCAAGTCTAGCGACGGGTGCAAATGTTTCATCGTAATCTATACCTTCTTGTTGATTGTAGCCTTGTGCTACTAGCCTAGCTTTGTTTCTAGATACTATGCCATTTTCATCCATTTTGTTTCTAAAAACCCATTTTGTACCTATTATGGTTTGATTTTTAGGTTGAGGGACTAATGTCCAAACATCATTCCTAACAAATTGATTTAATTCCTCTTGCATCGCAATGACCCAAGATTCATCTTTTATGGCTTCATTAACATTTTTAGGTTCAATTGTTGAAACAAAACAAAAGAAATTACTTTCATTTTGGGCTTTAGACCTTAATGTCCTTTCATTGATTTTTCCTATGACGTTTTCTAATGGATGACTTTTGGTTCCTTTGATCTTCTTTGTCACTTTCAATGTTTTCTTGGTTTTCAACCATTTGACTTTCAACTAAGTCATCATCTACCAAAGGTGATGTCTTAGAGGGAGGTGGACTTTCATCGAATGTTACGTTCAATGATTCCTCGACTCTTGAGGTTTCTTTGTTCAAAACTATATATGCTTTACTAGTTTGTGAATATCCTAGAAATACACCTTCATACGACTTTGGGTCGAACTTGGTGAGATAATCCTTTGTGTTTAAAATGAAGCACTTGCTTCCAAACACTCTAAAATATCCTAAAGTAGGCTTTTTGCCTCTGTATAACTCATATGGAGTCTTTTTCAAGAATGGTCTAATTAGAACTCGATTTAGGATATATGTGGATGTATCTACAGCGTGACACCAAAACTTTTGAGGTATGTTTTGTTCATTTAACATGGTTCTACTCATTTCTTGAATTGTCCTATTTTTGCGGTCTACTACACCATTAGATTGAGGAGTTCGAGGAGCTGAGAAATTATGTGTTATGCCATTAGCATCAAAAAAAATCCGAATTGGATTTCGTTGTCAAATTCACGACTATGGTCAGTTCTTATTGACACTATGTTACTTCCTATTTGATTTTGAATTTTCTTACTTAAGATTTCAAATTTATCAAATGCTTCATTTTTAGCTTTCAAAAACTTAGTCCATGTATATCTAGAGTAATCATCTACTATTACCAAAGTGTAGAAGTTTCCCCCGTAACTTTGTATAGCGGATGGTCCAAACAAATCCATATGTAACAATTCTAGACACCTAGATGTAGACACCATGTTTTTAGCCTTATGGCTATTATGAACTTGTTTTCCTATTTTGCAAGCATCACAAAAGTGTTGGTCATATTTCAACTTGGGCAGGTTCCTAATGAGTTCCTATTGGGAATTATCACATGGTATAAGTGAAGACAGACTTAAGTCTTGTAGTGTTGATATTAAGTCTGGTTTGAGTTAGGTCTTGTAGTGTAAATGTTAAGTCTGGTAGTTATTATTAAGTCTTGTAGTGTAAATGTTAAGTCTTGTAGTGTCGAATTTTGTTTCCGTATTATTAGTTGGTGAGGATATGCATGAGTGATATTAGGAAGTGATATGGCATATCTTCTTAGTAACGGGCCGTATTAGGGTTTCTTATGTTATAAAAGAAACACACGGCTTACACGTTGTAATAAGTCAATCGAAAAAACAATTTCATTAGTGAATCAAAGATCCATAGAGGATCAAGAGTTATTAGTAATTCTTCTTTCAATTTTAGTGTTTATATTCCGCGTAAACATTAATCTTACTGTCAGAGTTTCTATTAGTTTGTTTGTGTTTACATAAACATTCTATTGATCTTAACCGGCTCATAAGATCTATCAAGGTGTATACGATCCAACAAGTGGTATCAGAGCGGGTTAGAGACTCTGTGAAAGAGAAACAGAAGCAGATCTGGTAAATCATTCGGTTGGTTTTGTGGTAATCGTTAATTTTTTTTTTGAAGATCTGATTGGTGGTTTGAAATTAATTGGTCGGCGGCGCTTTTCAATTAATTTGTTTTGGTCAATTGATAATTAATTGGTAGGATCGGTGGTGTAAATGATTTATTAACCTCGTTCTGACGCATTTTAATTGGTCGGTGGAAGTGAACACGTGGGTTTGAATTCGCTTGTAGTTTTATTGTGATTGATTGTTTGTCGGTTTCAATTTATTTTGAAGCAGCTATTATTGACTCGAATTAATATATTGGTCAGTGGGTTTTAATTGATATGGCATATCTTCTTAGTAATGGGTCGTATTAGGGTTTCTTATGTTATAAAAGAAACATACGGCTTACACGTTGTAATAAGTCAATCGAAAAACAATTTCATTAGTGAATCAAAGATCCATAGAGGATCAAGAGTTATTAGTAATTCTTCTTTCAATTTTAGTGTTTATATTCCGCGTAAACATTAATCTTATTGTCAGAGTTTCTATTAGTTTGTTTTTGTTTACATAAACATTCTATTGATCTTAACCGGCTCATAAGATCTATCAAGGTGTATACGATCCAACAGTTCCTTAGATGATAAGGATTGAATTAACCTCATATTGGCGTGACCTAAGTGTCGATGCCATAGAGTTGAGTTATCGTCTAAAGAAGTGAGACAAAGTTTGTCTTTAGGTGTTTTATCTAATTTCATAACATATACGTTATTCTTTAAAACACCTTTTCCTACGGTTATACCATCTCTAAGTATTTTACTTCCATTTTCACTGAAAAGGACGTTATACTTTTTACGGCATAGTTGACTAATACTAAGCAAGTTAAAACCTAAGTTATCTACATGAGCAATATCATCAATAGTGAGAGAGTCATGAGAGATTGTACCTTTTCCGATGATTTTACTTTTAAGCTTGCTACCGAATGTGACATTACCTCCGTCGTACACTTGGTAGGTAGAGAAAAGTCTTTTGTTTCCCGTCATGTGTCTTAAACACCCACTATCTTTAATCCACTCATCTGGTTCTAACTCAACTTTCAAGCACACCTAAGTTCAAGAAAAACTCAAGCGTTTGGTCCCTAATATCTCATGGGTCCGTTTGGGTTAAACATAACATTATCATGGTTCATGTAAGGAAATGGTGGACAAGTGTTCCATGGCATATAATTAGGACCTTGAAAGTTTCTAGACATGTTTTGGTTCCAATTATTTTGGTAATGATGTTGCGAGTTAAAGTTACTCTTTGGAAATGGGTGTTTGGGAAAACTGGTTTTAGTTGTCTGTTGAACCGTTTTAACTCTATACTCATTTCTAACTTGGCCTTTTCCTATAGAGACTGATGGTTTTTGTTTGTTAACAGTTGTACTAGTGCTAGGTTTTCTAGTGACCTTAACAAATTCAGTACGATTCGTTTTAAGAACCTTCTGTTCATCAACAGTACCTGCGGATCCCTTGGGTACAACTGGCGGATCCAAAATTTTGGATCCGTCGGATCCGTGGGTGTCTGACTCAGTTGGAACAGTTTCTTTTTCTTTCACTGTTTGTTTCTTAAACTCACTTAAGCTTCCTAGTTTCATAAAACCTAGTCCGGTTTTATCATGAGGTAATTTTTGCATCTTCATTATCTCATCTATACAACTTATGTTTTTGTCGAACTTTTTAAATTTAGAATTTTGCTTAATGAGATCTTCCTGTGTGGTTTTAAGAGTTTCTAATTCTAGTTTAAGTTCTTGACACAAGACACAGGTTTCTTTACTATTTTTACCTTTTTCCATTCGTATCTCCTTTTCTTTAAGCCAATAAACTTCGTTTTCTAAAAGTGTTGTTTTGGTTTTTAAGAACTTATTTTTGTTTATGATTTTTAAAGTGATATCACACAGTTTGTTATATTCTACTTCTAAGGTTTCATCATCTATAGAAGAGTATGACGAGTCAGAATGTACCTCTTCTGTGTCATGAGCCATGAGAGCAACTTCGTCGTTCTTAGGCTCGTCGTCATCTCCTTCACTATCACTCCAAGCTCCACTGACAAAGGCTCTTTGAGACTTGTTCTTTGGAGGCTTTGGACATTCTCCTATTAAGTGACTAGAATCACCACACCTATAACACTTCCTGTCTACCTTTCCTTTCCTATCATCACGGTCTTTTCAGAAGGATTTCTTTTCTTCATGAGGTGGTCTAACGAACTTTCCTCGTCTCCTAAAGAATTTCTTGAAATCTCTTACTGCCATGGCATACTCTTCGTCTTCGCTATTGGAACAAGACTCTTCATCATCACTTGACTCTGCCTTAGCTTTCAAGGCAATGGACTTCATCTTCTCCTTTTTGCCTTTAACTATTTCTGAGTCTTTTTTCCATCACCATCTCATGAACTTTGAGATTTCCTATGAGCTCGTCTAGTGTCATACTTGAAAGATCCTTAGATTCTTCAATAGTTGTCACCTTTGCTCTCCACTTCGGGTGGTGTGCTCTTAGAAATTTCCTGACAAAATTCTTACTAGAAAAAGATTCGTCAAGTGCTTTAAGAGATGTAATAATAGTATTAAACCTAGCAAATGCACTATCAATGGTCTCATCTTCAGAGATAACAAATTGTTCATATTGTTGAACAAGAAGATCAATTTTGTTATCTTTGACTTGTGAGTTCCCTTGATGAGTGATAATTAGTGATTGCCAAATATCTTTAGCCGTTTTACACATAAAAACTCTTTCATATTCTTTCTTAGGTAAGGCATTGTAAAGCATCATTTTGGCTTCATTATTTTTGGTAATCAACCTCTTTTGCTCATCACTGTGACGAGTAAGAGAAGTACCTACATCCCGACCACCTGAAATATCATTAATTATGGGCTTGTAATCACCCTCTACAATTATATACCACAGATCTATGTCCTTTGACTTCACATACGTCTCAAAGCGATTTTTCCAATATATGAAACAATTTGGTTCAAATAGTGGTGGTCTTTGCATAGATTGCCCTTCTTTAAAGTTTTCAAAATCCATTGATCGTTTCAAGTTTTTAAAATACAATATATTTTGAAAATCTTGAGTAACACTGCTCTGGTACCAATTGTGGAAAACTAGAAGGGGGGTTGAATAGTTTTACCGTTTTTAAAATTAATTCGCTTTGTGACTTAACGTGATTTCAAAGTAAGTATGCACAAAGAAACAATATAATATAAGTAAGTAAGGAAAGGAATGATCAAACCACACAACACGGATATTTATAGTGGTTCGGCTACAAGGACTCTCTTCCTTGCCCTACTCTACTCCTCGAGCCTCTAACTCGAGAGTTTTTCTTCACTAAGAAACAAGCTCCCTTCTAGGCGGAGAAAACCTTTACACGTTGCTTACTCTTTATCCAGTACTAAGCTAAACACAGGGTTCTTTACAAGGGTACAACCACTCCCGTTGGTTCTTTCACAAGGGTACAACCACTCCCGTTGGTTCTTTCACAAGGGTACAACCACTCCCGACACTCTTTGTGTTTTAAGGACTAAAACACTAACCAAACTCTACTGAATAAATGATACAAACAATTATATGTGAACTAATACAAAATCACACAGAGTCTATACTAAATGGATTACAACAGTAGGTTGATCCTTATATGCTTTGATCTCTTTGCTACGAAAGGAAAGATCAATGAAATGAAAGAATGATATGGGTTAGTGATATGTAAATGAATGAATATGAATTTAAGCTATATGAGTGATAAAAATGCCTAAATGATCAGCTTGCTATTTATAGGAAAACTGATTCAACAGTTGGCGGATTTGGCGGATCCTAAAAATTGGATCCGCCCTTGTATGGGTTTGGATCCGCCACTTCAGGACAACTTAGAGATTCTCAAATCTTTCCATATCTTGCCATATCTTTCCATATCTTTCAATGTCAACTCTTTGGCTTGAAGATCAATACAAGATATCTCAAAATCTTTCTAAGATTGTGTTCATGATGCATGCCATGATGTCATCCTAATATTTAATAAATAAAGTTTCTAATTTAAGGAAGAAACTTGTAAATGTATATATGTATATAATGTTACTCCTAGAGATCGTGTAATATGTAAATATGTTTTAAAAGACTTATCACTACAAATGTAAGTCTAAGGCTACAAATTCTGCTTCCATAGTTGATCTGGTATTTATAGTTTGCTTAGACGATTTCCATGATACAGCAGCCCCTCCAAGTGTAAATACATAGCCACTTGTGGACTTTCCTTCATTATGGTTGGAAATCCAATTGGCATCACAAAATCCTTCTAACACAGGAGGATATTTAATGTAATGGAACCCATAAGCCATTGTATGCTTAAGATATTGAAGCACTCTAACTAGTGCATCCTAATGATCTCTCCCAGTGTTATGTGAATATCGACTAAGTCGGTTTACACTATATGCCAAATCCGGTCGTGTACAGTTCATTATATACATCAAGCTTCCTAGTACTTGTGTATATTGTAACTGAGATACACTTTGTCCTTTGTTCTTCTTTAGTTGAACCTTAGGATCAAAGGGAGTTACAACTGGTCTGTCATCATAATGCCCAAATTTCTTAAGGGTCTTCTCAATGTAATGAGATTGGGTAAGGATGTATCCATTGAAAGTCTTTTGAATTCGAATACCAAGAATGACATCAGCTTCTCTCATGTCTTTCATATTAAATGAAGAATGAAGCATTTTCTTGGTTTGGTTAATAACATCCAAATTTGTTCCCATAATTAGCATATCATCCACATATAAACAAATAATGACAAATGCATTTTTGTATTGTTTAACATAAACACATTTATCACATTCATTTATTTGATAGCCGTTTGATAAGAGAGTGTTATCAAACTTCTCATGCCATTGCTTTGGAACTTGTTTAAGGCCGTAAAGAGATTTAACCAATTTACATACCTTATGCTCTTGACCTTTGACAACAAACCCCTCGGGTTGTTGCATATAGATTTCTTCATCTAATTCACCATTTAAGAACGCAGTCTTCACATCCATTTGATGTATAATCAGGTTGTGAATTGCTGCTATAGCCATTAACGTTCTTATAGAGGTTATCCTTGTAACCGGTGAATAAGTGTCAAAGAAATCTTGACCTTCTTTTTGACGATATCCTTTAGCTACTAAACGAGCCTTATACTTCTCTATGGTACCATCAGGTCTTAGTTTCTTCTTTAGTTGAACCTTAGGATCAAAGGGAGTTACAACTGGTCTGTCATCATAATGCCCAAATTTCTTAACGGTCTTCTCAATGTAATGAGATTGGGTAAGGATGTATCCATTGGAATTCTTTTGAATTCGAATACCAAGAATGACATCAACTTCTCCCATGTCTTTCATATCAAATGAAAAATGAAGCATTTTCTTGGTTTGGTTAATAACATCTAAATTTGTTCCCATAATTAGCATATCATCCACATATAAACAAATAATGACAAATGCATTTTTGTATTGTTTAACATAAACACATTTATCACATCCGTTTATTTGATAGCCGTTTGATAAGAGAGTGTTATCAAACTTCTCATGCCATTGCTTTGGAGCTTGTTTAAGGCCGTAAAGAGATTTAACCAATTTACATACCTTATGCTCTTGACCTTTGACAACAAACCCCTCGGGTTGTTGCATATAGATTTCTTCATCTAATTCACCATTTAAGAACGCAGTCTTCACATCCATTTGATGTATAATCAGGTTGTGAATTGCTGCTATAGCCATTAACGTTCTTATAGAGGTTATCCTTGTAAGCGGTGAATAAGTGTCAAAGAAATCTTGACCTTCTTTTTGACGGTATCCTTTAGCTACTAAACGAGCCTTATACTTCTCTATGGTACCATCAGGTCTTAGTTTCTTCTTTAGTTGACCCTTAGGATCAAAGGGAGTTACAACTGGTCTGTCATCATAATGCCCAAATTTCTTAATGGTCTTCTCAATGTAATGAGATTGGGTAAAGATGTATCCATTGGAATTCTTTTGAATTCGAATACCAAGAATGACATCATCTTCTCCCATGTCTTTCATATCAAATGAAGAATGAAGCATTTTCTTGGTTTGGTTAATAACATCCAAATTTGTTCCCATAATTAGCATATCATCCACATATAAACAAATAATGACAAATGCATTTTTGTATTGTTTAAC
The DNA here is from genome assembly GCA_021014915.2 of Artemisia tridentata subsp. tridentata. Classification (NCBI taxonomy): domain Eukaryota; kingdom Viridiplantae; phylum Streptophyta; class Magnoliopsida; order Asterales; family Asteraceae; genus Artemisia; species Artemisia tridentata. Next base: position 327,083,158 of record CP139507.1, on the reverse strand, counting down.
ATAAACACATTTATCACATTCATTTATTTGATAGCCGTTTGATAAGAGAGTGTTATCAAACTTCTCATGCCATTGCTTTGGAGCTTGTTTAAGGCCGTAAAGATATTTAACCAATTTACATACCTTATGCTCTTGACCTTTGACAACAAACCCCTCGGGTTGTTGCATATAGATTTCTTCATCTAATTCACCATTTAAGAACGTAGTCTTCACATCCATTTGATGTATAATCAGGTTGTGAATTGCTGCTATAGCCATTAACGTACTTATAGAGGTTATCCTTGTAACCGGTGAATAAGTGTCAAAGAAATCTTAACCTTCTTTTTGACGGTATCCTTTAGCTACTAAACGAGCCTTATACTTATCTATGGTACCATCAGGTCTTAGTTTCTTTTTAAATATCCACTTATGGCCTATTGGTTTGTATCCCGAAGGTAGATCAACCAATTTCCATGTATTGTTATGTATAATTGAGTCTATTTCGCTTTGAATAGTCTCTTTCCAATAAGGTGCTTCTGATGACTCCATAGTAGCCTTATATGTTTGTGGTTCTTCATTAACAACATAGGTCATTTAATCTGGTCCAAAGTCTTTAGAGACTTTTGAACGCTTACTTCTGCTAGGTTCATCATTCTCTTGTTGAACCTCAAAATTGTTGTCTCTTTGACCTTGAGACAATTGATCATCAAATACTCTTTTCCTTGGATTTGAGATTTGTTTCTCTTTATCTTTATAAGGAAAGACATTTTCAAAGAAATCTGCTTCATCATATTCTATAATTGTGTTGTTGCTTATGTCCTCTACATTGGATTTGTAAACCAGGAACCTATAAGCAGAACTATTTTTTGCTAGACCGAGATAAACACAATCAACTGTTTTTGGTCTAAGTTTGGTTCTCTTTGGTAAAGGTATTTGAACCTTTGCCAAACAACCCTACATTTTCTTCCATTTATAAGAAGGCTGCTTTCCTTTCCATAACTGATATGGAGATTTGTCACTCTTTTTATGAGGAATTTTATTCAACACTGTATTTGCAGCAAGGCATGCTTCACCCCATAGACTGTGAGGAGCCCCTGAAGTAATTAACATTGAATTAATCATGTTCTTCAATGTTCTATTCTTATGTTCAGCCACGCCATTTTGTTGTGGGGTGTATGGGGCTGTTGTTTGGTGTACAATACCATAAGTAGAACAAAATTCAGTAAAGTCATTGGATTCATATTCTCCTCCTCTATCAAACCTTAGAATTTTGATCTTTTTGTCTAGTTGATTTTCAACTTCTGCCTTATATGTCTTAAACATATTCAAGGCTTCATCTTTGGTATTTATTAAGTACACATAACAAAATTTGCTGCAATCATCAATGAAAGTAATATAATAATTCTTTCCTCCTCTTGATGGTGTTGCTTTGAAATCACATAAATCTGTATGGATTAAACCAAGTATTTCATTTGATTTTTCTACAGATTTGTGTGAATGACTTGTGTATTTAGATTCAACACATATCTCACACTTGGATATTTTATCCATTGTGCATTTAGGCAACATGCCTAAGTTTATCATTCTTTGCAAGGAACGAAAATTAACATGGCCTAATCTAGAATGCCATAAGAAAGAAGGATCAATCATGTACACAGAAGCGGTGCTAGTGCCCGCGTTATTATTATTAATAACATTGTCATTGGTTACAACACTTAGTTTAAAGAGTCCCTGATCAAGGTAACCCTTTCCAACATACACACCACCCTTAGTGATTACAAATTTATCTGATTCAATTACAAGTTTAAATCCCTTATTACTAAGAATAGGGCCAGAAATCAGATTCTTGGTGATGTTAGGCACATGCAACACGTTTGAGAGTACAAGATCCTTTCCAGAAGTCAACTTCAATATGACTTTGCCTTTTCCTTCAATCTTTGAAGAAGTTCCATTCCCCATAAACATTGGTTCAGTTTCATTCACCTTTTGGTAAGATACAAACATCCTTCTTGAATTACATATGTGCTTTGTTGCACCAGTATCAAACCACCAATCAACATCATTCGTGGTCAAGAAGGCTTCAATTACTCCAGCAAATTCTGTTGGAGATTCCACATGGTTTGCTTGGTTGGAATTTCCTCCTCCATGTTCTTTCTTGTGGCGACAATCCTTGGCTTTATGACCAGGTTTCCCACAGACCCAACAATGATAAACTTTCTTGAAGTTGTTGTTCTTTTGTCGGGTGTAATCCTTCTTCTTATCTTTGGAAGAATTCTGTCCAGAACCACCACCCTTTTTGTTGTTTTTGTGGTAGTTCTTTGGTTTGGAAGAGCTTTCTCCAACCATGTTTGCATTTGGTTCTATCGAATTTGCATCAGCCTTTTCTTGCATCCTGTTATCTTCCTCAACACGAATTTTAAGAACAAGTTGCTCAAAACTCATATCGTCAGTCAAATGTTTAAGATATAACTTAAAATTTTTCCAGGATTGAGGCAATTTTTCAATAATTGAACCAACAAGAAAGTTAGAGTTTATACCCAATCCTTTTACTTCCAATTCATGGACTATGATTTGGAGTTCTTCCACTTGTTTCACAACAGGCTTTTGATGAACTCAAATAAGTAAATTTTATTACCATCATTTATCCTATTTATTTGACTTGTTTTATTATATTATCTGTGAGAATTGATACGTTAATGTTTACTTTTGTAATTCTCAGGTAAAAACAAGTATTGTGTGAAACTTGGCGATTTTGGACTAATTATGGAGCAAAACAAGCAAGAAGTTAAGAGTCTACTGAAATGTACAAGATCAAGATCATTCTGCTCCAGATACGCCGCATCCTACTTCGTACATACGGCGCATCACTATCAAGATTTCACAAGTTATAATCCAAGACGGTAAAGGACATGCGCCGCTGATGCGTGGTTTTGCAACCTTACAACAGGTTTTACCTCTCGAGGGATCTCAAGAGGCTTACAACCCCACCAGGCAGTGTACCTGACCGATGTAGTATAGTGTAGTGGTAAGTACGGGGGATTGATCGTTCTCCACAGGGAATAGTGTTCGTTAGGTATGAAAAACTACTCTAATAGGTCTAAGGGTGAGAGAAGATTCTTTTTATGTTTTTATAATTTTATGAAAGCAAGTAAAATCTCGGGTTTGAAAGAGTGGGCGGAATTAGTTGCTAGTCAACTAACCCAAATAACTACGAATGCAAATAAAATAAAATAACAGAAAATGAAAATGTGGTGAAACTTATATGGAGAGAAATGTGTTTACTTAGATTTCCTTACTCCCTAACTATCTTTTACCAGTTGATTAGTGTGTATTAATTGCGTGAATGACGGGTGTATTCCTTAATACCAATCGTGGGGTGGCGTACGTACTTCCCCAACTCTATGAACTCCTACTTCACTCCTATGTCGAGCCGGCTAGGAAGCTCCTAACATGGGATCACTAGAATTCGCTCATGCATTAAATACAACCATAAAAACCTTTAGTACGCATTGGTTCATGTTTCTTAAGACGTTCAAGCAAGTTACCGTATAGGAAGTTAGCCAGTTTTCTTAAGCCTAACATAGATGAACAATCATCCAATACAACTAATAACACACTAATAACCAATAATCAATAGCTAGGTTTCATTAGATCTAAGCAAACACAAAGAAAACCTAGCCTAGCATGTTAAACAAAAGACAAGAACAAGATAGAATCAAACAACACATAGACATATTGAATGATTAATTGATAACTTATCTTCAATGTAACATGGAAGATCTCAAGGCAAAAAGACTTGAAAAAGCTGCTAAAATCGTCTTAGGGTTTCCTCCCAAAATTACACACAAAAGTTCCACCCTCATGACAAAAAATTGCAAAACTATATATAGAGATTAAGGGCTGACGGCGTCACGTTGTAGATTCTGACGCCGTCACCTCGCCGCTTTTAGGGTTCCCGGATGGCCTTCCTGACGCCGTCCCTCTTTAGACCTCCAAAATCCGTTCTGGCTTATCAAGGCTCGACGCCGTCAGAAATAAGCTTGACGTCGTCCCTCTTTAAATTAAGCCGTGACGACCTTGATCACTTCAAAGGGTGACGCCGTCAGATTTTTCATGCAAAATTCTCTGGCTTATCATGAGTAATTTTCATATCCACCTTTTTCTTGCCAAGCCATGACGCCGTCCAGGGCAATCCCTGACGCCGTCAAAGGTACTTTTTAGCCGATTTTGAGACTTTGTCGTTTTCTTCACTTTTATGCTCCAAAAACGTCCAAAATGCTTCCTTTTCCAGATTTCTTCTCCAAAGTATCTAAAATGACAAAAGGAACGATTTAGGGCAATATTTGATCAAATAAATACGATTTAGGGCTTAAATGACCCCCTAAAAGCGGTACACTTTTCGCTTCATCAAATACCCTTACACTTGAGATTTGCTTGTCCTCAAGCAAATGCGCTTTTATTCTAATCAAAATACAAGTTAGGGGTCATTTAACACTAATATAAAAGTAATTACAATAAATAGTCGTTCCACTTTAATCATAATAAGCACGGAGATTACAAACTAGCACCTCACAAGTAGTGTTTAGATACTCACATCTCTCAGGTGTCATCAAAATAAATCTCATAAATGAAAACGGATAGTATCTCTCACTACCTGTCATAGCAAATAGATTACCATAGGCTTGGGAAAGGATCGAAAACCTCCTCCACTAGGCGTAAGCACCTAAGATAAACTATCAAAGAGGGCTTTTACATGGGTTATAACGTTAGGTGTAGGGAAAAGGAAAACACGGTTTTGTTGGATAAGGGATATTTTACTGGTGGCGAGTTAAAGATCTTAATCAATTACATGTACTATACAATGTTGCTAAGCCAAGACTCGACTCAATCTTAAGCTAAAAACAAAATAACAAAAACATAAAATGAAACGGGATGGTAGTCCGTATGTTTTTTCTATTTTTTGTTTTCTCATTTTTTTGCATTTTTCTTGATTTTTTTTTTTTTTTTTTTTTTTTTTTTTTTTTTTTTTGTTTTTTGCATACACTCTTACCCTACCATCCAAAATAATACATCGCAGGGGGGTTGTATCCCCCTTACACTTGAACTTTTACATAACTTTACAATTAACTATTCTAATGACTCGAATTAAGATAATCGAAACACTTGGAGTACTTTTTAAAATATTTAGCACATATGGGGGTAATAATGTTGTTCTTCCCCATTACTCCATTACACTAGTACTTTACCCATGAGTCCCAATCGTCCCAAAACAATATGTACAAGGATATGACTCGACTTAGCAACCATGTAATCAACTAGATAATTAACTTGGGTTTAAACAAATGTTGTAACAATAATGCACTAAAAATGAGTGCATACAAGGTAGGCTAAGGCGATTTGGGTGTACATTTAAGTGGGGTGTAAACAAATTCTTCCTTTAAGTAAAATGCTTAAAGGTCGAAACGAAAAGATAGGCTCTGAGGGGTGTACTAGGGGTATCGTGTACTAAAAATTAGTACAACGCAAAGGGTGTAGGAGAATTAATTGACCAATGTAGCCAATGTAATTATAACAAAAACACAGGTGTAAAACAATGGGTTAATCCTAATGCCTCTTATCATGTAGTAAATCTAACTACACGAATGTAGTCTCACTTGTGGCCTCGGAATGGTCCTAACGCAAGTTCTAGAATCTAAGTGCTACCGGTACACACATCATAGCATAAATGCTTTTCCTACCAATTCTAGGGGCGAACCTCACATATTTGGGGGTGGAAAATTTTTTAGTGGTACGGTTTTTGTGCTAGTCATATAACTCCTATCCGTGAGACGCTCATTAAGATCAAAGTTTCACTCCTATATGTTGTAAAAAATTTTAAATTTGGCACTAAAATTGCCCTAACAAGTATTTATCTCAGTTTTATTACACATCTACTATTAAACAAACAAAAATCAAGCGTAATAGCATTCTCTAATCCTACTTTACCCCCCTTACACTTAAGATGAACATTGTCCCCAATGTTCAAATAACAAGATGTAAAAGTAATAAGGTAAAAGAATGAAATCAAATACTCCCCTGATTCGCTCGGTGGATAATGTGGCAACACGGTTAGATCTTCTTCCAAAGTAATGTTGAAGCTCCATGACTAATGCATCTCCATAAGCTTGATCCAACAAACATTTCCTTGTCCAAAATAACCTGTTAAACCTGAGAAAACAAACACGAAAACCTGCATAACATCGGCGGGCAAAACTCTATATATAAGGATATAATGCTTGTGGAATGATAATTTTGTAGATTCCTGGAGATTATAAGTTAGAGATTTGATAAAAACTTTTTATGAAAACAAAACTTTCAAAAATTTTCAGAAAATTAACCCTGACGCCGTCAGGTTTTAAAGCCTGACGCCGTCAGAAATGATCTGACAGAATTCTCATGTTAAGTTTCCGGAAAAATTTTGGAAAAACCTATACCTTACTTCCTGGAAATCCTGCAAAACATCATTATGACTCGATACAAGCATTTGACTCAAACAAATACTAATATGTATGTTAATTTATTATTATTATGATTCATGTTCATTTGTTCTAATAAACCGGTTTGGATTTCCCTTACACTTAACTTTTGCAAAATACCTTTATATGTAGTTAAGACGAAGTTAAAAACAAGATAAAGCATTTTCACAATTTAGTTTTTTTTTTGAACATGAATCAATAATAATAAAATTTAAACATACATACGGAAACAAATAAAATCAAACAAACAAATAAATAAACACACAAAGCAAATAAAACTTGGGTTGCCTCCCAAGAAGCGCTTTTCTTTATTAACGAGTCTTGTAGCTAGACTCAAAGTCACCGTACATTACGTGACTCCATCATTGGTCACGGTTCCTAGGTCATTCTCATTTCCGGTTTTATACTCCGGTCCTAATTTCAAACAATCCTTATAGAAACCGGATATCCTTCCCATAACATAGTCTACTCCTTTATTTCTATCCTCATCATTCCTATAGTAGACCGCTTGCTTAAGCTCCTTCTCAACATTTGACAAGTGTTGGAATTGTTCTATCTTATATGGCATTTGGTAGTTTACCTCATCGGTCTCATCCTTAAATCTAACTATCCCTAAGGAAGGCTCATAAGTCATTCTAGAAACCTCAACAAATGGTTTTCCAAAAACTACTTGAGTTAAGGATGCATCGACTATTGGGCGGATATCTTCTACAATTAAAAAGTCGGTGACATAGGTGAAGTTTCCTACATAAACCCGGTAATCCCTTAACTCTTCCCGTGAAGTTACTCATCCAACCCTTGTCAGGGAACATCCTATACCCAAGTTGATTTTTCATTATCAAGTTGTAGTGGGCTCTAGTCATGATGTTTATGGGTGATCTAAGGTCGATGTAGGCTTTCCACACATGCAAATGTCCGATGTTGCATGGTATGTTGAGATTAGAAGGATCGCCTATCTTTATAATTGGTCTACCTAGGAAGTATGGTGTCTCGGGGTCATCGAATAAGTCTGTATGATATGCGCGCTCTTCCTTAGTGGGTAGCCTATTGAAGTAGTCCTCATCATCATCTACTTCTTCAATCTCACTTCTCCTAACTTCCTTATCAACCTCGACTTTCTTAACCTCATCCTCAGGTTCACTATTATCCTTATTCCTATCAATTGGTTTGATAGTGACAATGTTGACGAAGTGGACGTGTTTGGATGAAGAGGGGTCTTTTACTTGGGGTCCGCTATTTGTGTTCCTAGCGTCCTTATGTGGAGGTGATAGCACTTGGTTATTGAGGGCTTTCAATAAGTTGTCAATTTTATTGGTCATCTCCATTTGTTGTTGATTGAATTCGGATTCAAACTTAGCTATCCGAGATTCTTGAGATGCCATAAATTGGGACATCAATCCTTCAAAGTTATTGGTACTACCATTGCCGGAAGGATTGTCGTTGAAAGTACGGTTCGAGTTGGAACCGCTTGATTGGAAACGATTAGGTGGATTGGAAAAATTGGTTTGTTGTGCGTTTTGGTTTTGCTTCCACCTAAGGTTTGGGTGATTTTTCCATGAGGGGTTGTATGTATCACCGTAGGGGTTTGGATCGGGTTTGAAAGTGTACCACTTTTCTCCCGCTCCGTCGGTACGCGAGGATGCGTAGTCCGCAAAAGCTTGTTCGGGGAGTTCCATGCAATCACGAGTGTCGTGGGGACCACTACATAATTCACATGAAGAAGTGATTTTGTTCACTTGGCTTGAAGGTTTAGGAGCCTCGTAGGATTTCATGAGAAACTTGACTTGGTCTTCAAGTTCTATGATCCTACGGTCGGAAGTGCTTGAATTGTTCGAAGGCAAGGATATTGCCTTGACCGTTTTATTCAAATCACGGGGATCACTCCAACTTTCGTTGTCATAAAGAGCAAGATCTTCTAGGAGAGCCCATGATTGTTCCGCACTTAGATCACGTAGCTTGCCACCGGCCGATTGGTCAATGGTTTGCCTCGTGGAGAGATTGATATGGTCATAGAAGATTTGGACTTGGAGCTAAAGTTCTATGCCATGGTGAGGGACTTTTTGGAGTAAGTCCTTGAATCGAGTCCATGCCTCGTAGAGGGTTTCGCCTTGACGTTGTTGGAACATCAAGATATCATTCCTTAGCTTGGTAGTTCTTCCCGGTGGGAAAAACTGAGCAAGGAAACGAGTGGTGAGATCATCCCAAGAGGTGATGGAACCTGCGGGTTGACGCTCTAGCCATTGACTAGCTTGGTCCCGCAAAGAGAATTGAAAGAGACGTAGTCGGGTCGTCTCTCGAGTGGCAACATCAAGGTCTATAGAATCAACGATTTTGAGAAAGTCCTTGAGATGTTGATTAGGATCTTCATAACGAAGTCCATGGAATGCGCATCCGCTTTGCACCAACCGGATGGTGTCGGATCGCAGGGGTGTGACATTGGCTCCTTGAGTGAGCTCAATGGTGTTTCGATAGCCATGGTGGCTAGGACGGGAGTACTCTCCTAAAGTACGGGCTCTAGGAGGTGGTGGTTGTTGTGGTGGGTTGTTGGGATCGAGGATATTACCACCTTCCATGATGTCGGATGGTAATGATTACGAACAAAGAAACGAAGAAAAAAGATAGACTAAAGAAAACCTAGAAAAATAAAATAAAAATCTCACTAGAAAGGAATCTAGTGAGTAGACCTATAAAATAAAAATTCAACCTAAACAATAACTATTCCCCGGCAGCGGCGCCAAAAACTTGATGCGTGGTTTTGCAACCTTACAACAGGTTTTACCTCTCGAGGGATCTCAAGAGGCTTACAACCCCACCAGGCAGTGTACCTGACCGATGTAGTATAGTGTAGTGGTAAGTACGGGGGATTGATCGTTCTCCACAGGGAATAGTGTTCGTTAGGTATGAAAAACTACTCTAATAGGTCTAAGGGTGAGAGAAGATTCTTTTTATGTTTTTATAATTTTATGAAAGCAAGTAAAATCTCGGGTTTGAAAGAGTGGGCGGAATTAGTTGCTAGTCAACTAACCCAAATAACTACGAATGCAAATAAAATAAAATAACAGAAAATGAAAATGTGGTGAAACTTATATGGAGAGAAATGTGTTTACTTAGATTTCCTTACTCCCTAACTATCTTTTACCGGTTGATTAGTGTGTATTAATTGCGTGGATGACGGGTGTATTCCTTAATACCAATCGTGGGGTGGCGTACGTACTTCCCCAACTCTATGAACTACTACTTCACTCCTATGTCGAGCCGGCTAGGAAGCTCCTAACATGGGATCACTAGAATTCGCTCATGCATTAAATACAACCATAAAAACCTTTAGTACGCATTGGTTCATGTTTCTTAAGACGTTCAAGCAAGTTACCGTATAGGAAGTTAGCCAGTTTTCTTAAGCCTAACATAGATGAACAATCATCCAATACAACTAATAACACACTAATAACCAATAATCAATAGCTAGGTTTCATTAGATCTAAGCAAACACAAAGAAAACCTAGCCTAGCATGTTAAACAAAAGACAAGAACAAGATAGAATCAAACAACACATAGACATATTGAATGATTAATTGATAACTTATCTTCAATGTAACATGGAAGATCTCAAGGCAAAAAGCCTTGAAAAAGCTGCTAAAATCGTCTTAGGGTTTCCTCCCAAAATTACACACAAAAGTTCCACCCTCATGACAAAAAATTGCAAAACTATATATAGAGATTAAGGGCTGACGGCGTCACGTTGTAGATTCTGACGTCGTCACCTCGCCGCTTTTAGGGTTCCCGGATGGCCTTCCTGACGCCGTCCCTCTTTAGACCTCCAAAATCCGTTCTGGCTTATCAAGGCTCGACGCCGTCAGAAATAAGCTTGACGCCGTCCCTCTTTAAATTAAGCCGTGACGACCTTGATCACTTCAAAGGGTGACGCCGTCAGATTTTTCATGCAAAATTCTCTGGCTTATCATGAGTAATTTTCATATCCACCTTTTTCTTGCCAAGCCATGACGCCGTCCAGGGAAATCCCTGACGCCGTCAAAGGTACTTTTTAGCCGATTTTGAGACTTTGTCGTTTTCTTCACTTTTATGCTCCAAAAACGTCCAAAATGCTTCCTTTTCCAGATTTCTTCTCCAAAGTACCTAAAATGACAAAAGGAACGATTTAGGGCAATATTTGATCAAATAAATACGATTTAGGGCTTAAATGACCCCCTAAAAGCGGTACACTTTTCGCTTCATCAGCCGCATAGAGAAATGGAGTTACGCCGCATCTAACCCTCAGACAGAAACTATAAATACCCCAAGGCCAGACGAATTTCGGGACCTAACTATCCTACAGACTAAACTTTCGAAGACCGAAGAAACCCTAGAGCCGAATTCAGACGTGTTAGCAGCACAAGACACACCCTAAACGAAGATACAAGAGCTGTAAGAAGGTCCTGCATGTATTCAATTCATTAAGTAGTTTTGTTTTATTGTATTAGTACACTTTAATTCATCAGGATTGATGGGCCGATTCCATGTGACTACGGAAAATCATGGGCACCCCTTAAAATTGCTTTCCCATTAATTAAAGTTTATATGTTGATGTCTTTGGTGACTTTTATTAGTGCATTGATAACCTCTGTGTCTAGCTGAGCATTGCTTGGGTCGCCATGCCCCTTCCTCGCCTATTTATTCTATCGTTTCTAGGATAGTAGGATAGACATAAGTGATCATTAAGGGTTTACTCGCCGACAAGATTAGAGCCAACGAGAAAGGGTTAATTACATACACTTCATATAAAACTAGCAATAAAACAAGTGACAAGCTACTTAATTATCAGGACAGGTCTTCTTATTGTCTCAAGTATCTATCTGTGTACGTGTGTGCTAATCGCTGATTCGTGCTCATTAGTTTAGTTTATATTTAATCATAACCAAACCGTGCCAGTCTCTCAGGCTGAACCCCCCTTGCGTTAGATTAGGTTGTACAGCTAACTTAGGATATTAAAATACTGATTAGAATAACTAGATAATATGTTCCACTCTTAGTGATCGACACTCTACTTACCATTATATTCATACTGACCGGGTACACTGCTCGTTAAAGTGTGTGTTTTATTGATAAGTCGGCTAAATATAAATTTAAAACTTGAATACTGCTAAAACCACAACGACATCACGCGCGCACCAAGTCTTTGGGCCGCTACCGTGGATATAAAAGAATTAGAGCAATACACACGCACATCAAGTTTTTGGCGCCGTTGCCGGGGAGTGAATTGTTATTATCTGTTAATTTGATTAGTATTTTAATTAGGTTTTTCTTTTTAATTTTTAGATTCTAACCGCTAACCCCGTTGTATATTAGTTAAATTGCATTCATTGTATTATTTGCATATTTTCTGTTTTTGTGTGTTATTTATTTTCTTTAATTTTTGTTTCTTTTTGTTTGATTTTATTTTTGTTTTTCTTTTTTGTAATTTTCTGCATTCTGCTATCGTTGTACTGTGCTGATACAAACGATACGGCGCATCTATTTTCATAGATACGGCGTATTGCGTTTAATTTTTATAAAATACAACGCGTTTAATAAATTCGAGTACGACGCATCTTTTCTCCAAGATACGGCGTATTCTGTTTTTAAATAGAAATTTTTCTAAACGATAACGCCATACGACGCATCTGTTTTTGCAGATACGGCGTATTTATTATTTTAATTAAAAACATTTTTCGAATTATTAAACAGATACGACGCATCGATTTTTATCGATAAGGCGCATCTTCTGAATCAAAAATCTTGTATTTTGAAACGTAACGAAAATACGGCGCATTAACTTTTGTTAATACGACGCATTTAATTTTAATAAATATAAACGATTTTTGATAATTTGAAATTGATACGGCGCACTCTAATTTAAAAGCGGCGTATCTATTTTCTGAATAAAAGTCTGATTAAATTTTAACGATTATAAGATACGGCGTATCCAACTTTCTGGATACGGCGCATCGTCTGCTGATATCAGTAACTTTTATTTTTCGTATTCCGTTTTCGTTGTTAATTTTCTGATATATTACTTTCTTGAACATACCCTACTGATGCTTTTGTGATAGTTTCAGGAAGTGCATGACCAGGAGTTCAACTAAGAACTTGATTACACCTTTCGAAGATCCTGAACGAGCCTTACATTCGCTTAAAAGGCTTTTCAACACAAAAAGTTTTGAAATTTTAAGTTCATTCGAACTTGATTATTTTTCTGAAGAGAAAGAGGAAGAAGAAACAGAAACAATGGCGGAAAACACTACTATGGAGGAATACATGAACAATACCCGTGCTGATTACAGTTCAGGAGTTGCTAGACCAAAGTTTGATGAAAAGTCAAAGTTTGAGTTGAAGGGTCAGTTTCTCAAGGAGCTAATAGAAAATGCTTTCAGTGGAACAGAACATGAAGATGCTAATAAACATGTTGAAAAAGTCCTCGAGATTGCAGATTTGTTTACTACAGAAGGAGTCTCTGACGATCAACTTATGCTAAGGATCTTTCCAATTTCGCTAAAAGGAGCTGCTAATAAGTGGCTAAGGAATGAACCTGCTAATTCAATCACAAAATGGGAAGATTTGAAGAGCAAATTCCTGAAAAGATATTGTCCACCTGCTAAAACTGCTAAAAAGATGGAGGCTATCAACAGTTTCAAGCAAGAGCCTGATGAAACTCTTTATCAAGCTTGGGAACGATTTAAAGACTTGTTGATGAAATGCCCTCAACATTATCTAAGTCCAATGCAGGAGATAATATTGTTCTATCAAGGATTGGACGTGCCTACTAGACAAATCTTGGATGCTAAGGGAGATGTGCCTCAAATGAGTGCAACCAATGCTAGAAAAGCTAACCAAGAAGCTGCTGATCATTCTCAAAAATTGCACGACGGAACCTCTACTAGATCTAAGAGCAGCACTAATTTTGACGGGTTTGCTGCTATTCAAGCTCAATTGGATAAAATTAGTAGAGAGATGAAGAAGCGTGATGAAAAAGTTTATGCTGCCCAAGTTGGATGTGAAAAATGCGAAGAACCTCACTACACTAAAGATTGCCCTAATAAGAATGAAAGTGAGACGTTTGAAGAAGCATACTACACATAATTTGGACAACCATTCCGACCTTCAGGAAGATTTAGGGAAGCTACTCCGGGATACTATCCAAAGAACAACTTTAATCCCACCTATCAAGAAAGGAGGCAGACTTTGGATGACACTCTAAAGCAAATTATGGCCGATGCTGCTAAAAGACATGAAGAGAACACTGCTATGATCAAAGAAATCCGAGCCTCAACGGACACTATAACAAGAAATCAAGGAGCTTCGATCAAAGCATTGGAACAACAAATTGGACAAATGAGCAAAGTTCTTCAAGAAAGGGGATGCGGAAGTTTACCTAGCTCAACTGAAACCAACTCAAGGGATCATGTCAAGGCCATAAGCACCACTGAAGAAGTCACGTCTAACATACCTTTTCCTAGAAGATTGATGAATGGTAATGATGCTGCAAAGCCCGAATTTTTCTTTAATTCTTCAATCAGTTTAAGGAGGTTACTCAAAGAGAAGACGAAGATTGAAGAGGAGATCAAGGCTACAATGAAAGAAGAGAGCTCTGCAACCGACTTACATGTCTTGCCTCATAAAGAAAAGGACCCAGGAAGTTTTACTTTACCTTGTTCAATTAATGATATATCTTTCAATAATGTATTAGCTGACTTAGGAGCTAGCGTTAGTGTTATGCCCCTTAAGACATTCACTACCCTAGGACTAGGAAAATTAGCACCAACTAAGCTGCTTATTGAATTGGCTGATAAAACGGTAAAACGACCTGAAGGGATTGCTGAAAATGTGCTAGTTAAGATTGAGAAGTTTGTTTTCCCCGTAGACTTTGTTATATTAGATATGCCCGAGGATGTTAAGATTCCTTTAATCCTTGGAAGACCTTTCTTGTCTACCGCCCATGCTAAGATTGATGTGTTTATTGAACTACCACCCCACCTTGCATATTTATGCCTATATAATAATAAGAATTTCCCGTCTATCATTTTGTCATCTCTGCCCGAAAGGGACAGAACTTTGTTTATACAGATATTAAAGAAGAATGGCGTGGAAATTAAGGACGAGCAAGGAGTGTTCAATATTACTGGACTGGCGATGAGGGAGCGCGATGCTTCCGACTCTTTCAGTGATCGGTATTAAGGAGCTGAACGTGAGTCTAACTTGAAGACTCTGGAATAAAGACAAGTGCTGACCGGGAGACAACCCGGAGAAAATTTTTACTTTTCTGTTCTGTGTCGAGTCTGTCAGACCCGCAGAAGATACGGCGCATCTCAATCCTAAGATGCGACGCATCGCCTGCACTGGTCATATCTTATTTAATTTTCTGCATTTTTATTTTTGACTTTAAAACTTTCTGTCAGTGTATTTAATGCGGCGTATCCCTGGTTAAGGATGCGACGCATCTTTTATTCTGATTCGTATTTATTCCAGGCTCGATACGGCGTATCTTCTTCCATAAGATACGGCGTATCGACTGACCTGATGATTTTCAATTTAATTTTTTATGTTTTATTTTTACTAACTACTAATGTATTATGCAAGTTTGAACCTTCTTAATTCAGGTGTGTTAAAGTCTTAATGGTATTATAGATTCCTGCAATCCTGTGGATACATTATCTTTGAAGCTTAAACGTTCTAATCCACAAGAAAGTTGATTTTTGCTCTTATACGAATAATGGAGGATCATACCGAGCAAATCTCAGGGGAGTTTTTCTGTTCTAATTCTTTTATTTTTCAGTTTTTAACCTTTGTAACAAACAACGAGGACGTTGTTTAACTTAAGTGGGGGGATTGGAGAATTAGAACACTTACTTGTCCTAAACTTTTTCATAATATGCTTAAAATGTGTTTAATATATCAAAATTTAAAATTTTTAGCATGTTTTTGTTTAAAGTCTAAATTACATAGCTGCACACATAACATTATTTTCAAAAATTGTGAACTTTTCAAAATTCACAAATCTATGAGTGTGCCGGTGACTTGTAAACTTTAGAACTTGGCTTGTATACTATTCGAGACCACCATAATAAGTATTATCTATATAATTGGAATGACTTGTCTAAATTGGTAAATTTCTAGGATTACACCCAAATAGCCTTTATATGTTATGTGATATTAACTAACTACACTGGTTAGTTAACCCCCGTATAAACCCTTTTGTTACTCTCACTTTTAGAGTAAGATACCCCTAGAAAAACCCTCAGAGCCATTCCTTTCGTTTCTTACACCTTTGTTATAATGTTTCGTTACACCCTTACACCTTAGCCTACCCTGTAGATTAAAAATCCGTGGTTGGTTAATTGCTTTAGGCAAAGTGTGTTTCCTTACATTACCTGTGTTCGCGTGCGTAATTCATTATCTTTGGTTGAGTCAGGAAATTGCACAATGCAATTGGTATGAAAGTAAATATTTTATATCTTTGAGTTTATTTTTCGTGTGTTTACTACTTTCGCTATTACAGTTATTTCTGAAAGTATGAAGAGTATGAAAAAAATTATCTGGAAAATAAGTGATAGTAAAGTTGTGAAATTTTACACATATATGTTGATGTCAAAAAAAAAAAAAAAAAGAAAAAAAAAGAAAAAAAATCGAAAAAAATAGTAAAGAAAAAGAAAAAGTTGAAAGTTTATTTTAACCAACTTATGTAAAGTTTTGTATTAAGTGGTCGATATCACCACTATTTGTTATATATTATATTTATGGATTGAATGGGAGTTGGCCGTTATGGGAACGCCAACTAAGGTTTTCTTTGATTGAGATCTTGTTGAGTATAATTCGTGTCTACCTAAAGCGTGTGTTTCAACTGTTAAAGCGTGAGTTATTCAATGATATGAGTCTTATTCATGGGATGGTTGGGAAAGTAATTTACCACACTAGGATTTTAATTTATCTGTTTTGTTTATTTTTCATTTTATACCAATTTGTATCCCAAATATTATCCATACCCTATATCATTCTTCATCCAAACCTTTGATTTATTGAGATTAGGGATTTGAGCAATCTTAAGTATCGTAGTCGTGGATTCGGCTATGTATTTATGATTTTGTCGCCCTTTTTGATATAATATTATTGGTGAAGATTACTTGGTCCTATCTTTAGCTTATTCGAGTTAAGGATTTGAGCAATTGCAAGTATCGTGGTCGTGGATTCGATCATGTATTTGTGATTTTGTCGCCTTTTCTGGAATTTGAGATCGATAGAGATTAAAAAGAATGATTAACCCTTAACCAACAAACCCTTTTTACCGCTTTAGACTTGTTATTCCTTAGCTTTAGTGGGGGAGATTCGTATACTTGCCAAGCTTATGATAGAATATTCGTCACGACTGGACAGTTAAACGATTAGATTTGCTTTTATCAAAATATTTTATTTTATTTCTAATTCGTTAAGTGTTTGGTTGTGCAATTATGACAAAAACGAATACATGCTTAAATATAAAAATAAATCCTAATATCTTTTAGGATACATTTTCATAAGATTAATTCTAAGGTTTACTTGGGGACAAGTAAAGTTCAAGTGGGGGGATATTTGATGAACTCAAATAAGTACATTTTATTATCATCATTTATCCTATTTATTTGACTTGTTTTATTATATTATATATGAGAATTGATACGTTAATGTTTACTTTTGTAATTCTCAGGTAAAAACAAATATTATGTGAAACTTGGCGATTTTGGACTAATTATGGAGCAAAACAAGCAAGATGTTAAGAGTCTACTGAAATGTACAAGATCAAGATCATTCTGCTCCAGATACGCCGCAACATACTTATTACATACGGCGCATCATTATCAAGATTTCACAAGTTATAATCCAAGACAGCAAAGGACATGCGCCGCATAGAGAAATGGAGTTACGCCGCATCTTAAGGCGGTGTACGAATATTCCTGAATATATTAATCTTGGACCCCACGCGAAGTTAAGTCAATGCGCCGCATCTACTTATCCTATGCGCCGCATCTAACCCTCAGACAGAAACTATAAATACCCTAAGGCCAGACGAATTTCGGGACCTAACTATCCTACAGACTAAACTTTCGAAGACCGAAGAAACCCTAGAGCCGAATTCAGATGTGTTAGCAGCACAAGACACACCCTAAACGAAGATATAAGAGCTGTAAGAAGGTCCTGCATGTATTCAATTCATTAAGTAGTTTTGTTTTATTGTATTAGTACACTTTAATTCATCAGGATTGATGGGCCGATTCCATGTGACTACGGAAAATCATGGGCACCCCTTAAAATTGCTTTCCCATTAATTAAAGTTTATATGTTGATGTCTTTGGTGACTTTTATTAGTGCATTGATAACCTCTGTGTCTAGCTGAGCATTGCTTGGGTCGCCATGCCCCTTCCTCGCCTATTTATTCTATCGTTTCTAGGATAGTAGGATAGACATAAGTGATCATTAAGGGTTTACTCGCCGATAAGATTAGAGCCAACGAGAAAGGGTTAATTACATACACTTCATATAAAACTAGCAATAAAACAAGTGACAAGCTACTTAATTATCAGGACAGGTCTTCTTATTGTCTCAAGTATCTATCTGTGTACGTGTGTGCTAATCGCTGATTCGTGCTCATTAGTTTAGTTTATATTTAATCATAACCAAACCGTGCCAGTCTCTCAAGCTGAACCCCCTTGCGTTAGATTAGGTTGTACAGCTAACTTAAGATATTTAAATACTGATTAGAATAACTAGATAATACGTTCCACTCTTAGTGATCGACACTCTACTTACCATTATATTCATACTGACCGGGTACACTGCTCGTTAAAGTGTGTGTTTTATTGATAATTCGGCTAAATATAAATTTAAAACTTGAATACTGCTAAAACCACAACGACATCACGCGCGCACCAAGTCTTTGGGCCGCTACCGTGGATATAAAAGAATTAGAGCAATACACACGCACATCAGCTTTGCATCATTCATCTTGAAGATCAGAAATTTTCCAACCATGAACTTCTTAGAACATGCAACTTCAGTCCTGTATTTCTTTTCCAATGATATCCATATGTCCCTTGCACTTGCAAAGGTAGAATAAATATCATACAGGGAATCATCCAAGGCATTCAGAAGATAATTTCTGCAATTATATTCATTATGATTCCATTGTGAGGCGGCCCTTTCATATTCTGCCACTTCTGCCTCAGTAGGAACATTCTGTTTTTCCACATACGGATCTGTTGGTTCAGGATCTGTGAGAACATTTGACACATGCAACGTTGTCAAATAAAACAACATCTTTTGTTGCCAACGACGAAAATCAGTCCCTTTGAACTTTTCAGGTTTTTCAACATGCGGTTTCTGCATCGCTTGATCTATCTTTTAAATTTCTGTTTAAGATTGTTGGGAATAATATTACAGCAATATCAAATAATACAACAGCGTAATTGAGGCCTGCGAATGCAGTGTCCTTAAACAGAAATTCGTCCTATCTAGTACGACTGTTTAGAGGATACAACAATCAATTCAAGTATTAAAACTTGAATCTAACGAATCTGATATGTTTTCATGATGGAAATGGATGAGGTTTTTGTGTTTTTGATGATCCAAAAGTGACAAATTCGTCCTCTATATATAGGTATATGGTGACCCTTCAAAACAGTCACAATACCCCTTCAAATGGCCTTAGAGACACCTCTTTTCATAACAGTCACAATGGTTCACAAAAAACTGCTCTTAGCGACGACCTAGTAACAGAATAACCGTCGCTAACTGAAACTGATTCAAACAGTCGCGTTGGTTCGCTTAGTGATGCCTTTTCAACAGATATAACTGCCACCATTTCGAATAGACACGTCTTTATGTTGGTGATGGTTCATTAGAGACGGTTTTGTGACGGTTTAGTGACAGAAAAACTGTCACTAATGTCCATTTCGTAGCAAACACTAGAAACATCGAAACCATTAATAAGTAATGTTCCAACAATTGCTACCTTTGCTTCTTTCGTGGGGCTCGTGTTGCATTTTTAATGAACAGATCAAACGGGACTAATTATGGTGAAATCAATCGGTCCTCAACTCGTGAACTGGTAAATAAATTACTCCAAGACATATTGTTGGTAAATAAATTACTAAATAAACTGTTAAATAAATTACTAAATTAACTTTTTTGTGATGGAGATCATTATAGACCCAATATTTTTTATAGATCTAATGAATCGGTTATGGCCATTTATTTTTTCATAAAAAAAAATCACTTTCTACTTTTGTTTTAAACGTGACGAGAATTTTTTTTATCTTTCAGTGATGGACACTTCGATATACCTTCGCCGAACTTTCTTTTTCGAGTTTTGTTTTAGGGGCCGTTTGGTTTGTTGGTAGGAATCACAATGGGTGTTGGATTTGGTATGAGGTAGAATGACAATCGATATGAAAAAGTGTATCATTACGATTGTTTATGTTTGGATGACAAAAAGAGGGGCCCATAGAATGGATTTCATAGACACCAAATTAGTTAGTAATGAATCTATGACTATAATATACCTATTTCATTCCCGGGCCCATTCCGATAGGACCATACCAAACGCACCCTTAATGTTAAAATTTGCGTCTGAAAAAATCACATGTGATTTGTATGCTAGGAATCACGTGAATTTAACAAATCACATGCGATTTGTATGTTAGAAATCACGTGTGATTTTATAAATCACATGTGATTTTTTCAAACGCAAATTTCAACGCTAAAAAAATAAAGCCGGTTTTTATTTTATTTTATTTTATTTTTTGTCATAAGTAAGTCGAATGAGGTAAACATGCTTTTGTCAAAAGATTGAAATCGGTGATACTCACGTTCTCAATACAAACTCGGTGACCAATTAAGTTAACATGTTCTTTTGCGTATTCAAATATAAGGTTCCAAGATAAATATGACGGATAAAAGCTTTTGGGAGTAATTATTCTATCAAGAATAAGCTTACAACACGGAAGAAATATATTTTAATATAGGAGTCACTTTATTTTAGGGGATAAATCACCCTCATCTATTTAGTTTAGTTTGATCTAATGGTTGGGATTAACTTAATATTTAATATGTCAACTTAAGTCAATTTCTTTTTCTTTACCTTTTTGTCTTTCTTATTTATTCATCATTTTTTTTTTGTCATTTTTTTTTTTTAATTCACTTTTTTTTTTTAATTCACGTTTTTTTAGTCCACGGATTTTGTTTCCGCTTTCGTACGTTTTCGTCTGGTTTCATACGTTTTCGTCCATTTTCATACGTTTTCATCTGTTTTCATCCGTTTTCATACGTTTTCGTCCGTTTTCTTACGTTTTCGCCCGTTTACGTCCGTTTTTGTCTGTTTTCGTTCGTTTTCATACATTTTCGTCCGTTTTCATACGTTTTCGTCCGTTTTCATACGTTTTCATCCGTTTTCTTTCGTTTTCGTCCATTTTTCATACGTTTTCGTCCGTTTTCAGACGTGTTTTTACGCTTTCATACGTTTTCGCCCGTTTTTCTTAAGTTTTCACCCATTTTCGTCCGTTTTCATACGTTTTCGTTCGTTTTCTTACGTTTTCATCCGTTTTCTTTCGTTTTCATCCATTTTTCATACATTTTCGTCCGTTTTCATACGTTTTCGTCCATTTTCTTACGTTTCCGTCCATTTTCATACGTTTTCATCCGTTTTATTTCGTTTTCGTCCATTTTTCATACGTTTTCGTCCGTTTTCATACGTGTTTTTACGCTTTCATATGTTTTCATCTGTTTTCTTACGTTTTCACCCATTTTTGTTCGTTTTCATACGTTTTCGTCCGTTTTCTTACGTTTTCGTTCGTTTTCTTATGTTTTCGTCCATTTTCATCCGTTTTCTTTTATTTTCATCCATTTTTTCATACGTTTTCGTCCGTTTTCATACGTGTTGTTACGCTTTCATATGTTTTCGTCCTTTTTCATACATATTCGTCCATTTTCTTACATTTTCGTCAGTTTTCATACGTTTTCATCCTTTTTAAATGTTTTTGGCCGTTTTCATACGTTTCTGAATATCACAAGTGATTTTCAACTAATGTTTTGTAACATGAAAATCACAAGTGATATTCAGAATATCACAAGTGATATTCAAAAAATCACAAGTGATAGATATTCAGAAAATCACAAGTGATATTCAGAAAAATCACAAGTGATATTCTGAATATCATTGAATATCATTTGTGATATTCAGAAAAAATATGAAAACTGAACGAAAACGTAAGAAAATGGATGAATACGTATGAAGACGAACGAAAATGTAAGAAAATCACAAGTGATATTCTGAATATCACTGAATTCAGAAACGTATGAAAACGGATAAAAACGTATGATAGCGTAAAAACACGTATGAAAACGGACGAAAACGTATCAAAAATGGACGAAAACGAAAGAAAACGGATGAAAACGAATGAAAACGTATGAAAACGAACGAAAACGTAGGAAAATGGACGAAAACGTATGAAAACGGACGAAAATGGGTGAAAACGTAAGAAAACGCAAGAAAACGGACGAAAACGTAATATTTAAAAAAGTAGAGAGTGTTGAAGAATATAAGGGAAAGACATGATGTCTCAGATGTTGATAGAGATGAAACATAATTTAAGATGACTTATTCATAAGTTCGTGAGTAAAAATTGTCATCTCTATATAATGACAAAATAAAAAGTTACGGTTAGAAGTCTCCAAGAGGAGAATTTGAGAGGGTTGATAGAACTTTTTATCTGATTTATCAACTGTGATTACATTTCAATTGTCTGTCTTAGTCACTTAAGAGTAATTGTAAAACCCGAAATTTTTGAACACGTAAAATACCCAGAATACCCTTTGATCTCAAATTTATAAAAGACATTTCACCCCGAATATAACCTAAGAATCTAACGGTTAATAATCGAATGAATAAAAGTAATACGATAATAAAAGACTTATAATAAAATGAGTGTTACACATTTATTTATTAATGTACACGACTACACGTTTTCGGTTAAGGTCCCATTTCTTTTTATTTTGTGCACAACATACACTACACTAAATTAATAAAAAGAAGATATTTTTAAATTTGGAAGGGGAGAGATTTACTCCTATCCCTCCCCTAATAACCGGCCTTACACTCCCCATTTGCACATCATCTGGTTTGCTTTTGTTCTCCAATATTTCTATCACCAAATAAACCCTAAACTCCCTTCATCAAACAACAATCGGCCGCACCAAATTGGTGTTCTTCTTTTCCGATCGATCTGCAGCAATCACAAGGAGGCTTGGACTCGACAAAAGTCTGTGAACGTGGGCGGCGATCGTGGTTTCATGTTGGTCCGAGAGGTGGGAGCCGAGGGGTGGAGTGCTCGGTTTTCCTTTTGGTTCTTGTTTCGTCTGATTTGATCTTCAAGGGTAATAATCCATATCGTTTTGTTTCCTTCATTTTGATTCCTTCTATATCGTGTAATATGTCACATAAGAGGCTTATATGATTCGGCTAAACTAATGCATATGAATCGGCCAATAAAAGTTTACATAAAACCATGAACAAGTTCACATAAAATCATAGATCTACACATGAAATAACGAATTAAGGCTAGGGTTTTGATAGAATTCGTGGGTAATTTGATGTGGGATTTTAGAACATGTTAATATGGTATTAAAATTCAGGTTGTATGAATTATGAGGGTCATGGATGTGTTTGGGTGCGTTAACAATCGTTATAGTGGTCTAAAATGAAACCCTAAAACTGGACAGCATGTATACCCGATTTTGTGAACGAGTTTTGGTCATGATATAAAATGGTTTGATTCGGTTTCTTTTCATGAAAACTTAGTTTTATGTCTTAGTTAAGTTCTCCAATTGATTTGGAGTGATTTCGAGTTGATTTGGTCGTGTTTTTGATTTTTGTGTGATTAAGTGTTAAAGCTGAATTCGGGATTTTGAAAATCAGTCCACTTTGCCGATTTTTCATTTTCAAACCTTCACTTAATTTGACATTCTAGAGGTAATTAAGATACTTAAGCACTTTTCATAACTCAAGTTAATATGAGACATGATCATAATTAGTAAGTAAACTAAACAACGATCATTTGTAAACCCTAATTAGAATGAAAGTAACCCTAAGATACTATATATGGAAACCTACTAATTATGAAAACTTACTAATTCGGGAAACCTGCTAAAAATAGAAAGTTGCTTAAAATGGTTAAACTACTTAAAGAGGAAACTTACTATTTTTGGAAAGTTACTATTTTTGGAGAGCTGCTCTAAAAGGAAAGTTCTAAAAATGGAAAGCCGACTAAAATAAGTAATCTGATTTAAATAAGATTGATGAAGCGAAAAGTGTACCGCTTTAGGGGGTCATTTAAGCCATAAATCGTATTTATTTGATCAAATATTGCCCTAAATCGTTCCTTTTGTCATTTTAGGTACTTTGGAGAAGAAATCTGGAAAAAGAAGCATTTTGGACGTTTTTGGAGCATAAAAGTGAAGAAAACGACAAAGTCTCAAAATCGGCTGAAAAATACCTTTGACGGCGTCAGGGATTGCCCTTGACGGCGTCATGGCTTGGCAAAAAAGGTGGACATGAAAAAATACACATGATAAGCCAGAGAATTTTGCATGAAAAATCTGACGGCGTCACACTTTGAAGTGATCAAGGCCATCACGGTTTAACTTAAAGAGGGACGGCGTCAAGCTCATTTCTGACGGCGTCAAGCTTTGATAAGCCAGAGCGGATTTTGGAGGTCTAAAGAGGGACGGCGTCAGGAAGGCCATCCGGGAACCCTAAAAGCGGCGAGGTGACGGCGTCAGGATCTACAACGTGACGCCGTCAGCCCTTAAACTCTATATATAGTTTTGCAATTTTTTGTCATTAGGGTGGAACTTATTGTGTGCAACTT
Source organism: Artemisia tridentata subsp. tridentata (assembly GCA_021014915.2). Classification (NCBI taxonomy): domain Eukaryota; kingdom Viridiplantae; phylum Streptophyta; class Magnoliopsida; order Asterales; family Asteraceae; genus Artemisia; species Artemisia tridentata. The sequence goes on along the minus strand of CP139507.1, from coordinate 327,058,740 downwards.
TGGAGGAGAAACCCTAAGACGAATTTCTGCCATTTTTAAGGGTTTTCATACCCTTGGATCTCCCATGTTTAATTGAAGATAAGTATTTATTTAATCAATCAATATGTCTATGTGTTGTTTGATTATAACTTGTTCTTGTCTTTTAATTAACATGCTAGGCTAGATTTATCTTGTGTTTGCTTAGATCTAATGAAACCTAGCTATTGATTATTGGTTATTAGTGTGTTATTAGTTGTATTGGATGATTGTTCATCGATGTTAGGCTTAAGAAAATTGGCTAACTTCCTATTCGGTAACTTGCTTGAACGTCTTAAGAAACATGAACCAATGCGTACTAAGGTTTTTATGTTTGTATTTAATGCATGAGCGAATTCTAGTGATCCCATGTTAGGAGCTTCCTAGCCGGCTCGACATAGGAGTGAAGTAGGAGCTCATAGAGTTGGGGAAGTACGTACGCCACCCCACGATTGGTATTAAGGAATACCCCCGTCATCCACGCAATTAATACACATTAATCAACCGATAAAAGATAGTTAGGGAGTAAGAAAATCTAAGTAAACACATTTCTCTCCACATAAGTTTCACAACCTTTTCATTTTCTGTTATTTTATTTTATTTGCATTCGTAGTTATTTGGGTTAGTTGACTAGCAACTAATTCCGCCCACTCCTTCAAACCCGAGATTTTACTTTCTTTCATAAAAAATATAAAAATACAAAAAGAATCTTCCCTCACCCTTAGACCTACTAAAGTAGTTTTTCATACCTAACGAACACTATTCCCTGTGGAGAACGATCAATCCCCCGTACTTACCACTACACTATACTACATCGGTCAGGTACACTGCCTGGTGGGGTTGTAAGCCTCTTGAGATCCCTCGAGAGGTAAAACCTGTTGTAAGGTTGCAAAACCACGCATCAAAGATATTAATAATAAGACGATCATGTATTCGTGTAGATTCGCTGAAGAAGTTGTTTGATTCCGATCTTTATTTTTCTGTTATGTTTTCACTTGCGGTCTAAGGTACAGATATTCTGACCTTATCTCTTAAGGTTTCTCATGATTCGTACGTATCTTTTAGATATTAGCTTTGACTATGATGCCGTTGATCTGAGCCTTCTTATTATGGCTTTCTTATTTGATCTATGCCTTTGCTATGCTCCCATAGATTGCAAACCATTGATACTGTAACTGGATGTGAAAACATTTCTTAATTATATCATGGAAATATTTTGAGAAAAACTATTTTAAAATGATGTTTATGAGCACGATGCGCTACCACTTTTATATGGAATTTTACTAACTTTTATGAAAACTACTTTTACGAACTACCTTTATGAGAACCGTTATTAAAGATCATTTTTATGAAAACCATTATTAAGAGATTTCTTTAAATGAACATTTGATAGAAAACTTTGACTATGAACCTTTGCTATGAAACTTATGGACCTTTGATATAATATGACTTTTAAAACCTACAGTTTGATACCCGAGCCACTATGTTTCCTAGTAATGGGGGTTCCATGGCCGTGTCATTGATGCACCAATGGCATGACTCTAGTGTGGTCGAGTGATGTTCCACACCGTCCCTTTTCTGTTATTTATTATGAGCTCAATTATTATATATATATATTATATATATATATATATATATATATATATATATATATATATATATATATATATATATATATATAGTGAGACTTTCTTGCGAGAACCATTTTATCTGCGAGAACTGAGAGAACCACCAAAAACATACATGCACGCCTTCAATAATTGTATTTTTGCACATATGTTCTAAAAACAACATATATGTTTTAAAAAAAACATAGTTGTTCTAAAGAATTTGATAAGAAATTGGAAATACAACATTTTTCTTTGAAGGTGTGCATGTATGTTCTTATAAGGCGTGCAACGACAATATTGCGGCCTTGTGTAAGGTTTTTGTGAAAAAAGAGGATGAGTTCATGATGATATTGAAGAACATAAGTGGATACTTACGATTATTGATGATTTGCATGTATTTTTATTTTATTTTAAAAGGCGTGCATGTATGTTTTTTGTGGTTCTCTCAGTTCTCGCAGATAAAATGGTTCTCGTTAGAAAGTCCCCCTAATATATATATATATATATATATATATATATATATATATATATATATATATAATATATATATATATATATATATATATATATATATATATATGTTTGGCCACTAACATCTTTGCAGGGGCGTATGGATGCATCCTAGGTTTGCTTTGTATATGATATGATATAACTTGATTTGGTGATTGATGATGTGTGCAATACACATCCTTCACATATTTGAGAGGTCGCTCCTCTATGGTTACTATGAGATTAGATTTAATTTGTTTGGGCTCGTGGTAGATTACTGACCTTTTCTTACTCTTGATATCCATTTATTTATACCTTATGTTTTTCCCCAATGCACCATATTATATTCTTGCTCCTTATCTTTTGCTTCGTTTATACATATCTGTTCACTGGGCTTTTTAAGCTCAGCCGCATTTCTTTTCCTGCGGCAGGTTTTAGTTGGAAGCTGGGTTATGAGTGGAGAGTACTTTGGACTTAGAAGACTATACCTTGATAGCTATTCTGGATTAGAGATGACTAGAAGTGATTATATTTTTAGACTTAGTATTTATTGTAATTCTCATTTGTAACCTTGTATTTCAGATTTTTCCCTTTGTAACCTTTGAAATTCTTTTGTATTATTTAAGTCATATGCTTGTGTTTGCTTTGATATGTCACCATAACGTAATACTTCTACCCTTATCGGGTTGGGGTGTTACAATTATGGTATCAGAGCCCAGGCTGCGACTTGTAGTACATTAAACCTTGACCTGTGAAGTTTGGACCATTAAGTTTCCACTGTAGGCGCTCATAAGACAACCTTTGAGAAATTGCTTTAGGATTTCCCCATAGGAACTTAAGTCATTACCAGTGAGGAATGGGTAGACTAGGACGTCTATGTAAGTAGCATTGCTTCCGCGTCACTCTGATTCGTGCCTCTGCCTTTAGCTATGCTTTATAAGAACATTTGTTTCAGAAGCTAGAAAGTTTTGCAACCTAAGCTTAGTAACCAAGTAAGATTGGAATGCCTTAAGAACTACATGGATACCTTACACCATTTAGGTTTCACTTCCTGATTCTGACCTCCATCTCCGATTTGTTTGATAAACAGTTTGATACCTTTCCGACCATCCCGAAGGTCATTCAACCGTAATGTGTTTGACACATTCTGTGAATTCATTACTTATGCTGGATATAGAATGTATCATCTGATACTACTTGAATCTGCATAATCCATTGCTAATCCTATGAGAACTCTGGTAATTATTAACCACGGATATAGGAAGATTTGTTTCCCTCCCTTCGAATGACGAACTTTATCTGACAATCAATTCCTTTGGAAGGATATGATGTTAATACTACCTCAGTATGGATTTGTTAACTGAACATGATGATGTTGACAACAGACATCTTATACATCTCACTGTTGACAATTATACGATGTTCGTATTACCGATGATACTCTCTCTACCAGTCATTTTGCTAAAGAGCTAAGCAAGATTCCAACATCTTGAACTGTTCGCTTATCTATCTCAACACCCTGATGAACCATGTACTTGACTCTGGTATATGAACTATCCGTCTGGTTTAACGACCGTATTCGTTCTACGGATCTGTTTACTCTTGATACAATTGACTTTGAGGTCTTTTGGTTATGAATTGGACGGCTCTTCGTAAAGCTACCATAGACTACCGTATTTGAAATGTGACCTTTAACAATCTGCTTCATTCTACTTTTGATTTGATGACTCTCAACCGCTTAAATCTGTTAAGATTAATGTTGCTATGAAAGCACATACACCGATCTCATTTGATTGTCAGGTTACTCCTGAAACCTATTAGTATCCACCCTTAGAAAGCTCTGGCATTGGAAGTATTTGTTGTACAAATCTTCTGGTGTCCTCTGATGAACCTCTTGGGATTCCCTCCTGCTTGGGGAGTAGAGTTGGCATTGAACGGATCTCAGTTGACGAAACCATGATGCCATAGAAGTTGAGAAATTGAAGGAACTGATGGAATATGACTTTGTTCACCTCAGTGTTTCTCTTTGGATGCTCCTGTTGGTTTATGAAGAAGAAAGAGAGGAGTATGCGGCGGCGTATCGACTATCGTGAACTTAACCGTATCACTATCCATAATCATTATCCATTTCCGCGTATCAATGATTGATTTGGTCTATCTTTGAAGCTCCCTATTAGAAGGCCTCATTTAAGTTTGAAGGACTGAAGAAGCAACCACAAGAACTTCAAAGAAGGGAGTTGACTAACTGAGAGTAACCTCCGTGGAGCATTTCAGTTTTATTCGTGAAGAGGAAGATAGGTGATGTGAAGTAGATATGAAGTTTCCCTAAGACGATTCCTGAAGCTGCCTTCGTACTCATTTTGATCATTATGAGTTTTAATGATGCCAATTGTATTGGCTAATAGAATCATGTTTTCGCGAGTAATTGGACAAATTGTCATAGTATGACGTTGTGTTGTGTCCAGAGACGAAAGAGGAACATGTAGATCATTTTCGTATTAAGTAGAATGACCCTTTGTTCTGGAAGAGTAGGTTTGATTGGCGTTCAGAGATTGTAGCAGACAGCACTACCAGGTATCCTGTGATGACAGAGTTTTCCCACATAAAGGACCAAGATTGACGATCGTTATCGTAGCTAGAAACCTTGTAGAAGAGTAGTAGGAGATGATCGTGACAGGTGTTACCGTGGAAGAAACATATAAGAAGAAGAGAGAAACTGAGAAAGGACTAGATTATATCTCATGCAGCACGTGGAGATTTCAGTTCGGCATCAAGACAATCAGACCATAGGGGACGAACTATTCAACACATAACCTGGAGTCGACAGCAGCGGTGTTCACCTTGAAGATTGGAAAACGTTTCTTGCAAGACGAAGGTGGTGGCGAACATTGAAGGTGAATGTAATCGAGTTGGTGAATTTTGAGCTGTGCTAGAAGACCTGTCGAAGACACGCAGTCTTGCTTCTCTATTCATTTTAGTGGTACTAAGATGAATTGAGAGCAGAAGCAGACTTGCGGACGGAAGGATGCATAGCGATCATGTCAGAGATTCGTGTTATTATACCACAATTCCAAGAAGAGTTGCCAAAGGCTTGAGGAACCAGACTCAAGATTATAATTCCTTTTCATTCTATGATCATATGGACAGAAGTAGGCAGACTGCTTGGACTTGGAAGAGATTTGAGATCATGTATTTGAATGGATGAATTTTTAAAGCGAACGTTTGTGTTTGGAAGAGTTAATTCTGTGAAGGATGAAGCTATTGATGACGTAATTCACTTCCTCTCAACCTACTTAAGTTTCCGTTACCTGATGATAAGATCCTTTGAATGATTCGGGTTCTCTATTAGTATTTCCGTTTTATGTTCTTCCTGCGTATGTTGGATGACGGTTTTAATATGATAACTTTGATGAATGGTGGAAGAATTGATGCTTTTGATGACAAGCTTCATTCGATGATACTTACTAGGTTCCGTCACGTTATCTATGCGATCTGTTTCTTTGATTTTGAATCCGTAGTGATGATTTGATTCGGACCAACCCTAGGAGGTAGAAGGACTGTTAGGTGATTAAGATAAGTTGCTTATTTCACGACTTGAGATAAAGTATGGTCATCATGAGGGCATATTTATATGATGCTAGTATTATGACGTCTGGCCAACGTGATAATACTTACATCATATAACGTGCACTTATTGTGATCATAGGATATTTCAAGGAGTGCCTTAGAAACCTTAGAATTTCTGATAGCTGTTTGAGATTAACTGCGAATAGTAAGACTTTAGGATCTTTCGACCTATACGTTTAATCTGCCCTATCGCCGTACGATTTGGTATGTTTGGATCCTCGAGATGTGTTTGTTGACCTCTGTATTTTGATAACGATCTTAGGGTTCGTTGTAGAGCTTTCTACCGTCCGATGTTATTGATTGAATTATCTTCCATAAGCATATTTATCACCCTCATATTTCTGAGATTCAGTACGTTCTCATCTGGTTTGTCTAATCAGATTCCACGGACGATATATCCGTCAAATCCTACGTATTCCCTGTATCTCTTCGGAGAGAATCTGTTACGTTTGGTATATCATTTTGATCTGGATTCAGTATGATATGCTTTTTCTGAGGAAACCGAAGCTATTTTGATCAACAAGATAGAGTCATGAGAAACAAGTCTTTCATATTTCTGTTCCCAGTCCATTGTGTTCCGTTTCGTTTCACTTCAATTTTCGAGGACGAAATTTTTTTTTAGAGGGGAAGAGTTGTAAAACCCGGAATTTTTGAACACGTAAAATACCCAGAATATCCTTTGATCTCAAATTTATAAAAGACATTTCACCCCGAATATAACCTAAGTATCTAACGGTTAATAATTGAACGAATAAAAGTAATGCGATAATAAAAGACTTATAATAAAACGAGTGTTACACATTTATTTATTAATGTACACGACTACACGTTTTCGGTTAAGGTCCCATTTCTTTTTATTTTGTGCACAACTTACACTACACTAAATTAATAAAAAGAATATATTTTTAAATTTGGAAGGGGAGAGATTTACTCCTATCCCTCCCCTAATAACCGGCCTTACCCTCCCCATTTGCACATCATCTGGTTTGCTTTTGTTCTCCAATATTTCTATCACCAAATAAACCCTAAACTCCCTTCATCAAACAACAATCGGCCGCACCAAATTGGTGTTCTTCTTTTCCGATCGATCTGCAGCAATCACAAGGAGGCTTGGACTCGACAAAGGTCAGTGAACGTAGGCAGTGATCGTGGTTTCATGTTGGTCCGAGAGGTGGGAGCCGAGGGGTGGAGTGCTCGGTTTTCCTTTTGGTTCTTGTTTTGTCCGATTTGATCTTCAAGGGTAATAATCCATATCGTTTTGTTTCCTTCATTTTGATTCCTTCTATATCGTGTAATATGTCACATAAGAGGCTTATATGATTCGGCTAAACTAATGCATATGAATCGGCCAATAAAAGTTTACATAAAACCATGAACAAGTTCACATAAAATCATAGATCTACACATGAAATAACGAATTAAGGCTAGGGTTTTGATAGAATTTGTGGGTAATTTAATGTGGGATTTTAGAACATGTTAATATGGTATTAAAATTCAGGTTGTATGAATTATGAGGGTCATGGATGTGTTTGGGTGCGTTAACAATCGTTATAGTGGTCTAAAATGAAACCCTAAAACTGGACAGCATGTATAACCGATTTTGTGAACGAGTTTTGGTCATGTTATAGAATGGTTTAATTCAGTTTCTTTTCATGAAAACCTAGTTTTATGTCTTAGTTAAGTTCTCAAATTGACTTGGAGTGATTTCGAGTTGATTTGGTCGTGTTTTTGATTTTTGTGTGATTAAGTGTTAAAGCTGAATTCGGGATTTTGAAAATCAGTCCACTTTACCGAATTTTCATTTTCAAACCATAAGGAGTTGGGTCATAAAACTTTCCAGTATTTAACTTCCATATGCCTAGTAATGTCATGAATTTTTGGGGATTTTTCCTGGGTGTATTGGTAGGTCATCCAAGTGGATACTTTCTGGGTATTGCTGCAGATACATTTTCTGAGTAGTCTGAGTTGGAGTATTTTTCGTGTGGGGTTAGACTAACTAATAAATTCTGAGAAAATTCGTGTGGGTTCTAAAGACATGGAAGTATCTGTGAGAATTTTTGTGGAATTTATCTTTGAGTTCTGATGTGGTAGAAAAATTCGTAATGTGGTGACCTGTTTATGAGTAAAAGCTGATAAAAAGGTTAAAAAGCTAATTAAGTGTCTAACTTAATCAAAAAGGGTAAAAGTGATTATAAGCTACAATCCTTCACTTAATTTGACATTCTAGAGGTAATTAAGATACTTAATCACTTTTCATAACTCAAGTTAATATGAGACATGATCATAATTAGTAAGTAAACTAAACAACGATCATTTGTAAACCCTAATTAGAATGAAAGTAACCCTAAGATACTATATATGAAAACCTACTAATTATGGAAACTTACTAATTCGGGAAACCTGCTAAAAATAGAAAGTTGCTTAAAATGGTTAAACTACTTAAAGAGGAAACTTACTATTTTTGGAAAGTTACTATTTTTGGAGAGCTGCTATAAAAGGAAAGTTCTAAAAATGGAAAGCCGACTAAAATAAGTAATATGATTTAAATAAGATATTAATAATAAGACGATCATGTATTCGTGTAGATTCACTGAAGAAGTTGTTTGATTCCGATCTTTATGTTTCTGTTATGTTTTCACTTGCAGTCTAAGGTACAGATATTCTGACCTTATCTCTTAAGGTTTCTCATGATTCGTACGCATCTTTTAGATATTAGCTTTGACTATGATGCCGTTGATCTTAGCCTTCTTATTATGGCTTTCTTATTTGATCTATGCCTTTGCTATGCTCCCTTAGATTACAAATCATTGATATTGTAACTGGATGTGAAAACCTTTCTTAATTATATCATGGAAATATTTTGAGAAAAACTATTTTAAAATGATGTTTATGAGCACGATGCGCTACCACTTTTATATGGAATTTTACTAACTTTTATGAAAACTACTTTTACGAACTACCTTTATGAGAACCGTTATTAAAGATCATTTTTATGAAAACCATTATTAAGAGATTTCTTTAAATGAACATTTGATAGAAAACTTTGACTATGAACCTTTGCTATGAAACTTATGGACCTTTGATATAATATGACTTTTAAAACCTACAGTTTGATACCCGAGCCACTATGTTTCCTAGTCATGGGGGTTCCATGGCCGTGTCATTGATGCACCAATGGCATGACTCTAGTGTGGTCGAGTGATGTTCCACACCGTCCCTTTTCTGTTATTTATTATGAGCTCAATATATATATATATATATATATATATATATATATATATATATATATATATATATATATATATATATATAATATATATATATATATATATATATATATATATATATATATATATATATATATATATATATATATGTGTGTGTGTGTGTGTGTGTGTGTGTTTGGCCACTAACATCTTTGCAGGGGCGTATGGATGCATCCTAGGTTTGCTTTGTATATGATATGATATAACTTGATTTGGTGATTGATGCTGTGTGCAATACACATCCTTCACATATTTGAGAGGTCGCTCCTCTATGGTTACTATGAGATTAGATTTAATTTGTTTGGGCTCGTGGTAGATTACTGACCTTTTCTTACTCTTGATATCCATTTATTTATACCTTATGTTTTTCCCCAATGCACCATATTATATTCTTGCTCCTTATCTTTTGCTTCGTTTATACATATCTGTTCACTGGGCTTTTTAAGCTCACCGCATTTCTTTTCCTGCGGCAGGTTTTAGTTGGAAGCTGGGTTATGAGTGGAGAGTACTTTGGACTTAGAAGACTATACCTTGATAGCTATTCTGGATTAGAGATGACTAGAAGTGATTATATTTTTAGACTTAGTATTTATTGTAATTCTCATTTGTAACCTTGTATTTCAGATTTTTCCCTTTGTAACCTTTGAAATTCTTTTGTATTATTTAAGTCATATGCTTATGTTTGCTTTGATATGTCACCATAACGTAATACTTCTACCCTTATCGGGTTGGGGTGTTACAGTAATATTACAAGTGATAAGGCAATAGGATATGACATTAATTCTGATATTCTACACATAATCAAATATCACAAGTGATAAAGCAATAGAATATGATATTAATTTTGGTATTCTACGTATGAGTATTATAAAGTAATAGAATGTGACATTAATTTTGGTATTCCACATATGAGCAATATCACATGTAATAAAACAATAGAATGTTACATTAATTCTCATATTTTACATTGAGTGATATCACGTGTGATAAAGCAATAAAATGGCACGAGTAATATCACAGGTGATAAATTAATAGAATTTAATTATGATATTGTAGATATGAGTAATATCACAAGTGATAAATCAATAAAATAACCAAAAGTAGACATCATTTATGTGAATTGAACATTTTCTTCATTTTAGTGTATTATCACTTGTGATAATCAAGCTACAAAATAAATAAAGTATAATATCATAAAAGATAAATCAATTAAGTGTCACTTGTATTAAATATATTAAAAAAATAAATTACTAACTCCAAACAAATAATTTACTAACTCCAAACGAATTAAAAAAATAGCAGGCAAGTTAACGGTTTTACTCATTCCAAGTTCATGCCTATGAGTCAAAAATGAAATTAATACATTAGCAATCACTACTATAATACCATATATAAACTCTAGAGTCAAATACTTGTAAAATCATTACGAGAACAGATACATCCAATAGGATTAGCACGCTCTGTATTTTAACTACAATAAGTATCATCCGCTAAACGACTTGCAATAGTGTTGCCACTACCAAAATGGCAAAAAGTTTATATAACATCTGGATAAAATTCTGTTTAATTGTTTTGTCAATGATGCCAGATTGCTTGTCAACTCACATGTTACCTTCATATTCGTTTCACCATCTTTAATGCGCTTGGGCGAATTATTGGAGCAGTCATGCTAAAAAAAATCACAAATATATATTAAGACTTAAGAGTAGCATCTCTTTGAAATTGATGACGCTATTAAAAACATATAAATAACCAAGTGATTTCATAAAATTAGTATGTATGTACTAGCAAGTGTATTTATTGGACTGTACCCAGTTGTGGGAGTAACTATGACATCAACCATCTTGAAAATCTCCATGTGACAGTACATTAGTCTGTGCCTGCAATGAGCCATTAAACACATTCAATACATGACTCATTGAAACCATAAAAAAAGTTAGTATCACTTGAGTCGTTGGGCAGCAACATAGTCTGAAGCCGTGAATGATCGGAAAAGTGCTAAATTAGCTCGTGTATCCAATGTAAGTTTCTTATGTTTCATGTGTAGGAATAGATGAAATCGTTATAAGCTATAACCCGATAGTATAAGTATAACCACAAGAGGTAGTATAAGTACAACATTAAGTCAATAACAAGCGTTTTATCTAAAACTAGATGAACACATAATAAGTCATTAGAGGAACGACCACTACATGTTACCCCCTATTGCGTAGATTCTGTCGACTTCTGACTTTGAAAACTCGGAATGATGCCATGAGTTTGAACCACTTTTTGCAATCTACTCCTTCTTCCTCTTTGATCATGTTTTGTTGGACTTGAACACATAATAAGTAATGGTTCCAAGAACCCCTGCCATTATAATTCCACCCACAACTGTTATCAAGATTGCAGCCCATTCATATTTTCGACCAACTACTATATAAGAAGAAGCCATGAAAGCCACTGAAGTGCACACATAAGCCAACCACATCAGTTTGTTAATCACTTCAGCCACCCTTCTTTCGACTTTTGCCTCACCTTTAACCAATGTAAGATGAACCACCACCACCGGCAAAGAAGTGAAAAGGGCAATGGCATCGAAGATGAAAAAGATTTTGAACGAAGCATGTGGCACCACCACCGCCATCCCATTATCATCGTCACCACCAGGGACTATGAAAATAGCGGCAAAGGCAACAGTTGCAAAAAGCATAGCCACAACACTTACTGAATTGGTGGCATTGTTAATCCCTTCACGAAGAAGCTTTCTAAGCTCTTTAGCAATTCCATTGACGTTTTTGTTCGTCTTTTTGGTTTGCAACAGTTAGGTGTGGACATCATGTTTCTTAACTCATCTCTTGGTTGGTTCAGCTCGTTTGCTCGGACTGCACAACAACAAGTTAGATGCACAAAAAAAGTTTACCAGATCATAGCTTCGCCAACAGAGATGGCTAAACAAAGTTTCAAGTCACAGTGAGGACTTACTTTTGAAGCATGAAGAACCATCGACACAATGTCTGAAGACTTTGACACTACAATAATCTGAGTTGAAAGGAATGACGTGCATTAGCAAAGATGGATCTAGCAGACCATGTAATACCTTAATATATTTTTGTTTAAATGAAATATATTTTTTATTTTTTTAGGTAAATGGAAGTTAGACTCTTAACCATAGCCATAAGGGACATATCACTCTTTATTAAGCAAATAAATGGTCTCACCTGCCTACCACGCCCTTTTCCCTCAGAAGCTCCTTCAATGATTCCAGGAAGATCAAGCAATTGGATTTGAGTACCATTGTAGTGAATAATTCCAGGAATACATGTAAGAGTTGTAAACTCGTATGCTGCAGCTTCTGATTGAGTTCCGGTCAACATGGTCAACAGTGTCGACTTATCCACACTGTATTGTAGGAAAACGTACGGGTGCAGAGTGCAGACTCAAATATCCCAGTACAAAAACTGAACAAGGCTACTGTGATGCCACTGAGTGCCACTGATGCATAACCATTAGACACCTACAGAATAACTAACTTAATCACTTTGCTAACTAACACAAACTTGGTTGAATAACCACTGCTGCTAATTATTTGATCATAGACAAACTAACTAAACTAGCTTAACAATCAAAAATTCAAAATAAGTACTTAAATAAGTAATCCGCAACAGGCTCGTAATCTATAATAGTATATGAACCAACAAACACTCAGAACCTCTCCTAAACTTGTACATTACGCATTAAAAGTTGTAAGTAGCTGCATCACACAAATGCTAATCTATATGCCTTGAATCAAACAGTTAGATCCAAATTTAACGGAACAAATGCATCAATTGAACAATACAAATACTCATAAACTTAACTTAATTTCAAATTAACAGGTAGTAAACACACATTACAATATAAAAATAGTTGAGATCTGAATAATTAAACTAAAATAAACAGACCTAGATATGATTGGATAGCGGTTTGGAGAGTAGAATATTTCTTGTTTCCAGAAGATTCTTTGAGCATTGATTCAAATGCTCGTGTGACAAATCCTCCAGTAGCACCTCCCGCCATTTTTAACTGAAATCGAGCTCGATCTTTTGTGTTTTCTGTGATTAGATTGTGGTTAACTAGTTTGATTTTGGGTGAATGGATAATGAGTTGAGTTAAGAGTGATCGAGCTCTGTTTGGGGTAATAGTGGATCAGGAGCAATTGATCTTTGGAGGAAAATACACACTAAGTGTGTGAAAAAAAAATAAACGAGGCAAATGAAAAAAAGAAAAAAGTAACACTATTAGATCAAACTAAATGAATGATGGGGATTTGTCCCACCAAAATAAAGGTATGCAAATGAACTTTTCTCTTAATATAATTATTTGTTATACACATACTTTTAAAATAGTGCAAATATAATTAGGGTTTTACTAACCTCTGCACAGTGGGTATGGGTTAATTTGTTTATAAAAGGAATATTTTAATTCATTTAAGTGAAAATCATGTTCAAATATAATAATTTACTGGTTCATTGAATGTGTATTTAATGCATTTTTTAGTTAATTAAGAAAGTTTGTGTTCATTAACTACACTTTAACCTTTGTCTAGTGGGCATTGGTTAGCAAAATCCATACAATTATTAGTCATCCACATAGTTTAAAAATCGTGTGTGTACTGTACAAGGATTAAGATCAATATTATACTATACCAGTCGTACAATCAAAAACTGTAGGTGTAATTAAATAAGATCAAGTGTCGGCACCCTGGAAATTATTAAAACTTTTTTTAAGGTTAAGCACGAAAGTCAATGTAATTACAATAGTACCAAGATTGAGATTGTACATATAATATAATCATACATTAATAGACGCCATAAACAGGCTGTCAAGCTGGATACTGTTGTGCCTCAATCTCTCCATATCTCTTTCTTTTGATTTTGTAACTCATATGTTAGCTTTAATTTTATAAGTTAAAGTGATGGTCATTCAAGTTAGTTAAGAACTTTGTAATATGGGCTTGTGTTAGAAATATAAAGTATTGTAAAAGCCCAACCCATGAGCTTAAGCCTACAAGCCTACATCAAAAGCCCATAAGGCAAAGTGCTAGCAATATATAAAGCACAAAATGCCTCATTTGTATGTGTGGTTCAGTGTGTTGTGTGTGATAATAAGAAAAGCTTTAACATCATCTCTATAATCTCTTAACATATATACGATCCAACACCATTGTCCCATCTCATCCTCTCTTGTGTTTAACGCCCCATATTGTGTGATAAAGAGTGATCTCGAGCTACAACAAGTGGTATCAGAGCCAGGTTAACGAGGTAGGAAGTTCTTGTGTTCGAATCTTGTTGAAAAATACACTTGTGTTGCGTTTTTTATCTCTTAAAAACGTGGCCTTTTGTGCTCTTTTGGCTACTGTACGCAAGTCTCAAGAACAAAAAGGAGTAATTTTTGTTTGATCTTAGAAACTAAAACATCCATTGTTATTTTTCTTTATATAGAAAAGTTACAATTTGCGACTCATACAAAAATCATGTGCTAAGTTTATGGTTATTTTGGGTTAAATCGACTTGGCTGTAAAAAGTTCACTAGATATTCATTCATATCTTGGTGTGCAAGATCAATCTTTGGTGTTTTGTTCTTGGTTCACAGATCGAGCATTTTCAAGAAAGATTTAGTTGTTGTGTTTTTTGAATATTTTAATTGGAAGATCTTTGATATTATTGGTTTAGTTGGTAAAAGTTGTAAGGCAAGTGTGCAAGTAGGTGAAAAGTGGTCAGAGATATCCTTGAAATAAGGCTTCACGTGGGCATTGTACTCAAAAGTCAACAAAAGTGGCAAAAAGTTAAAGTTTCTCGCAATTGCAATATCTCTCGGAATTACTGCTGCTCTCGGAATTGCTCTCTCGCAATTTCTACTGCTTCTGTCGCAATTGGTGTATCGCAATTGGTCTCGCAATTGCTGCTTTATCGCAATTCAGTATCGCAATTCACCAGTTGTCTCGCAATTCCACTTCTATCGCATTTGGGTCTCGGAATTGCTGTTTTTATCGCAATTGGTTTCTGAATTGAACCAGTCTCGCAATTGCAACAGTATTTCGCAATTGGTGGTGTTTTATCGCATTTGGTCTCGCAATTCATACTTAAGACTCGCAATTGGTGCAATTTTCAGAGTTGGCAACTTCAGTCCTTGTACTTTCAGCAGAATTAGAAGATCTTTCGGATTTGTCACTTTTGGCCCTCGCAATTGTGATTAAAAGACATCAAAGTTAGATAACTTTTAAGGATTTGATTCGAACGTAATTTCGTCAACTCGAAAGTGAACTCGGTATTTTTACTCTTGTATAAGAGTGTAAAATACTTCGACAAACGGTTATCTAACCTCTTGTATAAGAGTGTTAGATTTTATATAAATTAGATATATTTCTATCTAAATTGATATTTTGTCATAATTTGTATAAATTTTGGTCAAATTGAAATTTCTATAGAAAGTTTTGTGTTTATCTAAATTGTAATTTACATATCCTTTTGTCGAAACTATAAACTTTTGACTTTGGCTTAATTATACTTGAATCAAGTTTCGTAACGTTATTTAATTTGTTACAACCGCAACTTCAATCATCACCAACAACACAACAACAACCAAACTTAACCTTCAACAAATATCTCCTATTTCGTTGCAAAGATCCTGAATCAACTTTATCGCACATCACAAGAAAATGGAATCGACTTCTCAAGCGGGACAGATGTCTCCAGTTGTGCAAAACGTCACGAAGGAACATTGTCTAATGCACCTTCAAGGAGTTAAGAGTCAATGTGTGACAATCTCTGAAGCAAGGTCTCCAATGTTAAAACCATATTTATTCAATCGAATTTTTGGAAAACTCTTCGGATCTAAAAAGGATTTTTCAACCTTCGGATCTGGAATGGATTTTTCAACCTTCAGAGAGAAACTCTTGCACAACATATCTCAATTAGAGAATCAAATTGTACAAGGAGGTGACTGCATAGTAGCCTATCAAGCGCTCCAGACGCAGCTCAAATGGTTTTTGACTTTAATTCCAGAAATGATCCAGATTATGAATCAACAAGAGAAATATGGAGTGAATGCGTCAGCAGACACCTGGACGTGGAAACGTTTAGACTTCAGTTGTTTGGTCATATGAGAACACTGGAATTGGTGCTTAATTCAAGATCACTTCATCTGAAAGAGATGCTGAATGAGAAGAAAGTGATTGAACGGGAAAGGGAGCAAACTGTAAGAGAAATGCTATTAAAGGAAATTGTGGGAAATGAGAAAGAGGCAAACAAAGAGGAACACACGGTCAATGTGGGAATAACATCTGATGCTAACTTGGTCTTCACGGAAACAGACACATCTTCTGAACAGCATGTTGAAAGCAACACTCCAAGATACGATTCGGATGCTGAGGGTTCACACAGGAATGAAGCTGTTTGGGATACTGAAGCTGACCACATCAGACTTTCATCCGACATTGCAATAGTGGCTACGGTACAACATTCAAACGATCATGATAATGTTGACTTGTTCGAGAATATGTTTGTTCATGACAAGACACATCCTGCGCATCCTGAGTCCATCAGTGACACATATGTGGAGCAAAGGTTTGATAGTAATATCACTCCCACAACCCCAGATATGGATCCTAATGGAGGTGAGCCTGCCCAGGATGGATCTTCTCATGATCAAGATCATGCCATATTTGCTTCTTTAATCGATAATTTCAAACGTGAACTTGAAAAATGCAAAGAGGACAATCGTAAAGCTAAGCAAACGAATGCCTCATTGTCCAAAGAGCTTGAGGGATTTAAAGAAATGAAAAAAGATTTTGAGAAAATAACACATTACAAAGACGTTCAAATCTCAGAACTTAAATCTCAAGCTCAGAAATTAAATGAAGATGTTCTCAAACGAAATAAAGAACTTGAAGTTGAGTGTCTCGGGGCCCCGCCAACAGAAAGATCGAAGCTCTTTTAAAAGAAAACGTTGAATTAAAAATGAGATACTCAATGCTTCAAGAAACCACTTCAAATTTTAAGATTGTTAATACAAAACTTGAAAATGAAAATCAAGAGGTTTTAAAACGTGCAAACAATCTTGAAGAAAAACTTCGAAAAACAGACCAAAGTGTTCAAACTCTTCAAATGATGATTCCTAAAGCTGAGAAAGTTCATAAGGGAAAATCAGGAATTGGTTTTGAAAATACAGATCAGGTGGAACATAAATTTTTGCCGACTGATGCTCTGTTCATGTCAGAAGAAGATGAAAAATTGGCAGAGGAAAAACGCTTAAAAGTCAAAAAAACAAAAAGCCCACTCTCGTACCAAGGCTTTGTGTATGGTTGTATACAATTGTCAGAAATACCAAAACCACCTTTAAAAAGAAAAGAAACAAATGTGAAAAGATTTTTCAAAGAAGTTCAACTTGCTACTTATGATGCTAAATTATGGCAAAATAAAGCAAGGAAATAGTTTTGTCATCTTAAAAATCACATTGAGCACACGTTAAAGGTCATTTGGTCGAAACAACAATACACCGATCGTGACTACAGTCGTCTCATGTTATCAGACTCTTGGCTAAAAAATGAAATCTGTAAGTTACTAAAAGATGAGATTGAACCTCTTGTGAAAAATATCAATTTCAGTTTTGAACAATTTGAAAAATTTCTTGTCACTGAAATGAGAGAAGATTTAAAGTACATCCATTCTCTTGAAGATGAATTTGATGCAAAATGCTTAAATCTTGATATTCAAAAAGAATTTTTCACAAATCAAATTGAGTCATTCAAATCAGTGTCTGTCAGCCTTGAGCATGAGAATGTGGATTCTGATCATACATATTTTTTGAAATCTGAGAATCTTTATTTCAAAAGGAAAATCATCGAACTTTCAAAAGAAGTTGCTGAAGTCAAAGAAGAATTATCAAAAAGAATTGCTTCTTCTAAAAACCCTTTGACAACAGTGCTCAAAGAAAAGGAAAAGATTTTTGAAGAAAATTGTAATGATGCCAATATCAAGTTTGATTTGGATGAACTTGATACGAAAAATATTGAATTGGAACATGCTGTGGCATCATTACAAAAAGAAAATGAGCATTTGAAACAGACTTACAAAAACCTGTTTAATTCAATCAAGCGTTCACGTGTTCTGAATCAAAAATCAAACACGACACAAAAGGAGTCTGAAGTATTGAAGCCTCAAGTTACAAAAGTTTCCTATCCAAATCCTCTGTTTGATTCTACTTCTTCAGATTTTGAAACAGACAATGCAAATCATGTGTTTCAAACAAAAGTGCTTGAGCTTGAAACGCTTTTAGCTCAACGCAAAAACGATCTTGAGGATGCCAAAACTGATCTTTTCAATAAAACGAACAAATTCGAAACATATTTTGAAAAACTTGAAAAAGAAAATATTGTTTTCGAACGAAAATTGGCTCGTAAAATAGATGATTCAAAAGCTGAAAAAGATCATTTTTTGAAACAAATTGCTTCTTTGGAATCTAAATTGGCATCTCAAGATCTTCTTCAAAAAGAATACAGTGATTTGCGATCATCATACAATGCCTTGAAAACAAAGTTTGATGATCTTAACCGTTCAAAAGGAAAATCTCCTGTTTCAACCAAGTTTCCCAAAGAGGGTAGTGTTTTGAAGAAGGTTTACACGGGTGAATCTTCAAAACCATTTTCGAAAAAGGTTTCCCAGTTTACTACCTATTCTTTGCAAAAAGGAAGGAAGTTTACAAAGAAACCAAGATTTTCTGAAACACCTACTCCTCCAAAGCTTTCAAGGTCAAACATGTCTCATGAAGAGACTTAGAGATTTCAAACTCTACAATCTCGCTTTACATGGGTAAGGCAAGTGTGGAGACCAAAGCAAAGTCCTTCAAACTCTGAAAAACTTCCGCTGCAAAACAAGAATGACTCTGCTTTGAAAAAGATTTTTAAATCTCCGTTGATTCCGCGAGTGTTATTTCCAGATGAAAAACCAGTTTTCAGTCCTCGTTGGAATTCAACTTCTTTGAATCAGATTGACACAACTTACAAATGGATTGCAAAACATGCTAAACCATTGGTGCAGTGCTCAAATGGGTTCCAAAAGTTGTTGTCTAATCTGGTCAAAATGGCTTTTGTTCAATTCAGTTCAAAACCCGCGCTTCATTAATGGCTTTCGTGCATTTCAGTACGAAACCCGGGCTTCAAAGAAAGGAAAGTGCTTTATCAAAAAATTCGAGCACTTATCCTAAAATCAATGGCTTGTAAGTATTTTAGCTTACAACCCGAGCTTCAACGTTATGGCTTATGTACACATAACAGTGCATAACCCGTTTTTCAAAGAAAGGACTCTGTTGTACACTTTATGGCAACAATCCTACAAAGAAAAGAAGTTTTCATGAAATGTTTATTCAAACTTCTTAACCTTAAGCAAAATTTTACTCAAAATTTCTCAAATGGTTTTTCAAAACTTTTCAAAATTTTGCTTAAGATTTTCAAATCGTTACTCCCTACTTGCTCCAAAATTTTCAAAAATGTCAAAATCAATGCAAGTTTTGAGGGGGAGTATTCCAAAAAGAAATTTGTTCCAAAAAGTTCATGCAAAATCGTTTCTCCCTATTAGCTTTCCAAAAACAATGATTTTAATCAAACGGTATCAAAAATACCATCGAAATGCTATTTTTGAGGGGGAGAAATGTGATTAAAATGTGATCATGGTTCGAATCTCAAAGGAGCTCATCAAAAAGACTCAGAAAATACCATCGAATTGACGAATCTTAAATGTCAGTAATCGAAAAGACTAGTCCAGGACGGGTAATAATTTCAAGATGGTTACCCATTGATGTAAACGTGTCTCGCAAAGGACTTGTCTGAGTAGAATGTACCAATTCGAGAGATGATCATTGAATATGACCGGGACGGGTAATAATTTCAAGCTAGTCTATCTAGTGATGTAAGCGTGTCTCGCGAAGGTCTTGTTCATCGAAAATCGATCATTTGAAAATGTGCGAACTCTACCCAACATGTGCAAGTTATTTCAAAAATGCATGAGCACATGTGAAGGGGGAGTATTTCAGAAAATAAAAAACTCTCGAAGTGCTATCTAAAATGTGTTTGTTCATGAACACTTTGAGAGATTTTCACAAATGGTTTTATGGCATGCGATCAACAAATCTAGGATAATCATGGAGTAATAAGGTGATTATGGTTAGGTAAAGTCTAATGATCCGCCAGATCCGGAGGGATCTACCCAAGGACAATTCCAATAGCTTAGAATTAGAAGTCCTTAGGTAAGATTGAAAAAAGGAGCAAAATGAGAAAGGAGAAAGAAGGGGTTGAAGAATGAAAAAGAAAAGTTTTTGTAAGGGTGAAAATAAATAGCCCTCCATGAAAACTTAGGTCAGAAACCGGGTCAATACATATGCTATCGGTATTCACTAAGGTGATACTGATATTGAAGACAAGACGTCATGGACCCAGTGACGCGGTGCACAAACCCCTCCCAGCCACTCAGATATCTCTTAAAAGATATTTGTTTCATTTCTCACGGAGATCAATACATAATCTATCGACCTCTCACTCCGAGATGTGTTGATATTGAAAAGGTGGCACTCTGCTCCTCGCCTCCGATTACTAAAACCAAAACGCACATAATTGAGTCTAGAGACATGAGATTCATCAAAGATCTCTTAGGAACACTTCCAATAAAATACACTTGTGTTCACCAAAAAGAACATAAGTTGTAAGTGTCATAATGAGATCTGAACCTGGAAGAGCTGGACGATTTATTGCTAACTGTTTTATGCAGGTACTGAAGAAAGTCCATCGATCATCGTATGTCTCAACATCTACAATGGAAGAAAAGACGCTGTAAATACATGAAGATGTTGATCAAGGCAAAGAACAATCAAAAGACAATACGATGAAGATCACAATGCATGAAGGAACAAAGAATCACAAAGTTCAAGACCCAGAAGTCTAAAGATCTAAGCACGTGGTGAAAAGAGGGGGAGATTGTTAGCTTTAATTTTATAAGTTAAAGTGATGGTCATTCAAGTTAGTTAAGAACTTTGTAATATGGGCTTGTGTTAGAAATATAAAGTATTGTAAAAGCCCAACCCATGAGCTAAAGCCCACAAGCCCACATCAAAAGCCCACAAGGCAAAGTGCTAGTAATATATAAAGCACAAAATGCCTCATTTGTATGTGTGGTTCAGTGTGTTGTGTGTGTTAATAAGAAAAGCTTTAACATCATCTCTATATTCTCTTAACATATATACGATCCAACACCATTGTCCCATCTCATCCTCTCTTGTGTTTAACGCCCCATATTGTGTGATAAAGAGTGATCTCGAGCTACAACATCATATAACATATTTGCTTATTTACTTCTGATTGTGTAAAGGAAGATGGAACTCTATTCTTCTTTTATAAGCCCTCCCTCCTTTACCGTGCGTATTGCTCTAGCCTTAAAAGGTACTGTATGTTTGTTCGCTCGTTATATATCTATACTACATATATCCTTGAATTGGTTGATATATATATATATATATATATGGTTTCACTTTATATGTTTGTATCTATTAACAGGGCTTGATTATGAATACAAATCCATCAATCTCTTAAAAGGAGAGCAGTTTAGTCCTGGTAACAAACTTCATTCTTTAACTTTAGAATAAACTAAATGGAAATTTTGTGTAGTTTTACCCAAATTGCACCCATCATTGATTCAAAAAAATGCATGCATGTGTAGTCTCTAACACGATGATTTGAACCGAATGTTGGGTTAGAGCGGGGCACATGGCCCAACGACTCTAGAACATGTTGCGTCTCGTACCGTTGTAGGGGAGGCGTAATACTATGGTTTAAGGGGATGATTGTTGAGTGTCTACATGTAGGTTTGAGGATCACACCATAATGGTTTTCGATAAATACCCTGTGCATTCTTTTGTTCTTTTAAATATAATCTTTAGAGCTATGGTTAGCAAAAAATAAAAAAATAAAATAATAATAATAATAATAATAATAATAATAATAATAATAATAATAATAATAATAATAATAATAATAAAGGTGTTGCTAAAGGTGTGAGGGCCCAGTTAGTGTCGAGGCTCCCCACTAATTTCTTGTAATCCTATGGTTATTCTAATGAAAGTGATGTTTATAATAATAATAATAATAATAATAATAATAAAAATAATAATAATAATAATAATAATAATAATAATAATAATAATAATAATAATAATAATAATGTAACACCCTAGGCAAATCCCACATTGGCCATGACTTGGAGTGATACTGGGACATATGTTAACATTCGCCTTATATGACAACAACGCGTTTTGTGGTCTAACGGTTAATCGCCCATACGGTTAAGCGTGCTCATGTGAGAGTAGTACTGGCTTGGGTGACCTGCCGGGAAGTCTTCACATGAGGGCCACAAAAACAAAGCCGTGAGCCTACGGGCAAAGCGGACAATATTGTGGTCTATAAGGCGGGGTGTTACAGGTGGTATCAGAGCCACTCCAAGTCGTTCGGGATGTGGGGCAAACCTCATCGAGGACGATGAGTCCCTAAAGGGGGGTGATTGTAACACCCTAGGCAAATCCCACATTGGCCATGACTTGGAGTGATGCTGGGACATATGTTAACATTCGCCTTATATGTCAACAACGCGTTTTGTGGTCTAACGGTTAATCGCCCATACGGTTAAGCGTGCTCATGTGAGAGTAGTACTGGCTTGGGTGACCTGCCGGGAAGTCTTCACATGAGGGCCACAAAAACAAAGCCGTGAGCCTACGGGCAAAGCGGACAATATTGTGGTCTATAAGCCGCCGCTGCTACGCGTCTCCGCCGCTTCCTCTCGCTCTCTTCTCGTCATGGTAAAACCGAGAAGCCCGTCTTCATATATTTTCCTTTATATTATTGCCGATTATTATTTGTTATTATTTTTCGTGGATTGAAAGAATTTTAAACAAATGGTATAACTATTAATTTGTGATTTAAAAACCGGATACAAGTTGTTTTGGAAACCGAATCGTGTGGTAAGAATTAACAGAAAGTGTTTATTTGATTTCTTGTTCTCGGTCAAGTGTGGAAAGTTACTCGAGTCAAGTTGGTTACGTTTGGTAAGGTTGTAGTCCGTTTAGGTTGTAGTGCTTGCGGCATAGACTCACAGCCGAGACCACGAGGTCTCGGTGAGATAAGAATATTATTTTGTTGGTCCGAATGGTTAATCTAGTATAACGTTGGTCTCGAGTAGATGAAAAACACCCACGTAGGGTGTTGGGTTTTCTTGTCTTTCGGTGGTTTAATTGTTGTTGGTCGAGTCGTGTTATGAGGTCAAAGTATTGATAAAGTGGAGCGTGTCGAGTTGGATTTAAATCGAGATTGGGTCAAACCGTATTCATCCCTGATTTGGGGTTATTAAATTGTGCTCGAAAGGTCGTTGTTGTCGTTGATATATTGGTTTAATCCTTGTTAGACTCGTTATAGGCTCAGCTGTCTTTTTGTGTTGTGAACGAGTTGACTCAGTAAGCTGAGTCGATTAGTGTTGGTTGTGCTCTTTTGGCTTTTTGGCTTGTAGAAGTTGAGCCGAGACCGAAATGGTCTCGGCAATGGTCTTGTGGTCGGGACGTTTGTTGTTGATATGTTGTTGCTGTTTTGATGTTTGGAGCTAGGCATAAGGGTGTTTGTTCATACTAGACTGCGTTTGGTTATATTTGGGCTTAGCAGCCCATGTGGTGCATTTGTTGGTCCATAGGGCTAGGGAGCCAGTCAAATTAGTAAGGATGCCTGTTTGTTCGTTAATCATTTTAACACAAAGGTGTATTTGGCTAACTTTATTTTGATGTGGATAATAAGAATTAAAACTAATACATTTCGATTAGTGAGTTTACAAAACTAACAGGATTTATTGGTTTGATACTTGTAACAATTAGTACGTTTCGAATTATATTTGAAATCGAGATTGAATTTGAATACGGATTTGGATTATTAAACTTGGACATTGGACAAATGTGGAACGCTATCGGACTTACTACTTTAGACATTGGACTTATTGAATATTTTGAGACACGAAACGGACCCAAAATCTTCAATAAAACTAAAACTAATATCTACACGAACGATAACGAGGCATAAACTTATTAAATATTGTAATTCCAGTTTTGATTAAACAAGTCTCGACGACTTGAGGAAAATTAATTTTATTAGTTAAACTTATTAGTTTTATTATAAGACATTTATATTTTTACAAACCATTCGGGATAACGGGGTAAATGTCGAAACGTACAAACTGACTTATTACTTAAGGTGTTTATTTGTTGTTAACTTCTAGAGTTTGTCTTATTTGGTTTGAGTTCTTGTCAGTATCCTCTTGAGTTAGTTGATGTCTATTCTATTTGGCGGGAGTTGTCTGTCGAGTCTAGGTTATCTTACCACACCACACGAAACATTTAAACTAAGCTTTTGATAAGTTTTGAAAACTGAGTAATCCACGAAAACTACGACACATTGTCTTTTATAGACTTTATTATTGTGCGAGACGTGTTTTGAGATAACTGTATACGTACTAGGTTGTGCCGATCCTAGACCGTTGTGTATCGCCGTGCTATATGTTTTGAGACCGTTGTGATATGCTCTAAATGCCAGTCGTGTCAGTGTGATCTTTGCTTTGCTGTGGCTAAGGTGAGTCGTGGCCCCTCCTATTTTAATACTTGTTTTTATACTTTTTGGGGGAGATACATGCTTTGAAATATTTTACTTATTTATCAACTATATGATTTGCTTGCGATGAAATACTTTTATAAGTACTATGAAAACTCTTATGACTTACCGTGAGTCGTGGCCCCTACTTTTAACACTTGTTTTAATAACACGTTTGGGGGAGATACATGCTTTAACTGTTTTAAGTATATTTTTATACTCTGAAAACTCTCATAATTTATTCGAAATTATCAACTATGTTTTACATGTTTGAATCATACTTGAAAGAAATACATGTTCGTTATATGTGCAAATTGCTTGCTTAGCTTAAACACGGAACTTGGAAGCTTTCTATGAATTACTATTCTTGGTTACATGTTACGATATACTCCCTAGTAGAGTTATATGCTCATTTTACTTGCAATTTACTTGCGTACCTTACATGTTGAACTTGGATAAAAGCACTCCAAACTACTTGTCATAACATGACACTGATTCTCATTGAATACATGCTGTTTGTGCAGTATAATACATGTCGTTTGTGCGATACATTTCATACTGCTTCGTGCGGTATAATTCATGCTGTTTGTGCAGTATAATACATGTCGTTTGTGCGATACATTCTTACCGTTTGTGCGGTATAATACTTGTCGTTTGTGCGATACATTGTTAACGTTTGCGTATCATGAGGCTTAGGGCAATATAACTTTATGAATATATGAATGTATCATATATATTAAAATACAGCTGTATTTAGTAACCATCACTCCACACTGATAGATTTCAGACACTAGATTAATGTTTTCACTATGTGTTATGATTATGAATCATGTACTTGAACCTTAGTTGTTATTGTATGTGACTAAATTGTGAACTCTACAAAAGACAGCATATATTGCTTGGTATATTGTTACTCCTAAAAGTTGACCCCACATATCATTTCGAGCATATAGCAACGTAGCTCATTTTCATTTAAAAACTAGAAACTTATGATTCCGGAGATCATACATGAATTACTTGTGGATTTTTATACAACACAACTTATTAATTATTTCATGAAGAATTATTATTTACTTCGAAAATCACCATACACCTTCTAAATTCATTGAAAGAAAGTTATTTTCTATCAAACTCCACGAACTCACCAACCATTGTGTTGACATTTTAAGCATGTTTATCTCAGGTAATTAACGGAGCAGGACAAGACACGGAGCGGGCATCTTCTACTCTGATAAATAAAATGATGTAAAATCAAATATGTCATTTTTTTCAAATTATCACATTTTCTCATGGGATTTTCAAATCGAATAATTCACTTTTGTATCAAAAATATTCTTTTGAATGACATATAACTTTCAAAACGCCCCTTCCGGGCCGTTTTCTGAAATTTAAACCTCGATCCTCACCGTAACACCCTAATTACTTTTTCGCTACCACAAACCAAATTAGGGGGTGTTACAAATAATAATAATAATAATAAAGGTTTTTCTATCTTGTGCCCTGATGACACAATATAAAAAGGCAAAAATGACTCGGTATATTTTTTTTATCGGTTTCTCAATCCTTTTTTTGTGAGTTTTTTTTTTTTTTTTTTTTTTTTTTTTTTTTTTTTTTTTACCTCCTTATCCTGTGCCCCTAGGACACAAGATAAAAAGACCCTAAAATTGTCATTTTTTCTATTTTTTTTAAAGTTTTCTCAAGAATATTGTCAAAGCTGATAAGTTAGACAATATTAAAATTGTCATTTTTATAAAACAAGTAGTGATAATACTAAGTTTCTTAAATTAAGTATTTTTTTAAATGAATAATTCTTGTAAAGACAATTTTGTAATTACTAAAATAACTAATTTGAGATAAAAAGAATTTAATTGCACACATCTAATTCTACACTTTTTCACTTCAAATTCATGAGATGTGTGTCAATTCACTTTAAACATTTTGTCTTAATGGGAGTCAAATATTGTGACACCCCCAAAATCTGATTTAGCGGAAGTATACATGTTTGAGTGCTACTAAATTGATATCACAACACAAAGTACAAAGAACGGTTTTACCTCAACCGTTTAAAAGAAATTTTATATTAAAAAGTGTTTTGTTTATAGCATTCCAAAAACGGTGCGAAAATATAAGCCCATAAAAGAAATAAAGCGGTCCAAAATACATCAGAGTCTTCTATGACCATGTCATGCCATGCCAAAAGCCTCCACAACTAGGTTATCACCTTAAACTGAAAATACATGCTAAAAGTGTCAACACGAGGTTGGTGAATTCATAGGTTTATGATAAAGCAGTAAAAAAATGTGAGTTCAATAAAAGTTTTGCGACCATTGTGTCGCTCACAATGTCATAAAAATAAAGTATACCTTTAAGTAAATTAATAAAGTGCATCACAAGGTTTTCGAGTGTGAATAATTGTTCACATACAAATCAAGTTTAGTATTTGTGACCACTGCTTTACTCACAGCGTCATGAAAAAGCATTAGTAGAGTAGACCATAAGTATTAAGCAATAGAGTTGGATCATAAGCAAGGTATGTAACCATTACAACGAATATAATGGCACATCAAGGTAAGAGTCTATTACGCTAGCACTAAGTTCATGCAACCGAAGCTACGACAGTTGCATGCTCTAGAAGCATGTAAAATATAAAGGCCCGGCAAGTGTTTATCCCGATAAACTTGTATTCCGACATGATATACGCCCGGCATTTGGCCCATCGGACCAAACCCGAACGGGGAAGTCACCCCAAATAGATCTATTTATAATATTCGCGCTTCCTAGCAGGAATTGACGGTTCATGAGTTTGGGCATAGTGGGATTCAAAGGATTAGGCTAAGCTGCGTAATAGTTTAATAAAACATAAGTTTCAGTTTGGTCCATAAAAGAGTTTGTATGTTTCTCACCCCAAGTTTTGCAATGCAAAGTAAAGTTAAAGAATGGGGCTATAACTCACATATATGTTTTCAAGCACTTGTGTCCATGAGTAAAACTTAAGTATGTAATGAGTACATAATATTGCATTCAAGAAATCAAACAAGTATTAAAGCAAAGCAGAAAATGCTTCCGAGTAATTAAATCATGTATGGGAATAATTTAATTAAAGAGTTCGAGTAAAACAAATGAGTAAAGTGTGCATGTATTCTCCCCCAAAAAGTATTTCAAAACAATAAAAAGTTGGGGCCATGAACTCACCTCAGTATGTAGCAACGCAAAATATCACAACGGTCACAAATGGCATCAAGAGCAAAACACAACGGTATCGAGAGTACAGGCACAACGGTACCGTATCGGCACAACCTAATAGGTATATGGTTATCTTAGAATACTTATCGTAAAGTAAAATAGTTTTCAAAAGACAAGCGTCTTAGTTTTCGTGGATTACTCGTATCAAAGTTTATGAAAAGTTCAGTATCATTGCTCGTAAGAAAAGTTTAGTTTCAACATTTCGTGTGGTGGTAAGAAAGCATAGACTCAAAAATACTCACGCAAAAAAGGAATAGAAAATCGACACTATCGAGAAAAGTACGGACGAGAACTTGAGTCGGGAAGGAAATGACAAACATAAGTTAAGAAAATAACGATTAAGAAATATGTCAATAAAGTAACTCAATTGGTAAGTTTCGGTATTTACCCAATAATCCCGAATAGTTGGAAAGATACTTTAAGTTTCATATGAAAACTCAAATTACTGTATCTCATAATAAGGGTTTACAAGTTAACAAAACTGTCAGCTTCGATTATTGTCGAGTTTTATAAAGATAAAAAGGTTTTTGAAATAAAAATATAAGTTTAGAAAGTTTTATAAATTTTTGCATAATGCGTCCGTTTATACAACATTTCTAAGTCATCTTGACTTTAATGAAATCAATTTTCTCAAAACAATTTCTCCCGACAATTTGTAGTTTAACACACGTATTCGTGTTTGTTAATCCAAACACGATACAATAATAGACAAACTAAATTATTTATTAGTTATCGTGTTTTACAACTCGTTATTAGTTTCATATGTGTTAATTGAATATTTTGGTCCGTCACGAATCAAATATATTAAATTCATCGTGAGTCTAATATACTATATCCGTATCAAGTCCACAATGTCCAATTATGTCCGATGTAAGTTCAATTGTCCAAATGTCCAAGTGTTATTATAACCAATATACCTCCCATATGTCAAGTAATATTCCACTAGGCATCTATATTGTCCAAATTTAACTATCATTCCCATAATAACCGAAACATACCAATACCGCAAGTGTTAAAACAACTCAAATATGTTAGTCGAACAAATAAATGACTTAGTGAACATCATGTATAAATTTATAAACACTAAAAACATAATAATGAAATTTGACATAACTCAGTGGGCTTGCTAGCCCATTAAGTAGACGAAACGGACCCTTAATAAATTTCGTTGGGCTCAGCCCAATGTCTAAATAACCAAACGCACCCTAAGGGCTTGAGACCGGCTAGCCTTTTAACGCACACACAAACATAACATGACACCCTTAAAAAAAACTATCAAAGTCAACACTTCTTTGTTATTCTGTTTTCTTGTAACTGACCAGGACCATAACGACACCACGCAACCACTCTTGTGGTTTTGGGTTAGCCGAGAGCAAAACACAAGCACCCTCTTGGGTAACTTGACCAACCGATACCAAGACAAATTCAAAATAAGTTCATAAGGGTTTATTAGACCCAAATAAACCATAGGCTTCAATATAAGCAAATTGAACATATTAAATCCGCACTTATTGATTCAAACCGAAATAAAAGGATACAAACCAAATCAAATTCGAGACACATTTAACCAGAATAAGTAGTAAATCCTAATCTACACCAAGACTCACCCCAGGTCACGATCTAAATCCAAATTGGTCCTTAAACCAAATCAGACTAGACACCCTTTTGATGATTATTACCACACGGAAAATTTATCAAAACTGTTTTTAGACCAAGTTGGACTAAACACCATTTGAATAACAAACACCACACGAATTTATTTACTCTTTTTAATCCAAACCATTTTTATTCCACTTTCAATCCGACATAAACTCAGGTACCACACTCAACCCGTAACCCTCATAGGTTTGACCCGATGACTAGTCGAGTATAAACCGACCCGAATACAAACTGAAACAAATAACGCCATTTCCAGTCGATTTTACCACACAAAATGAGATATGAAATAGCTTTACGTTTTTTTTTTTTTTTTAATTTTATTTAAATCCAAGTTATCCACGAAGATGATAACAAAAATATATTTATAATCGGTTAAACTAAAATATTTAAGAAAATAATAACGAGGGTTCGTAGTTACCACAACGAGATGAGATGGAGATGAGAGGTGTGGTGATGAAGACGTGGCTGCTGTGGTGGCTACGAACCCAAATCCTCTCTGGAAATCTCCCAACGTGACCCTTCGTACTAGATCCATAGCAAACAACCCTTGATCTAAGCTCTTGAGATGCGGCGGTGTGGAAAACAGGTGGCCGAAATCTGGCCGGAGTCTTGGCCGGAAAAGTAGCGGCGCCGGATTGCTTACGGAGAGAGAAGAGAGAGGTGAGTGTATGTATATATATGAGGTTTTTAGGGTTATGGAGGCTTTATATAGTGTCAAAGAAAACCCTAGGGGCCAAATCTGCCAATACTAAAGTCTAGGGGCTGCGGAGTAATATCTGCACAGAGACCTTTTCTGTAATTTATGTAATCTTTTGTGATTTAGCGTTTCGGGGTCCATTTAGACTAGTTAGCGATCGATTCTTGTCACGAGAATTACGCCATCGCGTTCAGAATAATAATTCCAATAAAAACGAGTATTCACACGACTAGTTTCGAATAAATATTATGAAAATCATCTTGAAATGTTTGTCGAGTTATGGTTTTGCCGGTACACGTTGTGTGTCGGTTTTCACGTTTCACGAGATACCTTCTCGTCTTCGATTCAAATAAGTTCAGAAATGTCCGAAAGTGAAACTTAGGAAATAATAAATATAATTTAGTATTAAAAATCAGTCTGAAAAATTACGGGTGGTTATAATCTACGCTCCTTAAAGCGAAATCTGTCCCGGATTTCATTTTATGTTATCCGATAAATTCGTGTCTGGGAAGAGATGTTGGTACTCACAACAGATTTGGGTCTCACCAGGCTGTTTAAGGGTTTCTCTTTGTTTGTGGGAGGGTACCTAGGTTGTCTGCCATTGGTTTTCCCCTTGTTGTGATTTGGTGAGATAAAATGATTTCTGAAGTAAGTTTAATAGGATAAGGGTTCTAATCTCAACCTCACGATGTTTCGCAGCCCTGTTAGTGCGGCTCCTCTAAATTTTCTTGGTCTTAATCCCATATATGGTTCCATATCTTAGTGAAACAAAATTCTAACCTGATAGATGTAAAGTGGTTAAAATGACCTGATTACTGGTCCTCAAGATTTGTCCCGAAATTATGTGTTTTCCTTCTCAGAGGAATGGATAAAATTTTGTTTGAAAATTTTATTTGAGTGAGTGTCTATACGAATTTGACCCAAAATAGGCATTTAAATGTCCATTTGTTTTGAAACAAATAGTTATGTAAAGTGATGTAACTCCTAAAGATTTATAATTTAGTAAAATGGGTTCTAAAATATGGTGTAAATGAAACAATTTCGCGAGGGCTAACGTTTAGTCACTTTGCAAAAGTCCTAATAAAGTTTGACTAGAAGAATTTTAACTCATCAATTTGAGTAATATAGAAAATCATTATTACTACGAGTTTTATGATTAGATATAAACACATTTTGAAGGGAAGATCCTTACGATAGGAATAACATAGAAGAAGGTGTAGTCGGGTATGTACGTCCACGTAAGTTTTAATTATTTAAGGACAGAGTTTAGTTGTCATGGCTGAGTGGGGTTTGATGCTTAATACTAGGCGGATTTCATAAATATAAGTATTCAATTTACTTTAACAGTACCAAGAGGTGGTAACATAATGCTTCCCAGGTGGGTGGATAGTTCACCGGGTGATTGCAAAATGGTTTATAAAACGGGTTGTACGACGGTTTATAGAGTAATAGGAAGACAATTTATTATTTGCAATTAGTAGCAAAATTGTAGTTTAGTTTTGTGATTTAATAGCAAGCCAGTTCATAGGGGAGTAAAATAGTTCGTAAGGTGTAGTAAGACTTGTAGGGTAATTGTAATATTGTTTACAAAATGCTAGTGAAACTGTTTGTTGTTGTTATAGAATGGTAGTAAGGTAATGAATCGGTTTATTACATCATGATAAAATAGTTGTAAAGATAATTCGTAAAACAGTTTATAGGATAGTAAGAAAACAATTCATTATTAATAAAATAGTAGCAGGGTCAAAATCTTGATTTCGTGAAACAGTGGTAATATATTTTGCAGGATGACCGCAAAATGGTCTGTAGAATAATTGAAAATAGTCTGTATGCTAATAGCGACACAATTTATTATCTTATAAGAGGGTAACAAGGTAGACAACTGGTATTCTCGAGTGATACATGAAGGATTAGGTGTTTGTTCCAAATGTAGTGGTCCAGGTTGCTCCTTAAGGTCTTAAGGTTTCTGTTGGTCATAACATCTCTGCTGAATAGGGAGTTTGGCAAGTTCAGATTACGACCCTGAAGGAGGGTGTTCATTGCTACTAGCAATCAGTTGGCTGTCTCAGTAGTGTACTTA
Organism: Artemisia tridentata subsp. tridentata; assembly: GCA_021014915.2. Lineage (NCBI taxonomy): Eukaryota > Viridiplantae > Streptophyta > Magnoliopsida > Asterales > Asteraceae > Artemisia > Artemisia tridentata. The sequence continues at coordinate 327,026,372 of CP139507.1, read as the reverse complement.
GTACTTAACGCGGAAGGTACAACATTGGTTGAGTGTAGGGTTTGAGGTGGAGGCGACTGTAACATAACCCGATTGTGATAAAGGAGTATTCCAGTTAAGAGAAAAAGTGTTGTGATGCCAGTGTGTTTGTGTGTAGATGTGAATGTTCATGTTATGCAATGATTATGTACATACACACAAATTCTGAAACTTTTAGAAATCAAGTAGAAAATCAATCTGGACATAATTCTAGTATAACTACTCTCAGTATTGCAAAATTTACCTCTGAGTCGGACATAGGTGATCAGGCTATGTCTCACTGTCCCTGGTCGAATATAGGTGATCAGTCTATATTCCACTGAGGTTCAATAAATTTTGAAATACTCAGCTCAGTTACACCAGTAATATATCTCTTACTTTAAAAGAAAATGTTTTTATCATAAGTAAGGCAGCAGGCTTGGCAGGCAGGCATGTGGCGGTCACAGGGTCAAGTTTTTGTAAAAGTAGTTATAGTCTAGGTTTTAAAAATACCCAGTTCTCTATAACTAAGGCTCTGATACCAATTTGTGACACCCCCAAAATCTGATTTAGCAGAAGCATACATGTTTGGGTGCTACTAAATTGATATCACAACACAAAGTACAAAGAACGGTTTTACCTCAACCGTTTAAAAGAAATTTTATATTAAAAAGTGTTTTGTTTATAGCATCCCAAAAACGGTGCGGAAATATAAGCCCATAAAAGAAATAAAGCGGTCCAAAATACATCAGAGTCTTCTATGACCATGCCATGCCAAAAGCCTCCACAACTAGGCTATCGCCTTAAACCTGAAAATACATGCTAAAAGTGTCAACACGAGGTTGGTGAGTTCATAGGTTTATGATAAAGCAGTAAAAATAATGTGAGTTCAATAAAAGTTTTATGACCATTGTGTCACTGACAATGTCATAAAAATAAAGTTTACCTTTAGGTAAATTAATAAAGTGCATCACAAGGTTTTCGAGTGTGAATAATTGTTCACATACAAATCAAGTTTAGTATTTGTAACCACTGCTTTACTCACAGCGTCATAAAAAAGCATTACTAGAGTAGACCATAAGTATTAAGCAATAGAATTGGACCATAAGCAAGGTATGTGACCATTACAACGAATATAATGGCACATCAAAGTAAGAGTCTATTACGCTAGCAATAAGTTCATGTAACCGAAGCTACGACAGTGTGCATGCTCTAGAAGCATGTTAAATATAAAGGCCCGGCAAGTGTTTATCCCAATAAACTTGTATTCCGACATGATATACGCCCGACATTTGGCCCATCTGACCAAACCCGAACAGGGGAGTCACCCCCAATAGATCTATTTATAACATTCGCGCTTCCCAGCAGGAATTGACGGTTCATGAGTTTGGGCATAGTGGGATTCAAAGGCTTAGGCTAAGCTGCGTAATAGTTTAATAAAACATAAGTTTCAATTTGGTCCATAAAAGAGTTTGTATGTTTCTCACCCCAAATTTTGCAATGCAAAGTAAAGTTAAAGAGTGGGGCTATAACTCACATATATGTTTTCAAGCACTTGTGTCCATGAGTAAAACTTAAGTATGTAATGAGTACATAATATTTCATTCAAGAAATCAAACAAGTATTAAAGCAAAGCAGAAAATGCTTCCGAGTAATTAAATCATGTATGGGAATAATTTAATTAAAGAGTTCGAGTAAAACGAATGAGTTAAGTGTGCATGTATTCTCCCCCAAAAAGTATTTCAAAACAAGAAAAAGTAGGGGCCATGAACTCACCTCAGTATGCAGCAACGCAAAATATCACAACTGGCATCAAGAGCAAAACACAACGGTATCGAGAGTACAGGTACAACGGTACCGGATCGGCACAACCTAATAGGTATATGGTTATCTTAGAATACGTCTCGTAAAGTAAGAGAGTTTTCAAAAGACAAGCGTCTTAGTTTTCGTGGATACTCGTATCAAAGTTTATGAAAAGTTCAGTATCATTAATCGTAAGAAAAGTTCAGTTTCAACATTTCGGTGGGTGGTAAGAAAGCATAGCCTCAAAAATACTCACGCCAAAAAGAAATAGAAAATTGGCACAGTCGAGAAAAGTACGGACGAGAACTTGAGTCGAGAAGGAAATGACAATCATAAGTCAAGAAAATAACGACCAAGAAATATGTCAATAAAGTAACCCAATTGGTAAGTTTCGGTATTTACCCAATAATCCCGAAAAGTTGGAAAAATACTTTAAGTTTCATATGAAAACTCAAATTAGTGTATCTCATAATAAGGGTTTACAAGTTAACAAAACTATGAGCTTCGATTATTGTTGGGTTATATAAAGATAAAAAGGTTTTTGAAATAAAAATATAAGTTTAGAAAGTTTTATAAATTTCAGCATGATGCGTCCGTTTATACAAAATTTCCATGTCATCTTGACTTTAATGAAATCAATTTTCTCAAAACAATATCTCCCGAAAATTTGTAGTTTAACACACGTATTCGCGTTTGTTAATCCAAACACGATACAATAATAGACTAACTACATTATTTATTAGTTATCGGGTTTTACAACTCGTTATTAGTTTCATATGTTTTAATTAAATATTTTTGTCCGTCCGTCATGAATCAAATATATTAAATTAATCGTGAGTCTAATATATTATATCCATATCAAGTCCACAATGTCCAATTATGTCCGATGTAAGTTCAATTGTCCAAATGTCCAAGTGTTATTATAACCAATATACGTCCCATATGTCAAGCAATATTCCACTAGGTATGTATATTGTCCAAATTTAAGTATCATTCCCATAATAACCGAAACATACCAATACCGCAAGTTTTAAAACAACTCAAATATGCTAGTCGAACAGATAAATGACTAAGTGAACATCATGTATAAATTTATAAACACTAAATACATAATAATGAAATTTGACATAACTCAGTGGGCTTGCTAGCCCATTAAGTAGACCTAATGGACCCTTAATAAATTTTGTTGGGCTCAGCCCAATGTCTAAATAACCAAACGCACCCTAAGGGCTTGAGACCTGCTAGCCTTTTAACGCACACACAAACATAACATGACACCCTAAAAAAAACTATCAAAATCAACACTTCTTTGTTATTTTGTTTTCTTGTAACTGACCAGGACCATAACGACACCACGCAACCACTCTTTTAGTTTTGGGTTAGACGAGAGCAAAACACAAGCACCCACTTTGGTAGCTTGACCAACCGAGACCAAGACAAAATCAAAATAAACTCATAAGAGCTTATTAGATCCAAATAAGCCATAGGATTCAATATAAGCAAATCCAACTTATTAAATCCGCACTTACTGATTCAAACCGAAATAAAAGGATACAAACCAAATCAAATTCGAGACACATTTAACCAGAATAAGTAGTAAATCCTAATCTACACCAAGACTCACCCCAGGTCACGATCTAAATCCAAATCGGTCCTCAAACCCGACTCGTATGGGTCCTAACCCGACTCGAAGCTAAACCAAATCAGACTAGACACCCTTTTGATGATTGTTACCACACGGAAAATTTATCAAAACTGTTTTTAGACCAAGTCGAACGAAACACCATTTGAATAACAAACACCACACGAATTTATCTACTCTTTTTAATCCAAACCATTTTTATTCCACTTTCAATCCAACATAAACTCAGGTACCACACTCGACCCGTGACCCTCACGGGTTTGGCCCGAAGACTAGTCGAGTATAAACCGAACCGAATACAAACTGAAACAAATAACACCATTTCCAGTCGATTTTACCACACAAAACGAGATATGAGATTGCTTTACTTTTTTTTTTTTTAATTATTATAAATCCAAGTTATCCACGAAGATGATAACAAAAATATATTTATAATCGGTTAAACTAAAATATTTAAGAAAATAATGACGAGGGTTTGTAGTTACCACAACGAGATGAGATGGAGATGAGAGGTGTGGTGATGAAGACGTGGCTGCTGTGGTGGCTACGAACCCAAATCCTCTCTGGAAATCTCCCAATGATCCGTGCTAAAGTGTATATATAAATAATATCAGACGGATACACGTGAATAAAGACAAATCAACCCTTTAGGAAAAAGGCTAACTTGCAAAAACTCACGTTTGTGATATGTGTGATACCAGGTAAGTGATTACTCGGGTCGTGTCCCAGCGAGGTGTGAATGGGCAATCGTTGAGGTTTGGAATTAGAGTGACTGATGAGTGGGATAAGGAATTTTTTATTTTTTAATTCTAATTAACAAATGAGAAACAAATTCTCACAAGAAAATTAAGATTAACACAATTTATATAAAAAATGCGAAACGGAAATTCTAAAAACGGGATTAAAAAGTGAAATCTATAAAAACAAATCTTACAAGTACCAAATTATTTTTCCTCAATTCTAAATGATAAAATAAAATTTTAGAAAAAAGATTTATATTTTTATGATTTTTATATTTTTTATTATGAATTAAAAACTGTTTTAAAAAGAAAAATACATAAAAAATATTAAAACTATTCCAAAAATTATGAAACTTTTTCTAAAATTACTTTAAGTATAAACAGTCCTAGGAAAAATAAAATGAAGGTACCAGCTTATTCTAATAAGCTGTAATAAGCTAAAAAGCTACGGATAGCTTAATATGGAAAGAGGCTTAAATATTAAAGGGTGCAAGGTTATAACTGAAGAAGTCCCAAGGGCAGATGGTGAGTGTGTTGTGTGTTTATCTGAGAGACTGGGGTTCGAATCCCAGTTTTGTCACTTTTCTTATTTATTTTATTTTTGGATTTTTATGATTGAAACCAAATAAGCACCACCCAATAAGCAATTTTTGTAACTACCACCTTTTATGAAAACCACAAATAAGCTCTGAAATAAGCTAAGTTGCTGATCAGTTGGTAAAACAATGAATAAGCCCAAGGTTTGATCAATATAACTGATAAGCTATCAAATAAGCTAAGGCAAAGACTGAAATAAGCTAAGGGACAGATAATAAGCTACAATGGAACTAAAAAGCACAAGAACAAACAAATAAGCACTGATTAAAGATCAATAAGAAAAAGTGAGGGCTGCTATGCACAGGGCATAATCAGGCTCAACTAGGCAACTTCAAGCTTACAAATAAGCACTTAAATAATTACTAAACCCCACAAAAGCTGAATATACTAAGAGTTGACCTAGTAAGGATCTTAGAAACCAAAATTCAGACCAAGGGAAGCTTATTTGTTGCTTAAGAATAAGCTGAGAAAGTGGCTATTCAAAGCAAGTATACACTGAACAATCAGTGTATGCTTGTGAGAATAGGGGACTTTTGAGCTTATTTTTAAGCTCAATTAAGCTAAGCTATGGGCTGGAAATGGAAATAAGCAAAGATCACCTAACAAACTACTGATAGGCCAAAGATTTAAGCTTATAATAACACAATTAAGCACTTAAATGCAGGCATGAAAATTGTTGCAGACTGCTGATATGGATTTCAATTGTGCAGACTTGCACAAAATTGCCAAATCACCTCAATTTTTGTTTAAATGATTCCAACTCTTGGTTTTAATCTTAATGCACTAGTTTGAACTTAGAAATGCCAAAAGCAAGCAAAAAATCTGCTTATCTCTAAAATAAGCAGATTTTAACAGTTGAGGTTTTTAAAAACAAGGAAATTCAACTCTTATCCTCCAAATCTTTCAAATGAACTCTAAAAGCCCTACAAACAGCTTAACAAAGCTTATTTAAGGCTGATTGAAATTCACACATATGCAGATGAATAGTGACATGGGTTTTGACCCATTTTGACCCACTTATGCCAAACAGTCCTTTAGAAGGGCTGATTTGGATTTTTCACTACAGGTCACTGATTTAGGCTATGAAACTGAATAAGCACTAACTAACTAGCTTCCTAGAACCCTTATGAGCAATTATCAAAAGCCAATAAGCACTCAAACAAGCTGAACTTATATTGACTGTTTTAAGCTATTTAGTGAGATATGAACAAAAACTAATTTAAACCATAACTACCTATCACACTAACTTCAAATGACATTAATAAGATATAATAAGCATAGAAAAAGCAGATAAGCAGTAGATAAGCAGTTGTACAGTAAATCATGAAATTTGGAATTATGCTTACAACTGATTTGGCCTATAGAACAATAGAACTAGATCAGAAACACATCTAGCTTGTCAAAAACAAGCTAGAAAACAAATTTCAGCCTTCCAGAATAGCTTATTTCACCAGAAGAGCTTATTTGGTCCAAGTTTGACTTTTGTTGACTTTCTTCATTTTTTGAAACTTGAACAGCTTAATACTAATATAAACTTACACAAAGCTATGAAAAGCTTTTATAAGATTATAGGAAGGGTAATTGTGGCTTTTGAGTGATTCTTAACAACTGGAAAACTTAATACGAATTACCAAGATAACATGAATTCTATTAAAATGAAAACTGAGTGCAATACTGAATTAAAAGAGAGTAAATAACTTAAAAATAACTTGAATTAACAACTGGAAATTGGAATTACAAAATATAAAGACTGAATAAATAAAAACGATTATTGCTAAATTAACTACTTGCCTCATTAGGCTATAAAGTGTTCTATTTATACTACAACTAAGTGGGATTTATCTCTTGACTTCTTCTGATCAATTTCTGACCCTTGGATTAGCTTGAGATCATCTCATTCGTTGAAACTGATTTTGGCGCCAAATTGATAAAGTGGGAAAAACCACTTGGTTCTGATGGAGTGTGATGAGGAAGAAGCATTTAATGCATCTTGGCTTGTTAGGTGGAGTGGGATAGGAGAAAGGGTGAGGTGATGGGTGGTATTGCAGGGATAAGGGCGGTGGAGATGGTGGTTTTTGGTATGGTTTAGGGCGGGTAATGGTTTTGAAGAAAGGTTTGACTGAAGTCAAACGGTTTTAGTTAAAAGGGTGGGTTGGGTTTATTATTTAAGGATTGGGCTTTGTGTTTTGGGCTGGGTTTAGTTTGTTGCTGGGTTTAGTTTAGGTTAGGATAGAAATGGATTTTAGTTTTAATCATAGGGACCATTGTTGTAACATTCTGAAAATCCAAGGACTAAAGCTGCCAAAAATCAAAACTATTTCCAGGGACCACTTGTGTCATTTTGGTATTTTGGGGGTAGACTTTGACTTTGTCTTTGACTTTCGTCTTCACTTGATCAAATGTACAATTGTTGTTGAGTCGATCAAAAAATGCTCGTTTTTGTTCCGTTTTCAATCCTTCAGTACTTGAAACACATAAAACACAAACCAAGGATATCTGCAGTATAATTCAGTGTTTTAGGTCATTTTTGTGTCTATTATGGGTATAAAATGATAAGTATTTACACACTCATCACCCAACGTGACCCTTCGTACTAGATCCGCAGCAAACAACCCTTGATCTAAGCTCTTGAGTGGCGGCGGCGTGGAAATAAGGTGGCCGGAGTCTTGGCCGGAAAAGTAGCGACGCCGGATTGCTTATGGAGAGAGAAGAGAGAGGTGAGTGTGTGTATATATGAGGTTTTTAGGGTTATAGAGGCTTTATATAGTGTCAAAGAAAACCCTAGGGGCCAAATCTGCCATACTAAAGTCTAGGGGTTGCGGAGTAATTTTTGCACAGGGAACTTTTCTGTAATTTATGTAATCTTTTGTGATTTAGCGTTTCGGGGTCCATTTAGACTAGTTAGTGATCGATTCTTGTCACGAGAATTACGATATCGCGTTCAGAATAATAATTCCAATAAAAACGAGTATTCGCACGACTAGTTTCGAATAAATATTATGAAAATCATCTTGAAATGTTTGCCGAGTTATGGTTGTGCCGTTACGCGTTGTGTGTCGGTTTTCACGTTTCACGTGATACCTTCTCGTTTACGACTCAAATAAGTTCAGAAAAGTCCGAAAGTGAAACTTAGGAAGTAATAAATATAATTTAGTATTATAAATCAGTCTAGAAAATTACGGGTGGTTACAAATATCTCCATAATTACTTCATACAACTTGAAAAAGGACCAATGAAACCGAAAGAATAAAAAAAATAGAGCTGGACCGGTTCAATCGAAACAGAACCGGCCCTAGTCGATTTTGTTAGTGTAAATATTACGATATTTAAACTAAACGGTTTCTTTGGTTTTAATAATGACAAATATGTAACATGTAATGCATAACGTAAAATGCGCAAGTTACTTATAAACACAAATTATCAATGCATACTTACATCAACATCTCTCGACGTATAGTGTATGCCTCAACAGAGTCGTAGATTTTCATCTGGATGTAAATCACTCAAGGTATGAACAAACAAATTTAAACTTGACGGATGATCAAAGAAATAAATTTTTTGTTCTAAACTTCACATTTTTATAAATGTGACAAAACGTTTTTTCAAAAATACATTTTAAAAATTATTTTTGGATTATCAAGAAATGTTTTATTTGGGAAAATTATTTAAAAAATCCCAACAGCTATTCCCCCCCCCCCCAAACAGATCCAAACATCCCTAAATAAATCTTTCCCACTAAAAACAAAAAGAGGAGCGTTTTTGTCCCCGACGATTTATTGGTACTAGCTAGATTAGTACTCGACATCTAGCTTAGTGTCGGAAAATAATGTAACTGACACGGTTTATGTGTTTAGGCCTTAAAACACAAGGTTTGTTATGTTGGGCCATAAAACATAACGGGTTTGGTTGTACCCGAAGAAGAACTCGACATCTAGCTTAGTGTCGGAAAATATTGTAAGCAATGTTGTATGGTTTTCTCCGCCGAGAAGGGAGCTTGTTGATTAGTGGAGTAACTCTCGAGTTGGGTAATCGGGGAGTGGAGTAGGGCGAAGAGGAGCTTCGTGACCGAACCACTATAAATCTTCGTGTCCGGTTTGCTCTTTCTTTACTTATATCTTTACGTTTATTCTTGCATTTACCGCTTTACGTTTATACTTTGCATTGCATTTATATTGTGTGGTTTGTTGCTTATATCATGTTAATTGTGTTTGTGTCATGGCATGTTATTACTAATATGTCTAAGTTTGTGTTAATGTGACATGCCTTACTTGTTGCTTTATATTATCTCTAGTTCTTGTAAGACTAGTGTTGACACTTTTCATATTATGTCACACTTGATCGGGTGTTTGATACAAAAGTTATTAAGTTTTTAAATGGAAACGTATTCACCCCCCTCTACGGTTTCCACAGGTTTGATTCTCGGTTTTATATATTTACAATTTTCAGTTTCGGTTCTGTTTGGTTCTGGCCAAAACTGAGAAAAGCACACTTAAACTGAACCAACCGGCACAAAACCGAAAATGTCCGAATCACTTCGGTTCAATTTTCGGTTCTCGATTCATCTCTTCTACACAAATTAATTTTCGATTCGGTTCAGTTTTGATCGGTTTTGACCCGAAACTCAGCCCTAAATGAAAAGGCGTTGAAAACATAACTACTTCAATCCTAGTACAATCGACACCTCCGGCGACGACTATTTTTCAACCGTGTCGACGTCATGACGTCGGCACCATACCTTATCGACGTCACGTCGTCAGCACGAATAGTCGACAGAGCCACGTCGGCAACGTCCGTACCGACGAATAACGCCGACGACAGAGTGGGACCCACATGATTTTCGGTCAAACGTTTGTTTTTGCTCGACAATTTGTTGCCGACGCCAAGTCGTCGGTAACATAATAAATATTTAATGCTTTAATTAGATTAACTAATTAAAGTCAACGAAAGTCAAATATTAACGTAAACCACGCCGACGACGATTCGTCGGTACGGTTTATAATAGTCAAAAAAAGAAAAGAAATTATAAAATGATGCCGACTACCTTTCGTCGGTACAGTTTATAATAGTCAAAAAAAGTCAAGAAATTGAAAAATGATGCCGACGCCCTTTCGTCGGTGAGGTTTGCAATAGTCAAAAAATTGAAAATTGTTGCCGACGTCATATGGTCGGTACGGTTTAAAATATAAACATTTTCATTATTCTGTCGACGACATTTTGTCGGTACTATATGAATCTATATATTATAGCGACGACATGACGTCGGTATGGAAGTTATATTGTAGCTGCACAGCAGCCTGCGCAGCTGCACTACCCAGATTTTTGCCGCAAAAATGTGCAGCAAAAATCTACCAGTTCCAGTTTCCAACACCTGCTGTTATAAACCACATTCCAATACAAACAACGGCTAAAACGGCTATAAAGTTTATAACGGCTAAAACGGCTATATATAACCACTAAACACTTAATAAACTTTACAAAATGGCCATAAACTTTACAAAACGGCCATAAACATTATAACACCCTCAAAATACATCATAAAGTTTACAAAATGGGTGTTATAATCGCTAAACCTAGCTACTATATGTACAAATGTTGCAATATCCTAAGTGTTCAAAGATAATAAGATTGGGGTCGTCAAAAATATAGTTCCAGAGACAAAACAACACAAAATAATACCTCTACATGTACAGCCCATCGTCGTCATCCTCGTCATCATCATCACTCCCTCTCCTAGAGCCACTCCCGCTGCTAGAGCTACTCTCGCCGCCTGAGCCACTCGGGAGAGCGCCTGAGCCACTCGGGAGAGCGCCTGAGCCGCTCCCTCCCGCGCCGCTCCCACTGCAGCCTCCAGCATCACCTCGAGAACCAACCGTGGTAAGAAACGAGTCCCAGTCTGGGTTCCTCGAGATATAACGTGTCAAAAGCTCGAGCTTCTTCTCATTTTTCTTGGCTTTCTTCTTCTCTTTTTTCCTCTTTTTCTCAGCTTCAGCCAGACTCTTTTTAAATTCATCAATCTGCCCCGTAGCTTCAGCAAGCTTCCCTTTAAGCTCGGACGTACCTATAAACGAAATAATCAAAATTTAAAAACGGTCATTTCAATACATATATAAGATGCGTCATTTAATATTATCCAATTGTACATACCTTCTGGAGCTGGAGGCGGCATGTCTACCCGTGGCCTCTTCAAGTAGGGCACCATCTTGCCGACGCCGCATATATGACCACGCTGCTTTCCCCCGATCACCCGAGAAAATATCTCCTCCTCCGTGAGGCACGGCTCGTCTGCCGGCATATCAGATCTAGGCTGCCTCAGCCGGACCATCTCTTCCTGTTTAGTTGAAAAAAACTGAGAAAATTAATATATTAGTCGGGTTAATTACTAGATTATGTTTCAATAAATCACTAAGTGCGTGTTTGGAAAAAAATAAATAAATAAATAAATAAATAACGATACTTACAAACCGAGCTCTAGCCTCATCCTGCAACCATGCACCATTCTTGAAGTGGGTGTCAAGATATGTATCGAACATGGACGGATATTGGTGGTCCTGGCTCCTCTCAAACTATATAAATATATACACATGCATATAGGATGAAACAAATTAAAATGACAAATCAAACACCATATATATTTTACTTAGTATAAATAATTTTAATCAATATATTATTAAAATTAAATAATCTTATAAAAATAAAATGTGTCTTACATATTCGTGTCGAGATGCCGCAAATGACTTCGAACCATGGCGGCTGAGAATCGTGTTCTTCTTTCGATTCTCTTTGTTCACAGCCGATCTTTTCTGGGCCGCCTCCGACATGTACAAATCGACATACTTGTTCCACTCAGACATCTCCAAGCTCGGAGGAGGATTTCTTCTTATCTCTTCCACTCTAGCAGCCCCACCCTTTTTTGTAAAATAATCGCGTTTCATATCATATTTATTGTCACGGTATCGACCAGCGAAATACGATGTGAGCGCCGAGCGAATGGTATCCCAGTCTGGTCTGCTCCTGTGGCGCTCCAAATCGAACATAAGCTGCAATCAAATATAGTTAAAATTAATATAAAGTTATAAATAAATAAACAAATTTTAATAAATGTACACATTCAAATAATTAAATATAGAGATATAAATAAATAAACAAATTTAAATAAATATGCACATTTAAATAAATAAACACGATAACATAACAATATATATAAAAGGAAAATGAAATAACTGACCCCGAGCTGTGGAAGGAAGTCAGCCGTCTTCTCCGGCTCTATATCGTACCAGGAGGCATAGGAGAGCGGCAGCCGCCGAATGAGCTCGCCGACATAATTGCTAAACCATGCCGCGTGCTGGCCCACATGAGTGTAAGTCCCCTTATCACCAATCTCAAACTCAATCGACTGTGGGCCACCATCTCTCACGGCGTTCTTGAGCTTCACATTCTTATTTTCTTCGCGTGGGCGCTGCCTACCCTGATCTCCCCTACCCCTGCCTCCCCTGCCTCCCCCCCTGGCCCGACCTCCTCGGCGGGGTCGCCCTGATCCTGCAATTGGAGTGAGTGGAAACGTCATAAAGTAACTTATATAGATATATGTATATGTATGTATATACATATATGTATATATATATACATATGTATATACATATATGTATGTATATATAATCGGGTTCACCATTGAATGTCGTACAGTCCCTCCTCCATTTATGGTTTTTTTAAGAATCTTCTATGACCAACATAAGCTGTTTTGCTTATCACACGCGTAGCCGGAGTGTCTACTTTGCATGTAGGGCAAGCGTAGTAACCTTGCCCTTGCCAACCAGACAAACTACTTCGAGCAGGAAAATCATTGATGGTCCATAAAAGCATCGCTCTCATGTGGAATTGAGTGCCTGTAGCAGCGTCCATAGTCAAGATACCTGGTTTTTTCCATAATTCCACAAGGTCATCAATCAAGGGCTTCAAGTAAACATCGATGTCCTTCGCCGGTGATTTAGGGCCAGGAATCAACAACGTCAGCATCAAAGAAGTCTCTTTCATGCATAACCACGGAGGCAAGTTGTATGTTGTTAATATAACCGGCCACATGCTGTAAGTCTGACTAAGGTTTCCGAATGGATTGAAACCATCAGCAGCCAACCCTAATCAAACGTTTCTTGGTTCTATAGCAAAATCCGAATATTTATTGTCAAACTTCTGCCATGCTTTACCATCAACCGGGTGTTGCATCTTACCGTCCGTAGACTTTCCAGTAGCATGCCAAGTCATATGTTTTGCAGTGTGAATAGACTTGTACAAACGTTGTAGTCTAGGAATGATAGGAAAGTAACGCAACACCTTGTTAGGAACTTTCTTCCCCGTTGTTTTATTGTCTTTCCATCTACTCGTTTTGCAAACCGGACAATACTCCAAATCTTCGCCATCATCCCCCCGATATAGAAAGCAATCATTTTCACAAGCATGTATCGACTCGTACCCTAACCCGACCTTTTTAAATGTCTTCTTTATATGATAGTATGACGGTGGGAGATTGTAACCTAACCTGGGCGGAAATACCTCCTGGAGAAATTTTAGCGTATTGTTAAATGAAGTATCACTCCATTTACCGCTGACCTTGAGATGTGTAAACTTTGCCATAAAATCCAATGTTGTCATAAAGTCACAACCCGGGTACAGAGGCTGGTTGGAACTTGCAAGTAACTCTTCATACTCGTTACGCAGAGGAGGTGTCGCTGCTTGAGTAGGCTCGTTACTTGTCTCGCCAATATTTCCATGAGTCGGCTCATTATTCGAAGGAATATCAAGAATATCATTTTGATCATTATTCGGAGGAATATCAAGAATATCATTAAGGCACGCACCCATGTCACTCATCTCACGTTGTGTTGTGTTATCAAGAATATCATATTGATCATTATTCGGAGGATCCGGTTCACCGTGATCCTTCCATTGTGTATAAGTTGGGTCCCACCCATTGTGGCCTATGTGGTATTTAAGAGCTTCGAGAGATACCCATGGAACATTACGACAACGACGACACGGACATTTTATGTTTCCGGAACTATTCAATAACGGTTTGCAATGATCGAGGAAGGCGGCAAGACCATCAAGAAATTCTTTTGAACCACGATGCTTTATACGGGTCCAACTCTTATCAATTATCATAACTGCATTTTTATGATGCAATCGGTTATTATATGCACTTAATTAATGATTACGAGTTGTTTTGTTCACCTAGCGCAACTATGGAAGGCAATCCTAACCCACTCTTTGAATGATTCGTCCCATATATGAATGCGTATAACTGATTTACTATTTGAGAAAATTTCGGCAGCATTTCCCCTCAACTCCCCAAATATGTGCATTAAGGACATATTCGTAGGAGTAAAGGAGAAACACTGTCGAAATAATCTCAAATAGTAAATCAGTTATACGCATCCATATCCTAAATGAGACAAAACATTCAAAAAGCAGTCCCAAACAGGGGACTTTCCGAAATTAATTTCTAATAAATTAATTCCGGACGGGTTTTCTATAGGATGATTAACTTCGGACGGGGACTTTCCGAAATTAATCACTAAAATCCTAAAACATAATACACTGCTACTAAACTAGGCCGGTTCTTAAACACGGTTTTAAACAATCAAATTACACTTAATCCGTCACGCAACATTCACAAACATACTGATATGTAAAAAATAATACGGATATGAAAAAAATAACAACATACTATATCGGCTGTGGTCTGTGGCTCTCGACTGTGGTCTCAGGCTGCAGCTCGGGCTGCAGTCTCGGGCTGCGGTCTCGGGCTCGGGCTCGGGCTATATTAAAAGTGAGCACATTAATATATAAAAAGTTTTAAAAAAAAACTGTTGTCGGCGACATGTCGTCGGGATACCAAAAGTTTTTTAAAAAAAAGAAGGGGGACCACATTACCTCTGTCTCGGCTGTCTCAGCTCTCGACTCTCGCTCTCGGCTGTCTTGGTGGAGCTGTGGTGGTGTCGGAGGTGGAGCTGCGGTGTCGGCTGTATAAAATAAATAAAGAAAATAAAACAAAATTAACAAAAAACAAAATTAACAAACATTAACACTAAGATTAAACAAAATTAACAAAAATCAAAATTAACAAAAATCAAAATTACCTGTTTTGTAGATCGAAGAAGTAGAAGTGGGGAAGAAGAAGAATTAAACAAATGAGGGGTTGAGGAGTGAATTAAACATGAGAGGAGGAGGAGGTGGAGGAGGTGCACGTGTAGTTGTGGTGGAGCTGTGGTGGAGCTGCGGTGGTGTCGGAGGTGGAGCTGTGGTGTCGGAGGTGGAGCTGTGATGTCGGATGGTGGAGCTGTGGTAGTGGTGGAGTAGTGGTAGTGGTGTCGGAGGTGATGGTGGTGAGTGAATCGCCGGTGGTCGTCTTCAATAATTGAGAGGAGATAAAAGTTATACGTTTTTTTTTCTAAGTGTTGACCAGATCAAGTTTTGTTATAACTTTTAATGTTACCGACGTCATGTCGTCGGTAAAGTAATAGAAATTTGTCGTTTCTAGTTTGGCGGGACGTATAAAAAATTGGTGAAAATTTTGGCGGTTATATTACCGACGTCATGTCGTCGGTAATATTATAAATACTTTTATAAAATTATAAAAAATAGTTTTATAAATTTTTTATTTATTATAAATACTTTTATAAAATAAAAAAAAAAAATTCAGGAAAACAAATTATCAACCATGCAACTTTAGGATCTTTATATTAAGAAGCCCTAAAATCAAGAAAACCACCTTACATCATTTAGATAAGTTAAGATTGTGGCCCTTGATGTGTACCTCCTGAATGTCATAGACTACAGCGACTTATGCCCCATTCTTGTACAAGGATAATAAACGGTCGTGACTATAAGAATGCATGGCATGTACGTATCGTTCATCATGAAAATAGTTTTGGTTCTACACGAGATGTTTAACGAACGAGCCGAGATGTTATGGTTATACACGAGATGTTTAACGAACGAGCCGAGATGTTATGGTTATTGATGTGCTGCGTGTGTCGTTGCGGTTTCGCAGTTTTAATGCCTACTCAAGTTTTAAATTTATATTTAGCCGACTTATCAATAACACACACACTTAACGAGCAGTGTACCCGGTCAGTATGAAGATAATGGTAAGTAGAGTGTCGATCACTAAGAGTGGAACGTATTATCTAGTTATTCTAATCAGTATTTTAATATCCTAACGCAAGGGGGGTTTCAGCCTGAGAGACTGGCACGGTTTGTTTGCAATTAAATAATAAAATAAACCAATAGGCACGAATCAGCAAGTAGCACACACGTACACAGATAGATACTTGAGACAATAAGAGGGCTGTCCTTATGATTAAGTAGATTGTCACTTGTTTTATTGATAGCTTTATATGAAGTGTATATAGTTAACCCTTTCTCGTTGGTCCTATTCTTATTGGCGAGTAAACCCTTAATGATTACTTATGTCTAAAAGTTATTCCTAAGTGATCAATTTAGAAACAACCGTGGGAGCCACATTATGTCCCGCAGTCAAATGCCCGCAAGCCACTAATAAACACAGAGGTTATCAATGCACTAATAAGTAGTAACCAAAGACATCAACATATAAACTTTAATTAATGAGAAAGCAGTTTTAAGGGAGTGCAATCTTTCCGTTGCCACATTACACAAGCCACCAATCTTGATGAATTAAAGTTTGCTAACACAATAAAACAAAACTACTTAATGAATTAAATGCATGCAGCACCTTCTTACAGCTCTTGTATCTTTGATTTGGGTGTGTCTTGTGCTGCCTCCTTGACTGAATTCGTCCTTTTGTTCTTCTGTTCGAACTTCGGTTTTAGGGTTCGGAACTTGTAATTCGTCTGGTCTACGGGGTATTTATAGTTTCTGTCTGAGGGAAGATGCGGCGCATCTACTAAGTAGATGCGGCGCATGTACTTAACTTCGCGTGGGGTCCAAGATTATAATATTCAGGAATATTCGTACACCGCCAGAAGATGCGGCGTAACTCCATGATTAGATGCGGCGCATGTCCTCTTGTATCTTGGATCGTATCTGGTGATATCTTGATAGAGATGCGGCGCATGTCGAGAGTGAGATGCGGCGCATCTGGAGCAGAATTGACTTAATCTTGTCCATGTCAGTAGACTTTCACTTTATGCACGTTTTGCTCCATAATTAGTCCAAAATCGCTAAGTTTCACCAAACGCTTGTTTTTACCTGAGAATTACAAAAGTAAACGATTAAGTATCAATCCTCATACATAATATAGTAAAACAAGTCAAATTATTAGGATAAATGATAGTAATAAAATGTACTTATTTGAGTTCATCAAATATCCCCCCACTTGAACTTTACTTGTCCCCAAGTAAACCTTAGAATTTCATTTATGAAAATGTATCCTAAAAGATGTTAGGATTTATTTTTATATTTAAGCATGTATTCGTTTATTTCATAATCACACAACTAAACACTTAACGAATTAGAAGTAAAATAAAATAAGTCGATAAAAGCAAATCTAATCGTTTAACTGTCCAGTCGCGACGAATATTCTATCATAAGCTTGGCAAGTATACACATCTCCACCACTAAAGCTAAGGAATAACAAGTCTAAAGCGGTAAAAAGGGTTTTTTAGGTTTAAGGGTTAATTATTCTCTTTCACTATCGATCTCAAATTCCAGAAAAGGCGACAAAATCACAAATACATGATCGAATCCACGAACACGATACTTGCAATTGCTCAAATCCTTAACTCGAATAGGCTAAAGATAGGTCCAAACTTCACCAATAATAATATATCAAAAAGGGCGACAAAATCATAAATACATAGCCGAATCCACGACTACGATACTTAAGATTGCTCAAATCCCTAATCTCAATAAATCAAAGGTTTGGTTGGATAAAGAATAATAAAGGGTATGGATAAC
The DNA here is from genome assembly GCA_021014915.2 of Artemisia tridentata subsp. tridentata. NCBI lineage: Eukaryota > Viridiplantae > Streptophyta > Magnoliopsida > Asterales > Asteraceae > Artemisia > Artemisia tridentata. Next base: position 327,008,660 of record CP139507.1, on the reverse strand, counting down.
ATTTGGGATATAAATTGGTGTAAAATGAAAAATAAACAAAACAAATAAATTAAAATCCTAAGTGTGGTTAATCACTATCCCAACCATCCCATGAATAAGACTCATATCATCGAATAACTCACGCTTTAACACTTGAAACACACGCTTTAGGTAGACACGAATTACACTCAACAAGATCTTAATCAAAGAATAAATCTTAATTGGCGTTCCCATAACTGCCAATTCCCATTCAATCCATAGATATAGTACAACAAATAGTGGTGATATCGACCACTTACATAACTTTACATAAGTTGGTTAAAACAAACATCCAACTCTTCTTTCTTTCTTTTTCTTTTCTTATTTTTTCGATTTTTTTTTTTTTTTTTTTTTTTTTTTTTTTTTTTTTTTTTATTTTTAAAGCATAACAAAGATGTGTAAAATTTCACCACATCACTAACTTTCTTTCCGGATAATTTTTCCATACTTTTCATGACTTCAGAAATAATAGTAATAGTGAAAGTAGTAAACACACGAAAAATAAACTCCAAAATATACAATATTTACTTTCACTCCAATTGCATTGTGCAATTTCCCGACCTAACCATAGATAATGAATTACGCACGCGAACACAGGTAATGTAAGGAAACACACTTTGCCTATAGCAATCAACCAACCACGGATTTTAATCTACAGGGTAGGCTAAGGTGTAAGGGTGTAACGAAACATTTTAAACATAGGTGTAAGAGACGAAAGGAATGGTTCTGAGGGTTTTTCTAGGGGTATCTTACTCTAAAAATGAGAGTAACAAAAGGGTTTATACGGGGGTTAACTAACCAGTGTAGTTAGTTAATAACACATAACATATAATAGGCTATTTGGGTGTAATCCTAGAATTTTACCAAGTTAGACAAGTCATTCCAATTATATAAAATAATACTTATTATGGTGGTCTCGAATAGTATACAAGCCAAGTTCTAAAGTTTACAAGTCACCGGCACACTCATAGATTTGTGAATTTTGGAAAATCACAATTTTTGAAAATAACGTCATGTGTGCAGTTATGCAACTTAGATCTTAAACAAAAACATGCTAAAAAAAATTTTTTAAGTTTGATATATTAAGCACATTTTAAGCATAATTTTTGAAAAAGTTTAGGACAAGTAAGTGTTAAGTGTTCTAATTCTCCAATCCACCCACTTAAGTTAAACAACGTCCTCGTTGTTTGTATAAAAGGTTAAAAACTGGAAAATAAAAGAATTAGAACAGAAAAACTCCCCTGAGATTTGCTCGGTATGATCCTCCATTAGTATAAGAGCAAAAATCAACTTCTTGTGGATTAGAACATTAAAGCTTCATACTTGATGTATCCACTGGAAATCCAGGAGACTATAATACCACCAACACTTTAAAACACACCTAAGATAAGAAAGGTTCAACTTGCATAATACATTAGTAGTTAGGAAAAATAAAACTTAAAAATTAAAATTGAAAATCATCAGGTCAGTCGATGCGCCGTATCTTATTGAAGAAGATACGCCGTATCGAGCCTGGAATAAATACGGATCAGAATAAAGATGCGCCGCATCCTTAACCAGGGATGCGCCGCATTAAAATAAACTGATAAATAGTTTTAAAGTCGAAAATAAAAATGCAGAAAAAAATAAAATAAGATATGACCATTGCAGGCGATGCGTCGCATCTCAGAGTTGAGATGCGCCGTATCCTCATGCGGCCTGGACTGACTCGACACAGAAAACAGAATAATAAAAGATAAATCCGGGTTGTCTCCCGGTAAGCACTTGTCTTTATTCCAGAGTCTTCAAGTTAGACTCACGTTCAGCTCAGCAATAAGTCCTTGCCACGGTCCATCCTTCGTCCTTCATCCGAAAGATTTTTCCGTATATCTCTGCGACGTTTTCTTCCGTTCGACTTAATTTAGTATAACTCTTTGTCTTTGCCGCAGTATATTCTTCATCAGGACCCAAAGAGTATTTGATGATTTTAAATTTTTCAGAAATAATCATGGGCGGCTCATTGTAAGGAATCCCAAGTAGTTGACACTTTCTTTTGGTGAACTCTTCCTCGTCTTTATCAACAAACTTAAAATAAGGATCCTTAATCAAATAATCATCTAGTTCTTCAATCAATGACTCATTATTATTATCATCTTGAATCGCCTCCCATTCTCTTTCCAAATCATATTGTAACCGTCGACTAAGCTTTGTGAAATCATCAAACTGTGTATGCACCCATTCCCAGAAAGTAGTATCCGATGTCCCCTTAAGTCCTTTCAATCGTTCAATTCTGCCCTTTTCTTGTAAAGTCTCCGCCTTTTGTGGGCAGTCTTCAATATTATCGTACCACTCATAATCTTCAAAGGTTACATCGTTTCCAACCCGTTTCATCCCAATTATACTTCCCCCATTACAGGTTCCGTCACTTTTATAATCACAGGTCGGCCAAACACTACTCCCGTCCTTGAAAACGAAGGGTGTACAGGTGTGATTAATGTGCGCAAATTCCCATGGTTTATCCCAAACCCATGGTACTTGATCATTCCATTCATAGTACCAGGTGTTTTTGAAATTGTCATAAGTCTTAAATCCTGGTAGTTCTCCAGTAAGCACATCATCGTCGACTTGAAGAAGGTAGTTAAATTCCTTGAACTGCTTGCACAAGGGTGTCTCATAATCGAACACATCAATGTCTATTCTGAATAACTCTTCAATGCCTTCATTGATTGTTGAATCATGAAGTGACGACCCATAATTGCTTTCTACTTCTTCATCTTCTCCTCTCATCCAATATACTCATAATGCATCCTTAGTAGCACGATCCATGCTCTTATGGTTATTAAACTTACTAGCCAACCATTCTGAAAAATCAACATCGTTAGGGTCATGGTTAACGTCAAAGCAAACCTTTCCAATCATACTCTTTTTTATCTCCATGAACTCGTTAAATTGCTTCTTAAAACTCCGAGTCAACCATGAAGTCATAATCTCCTTGACTTCATTTGTAGGGGCAAATTCCGGACTACCATATTTGAGTTCTAGCCAATCATTGAGGGAGAGGTCTATCAATCTTACCAACCTGCCATGAAATAGTAACTCCGCCAAAGCATAATTCATGTCATTATCCTGATATTTCTCATTTAATCCCCAGTACTCCTCGGAATATGGCATGTAAGAGTTTTGGGTATTGCCTCCACCACAGCTGTAGTTGCTTGAATCCATGTATGCAAGATAGAATTTCCCATCATCTTCTTCGATAGTAGTCCAGTTCAATCCTTCGGCTTCAATGCTAGGCAATAAGAGTGACAATTCTTCTCCAGTATACCTCACAAATACATCATAAGAGAACACCTCTTTGTCAATGTTGCATAAACGCATGAATTCCTTAAAAGCAGCTTCAAGAGGAGTCTCCCAAGAGAATAAATCTGCATCGATCATGAGTACATTGAATGAATCCGAAAACAAGCATTCCTTAGCAAGATATCCGTTAACTGACGTGTCTTCCATAGCAAAATCTGTCATCCAAGGTAAAATCATCAGTAGGATTTGTTCGCTAGAAGAGAAATTAATGAATATAGAAACGGATATATGAATAAAAATAGCTGATATCTGCAGACGATGCGCCGTATCCAAAAAGTTGGATACGCCGTATCTTATAATCGTTAAAATTAAATCAGACTTTATCCAGAAAATAGATACGCCGCTTTAGAATTTAAGAGTGCGCCGTATCGAATTAATTAATCAAAAATCAGCTTATCTAATTAAAATTAAATGCGTCGTATTAACGAAAGTTAATGCGCCGTATTTTCGTTAAGTTTAAAAATAAAAGATTTTTGATTCAGAAAGATGCGCCGTATCGACAGAGATCGATACGCCGTATCTGTTTAATAATTCGCAAACTGTTTTTAATTAAAATAATAGATACGCCGTATCTGAAAAAGCAGATGCGTCGTATGGCGTTAACGTTTAGAAAAAATTTTCTTATTAAAAACAGATACGCCGTATCTGCAAATGCAGATGCGTCGTATTACTTTATTGCTTAGAAAAATTTTCTTATTAAAAACAGATACGCCGTATCTTGGGGAAAAGATGCGTCGTATCGAATTAATTAAACGCGTTGTATTTTTTTTTTAAAAATTAAACGCAATACGCCGTATCTGAGAGATCAGATGCGCCGTATCGTTTGATTTAGCACAGTACAACGATAGCAGAACAGAAAAATACGAAAAATAAAAACAAAAAATTAAACACACAACGAAAATAAACACACAAAAATAAAAGAAAACAATTAACACACAATACAACAAATATGCAAAATAGTACAATGATGCAATTAATCTAATAAAAAAAAAACCTAATTAAAATACTAATCAAATTAACAGATAATAACAATTCACTCCCCGGCAACGGCGCCAAAAACTTGATGTGCTGCGTGTGTCGTTGCGGTTTAGCAGTTTTAATGCCTACTCAAGTTTTAAATTTATATTTAGCCGACTTATCAATAACACACACACCTAACGAGCAGTGTACCCGTTCAGTATGAAGATAATGGTAAGTAGAGTGTCGATCACTAAGAGTGGAACGTATTATCTCGTTATTCTAATCAGTATTTTAATATCCTAACGCAAGGGGGGTTTCAGCCTGAGAGACTGGCACGGTTTGTTTGCAATTAAATAATAAAATAAACCAATAGGCACGAATCAGCAAGTAGCACACACGTACACAGATAGATACTTGAGACAATAAGAGGGCTGTCCTTATGATTAAGTAGATTGTCACTTGTTTTATTGATAGCTTTATATGAAGTGTATATAGTTAACCCTTTCTCGTTGGTCCTATTCTTATCGGCGAGTAAACCCTTAATGATTACTTATGTCTAAAAGTTATTCCTAAGTGATCAATTTAGAAACAACCGTGGGAGCCACATTATGTCCCGCAGTCAAATGCCCGCAAGCCACTAATAAACACAGAGGTTATCAATGCACTAATAAGTAGTAACCAAAGACATCAACATATAAACTTTAATTAATGAGAAAGCAGTTTTAAGGGAGTGCAATCTTTCCGTTGCCACATTACACAAGCCACCAATCTTGATGAATTAAAGTTTGCTAACACAATAAAACAAAACTACTTAATGAATTAAATGCATGCAGCACCTTCTTACAGCTCTTGTATCTTTGATTTGGGTGTGTCTTGTGCTGCCTCCTTGACTGAATTCGTCCTTTTGTTCTTCTGTTCGAACTTCGGTTTTAGGGTTCGGAACTTGTAATTCGTCTGGTCTACGGGGTATTTATAGTTTCTGTCTGAGGGAAGATGCGGCGCATCTACTAAGTAGATGCGGCGCATGTACTTAACTTCGTGTGTGGGGTCCAAGATTATAATATTCAGGAATATTCGTACACCGCCAGAAGATGCGGCGTAACTCCATGATTAGATGCGGCGCATGTCCTCTTGTATCTTGGATCGTATCTGGTGATATCTTGATAGAGATGCGGCGCATGTCGAGAGTGAGATGCGGCGCATCTGGAGCAGAATTGACTTGATCTTGTCCATGTCAGTAGACTTTCACTTTATGCACGTTTTGCTCCATTATTAGTCCAAAATCACTAAGTTTCACCAAATGCTTGTTTTTACCTGAGAATTACAAAAGTAAACGATTAAGTATCAATCCTCATACATAATATAGTAAAACAAGTCAAATTAATAGGATAAATGATAGTAATAAAATGTACTTATTTGAGTTCATCAGTTATACACGAGATGTTTAACGAACGAGCCGAGATGTTATGGTTATACACGAGATGTTTAACGAACGAGCCGAGATGTTATGGTTATACACGAGATGTTTAACGAACGAGCCGAGATGTTATGGTTTTACACGAGATGTTTAACGAACGAGCCGAGATGTTATGGTTATACACGAGATGATTAACGAACGAGCCGAGATGTTATGGTTATACACGAGATGTTTAACGAACGAGCCGAGATGTTATGGTTTTACACGAGATGTTTAACGAACGAGCCGAGATGTTATGGTTATACACGAGATGTTTAACGAACGAGCCGAGATGTTATGGTTTTACACGAGATGATTAACGAACGAGCCGAGATGTTATGGTTATACACGAGATGTTTAACGAACGAGCCGAGATGTTATGGTTATACACGAGATGTTTAACGAACGAGCCGAGATGTTATGGTTATACACGAGATGATTAACGAACGAGCCGAGATGTTATGGTTATACACGAGATGTTTAACGAACGAGCCGAGATGTTATGGTTATACACGAGATGTTTAACGAACGAGCCGAGATGTTATGGTTTTACACGAGATGATTAACGAACGAGCCGAGATGTTATGGTTATACACGAGATGTTTAACGAACGAGCCGAGATGTTATGGTTATACACGAGATGTTTAACGAACGAGCCGAGATGTTATGGTTTTACACGAGATGTTTAACGAACGAGCCGAGATGTTATGGTTATACACGAGATGTTTAACGAACGAGCCGAGATGTTATGGTTTTACACAAGATGATTAACGAACGAGCCGAGATGTTATGGTTATACACGAGATGTTTAACGAACGAGCCGAGATGTTATGGTTTTACACGAGATGTTTAACGAACGAGCCGAGATCTTATGGTTATACACGAGATGTTTAACGAACGAGCCCTTTCGTCGGTACCGTTTGCAATACACGAGATGTTATGGCGCCAAAACTTCCCTCCAAAAGATCTATTTTTTTTACCATATATAATAGTTAGCAGATCTGCTCTTAACCACACAAACACATTATACACTCTCAAATCCTCACAACCACAAACACACACTGTTATCATGGTGAAGATGGCGGAATTTGAAGCTTTTGCTTGTCCTTGTGGACGAGGAGACGTAATTCTGCGACAATCGCATCGACCTCACTCCCGTGGTAAACAATACTATGCGTGTCCTTTATCCAAGGTGAACAATTACATACTTTTTTGTGTGTTATTTAAATAATTTGGTTAGTCGTTAAAAATTATAGTTTTTACTCTTTAACAGGGTGGGACAAAGGAGTATGGATGCGATTTTTTTTTATGGAAGGATGAACGACTAGCCAAAATGACCGCTTCTGTTGGAGCTTCAACGCCTCCAACTCATTCCGCAAGACCATCCACAACTCCAACTCGATACACTGCAGGACCTTCAACATCAAGTCCTGGAAATACAGAGTGCTCAAACTGCATCAAACTGAATCACCAGATAATGGTACTCAATAAAATGCTAGAAGTGTATATGCATCCAAACAAACACACAACTGATTCAGCTGCCTTACTTCACGACCTTTATAATGACATGGTAGGTGATATGGGAAATCTTCGTATGTAGGTTGTTGTTGTTGCTGTTATTGTTGTTGTTGTTGCTGTTATTGTCGTTGTCGTTGTTTGTTGTGTTATTGTTGTTGTTTAATAAAATGTTGTTGTTGTTGTGAAAACTGATGTCGAACGTGCTTTATATTTTTAATTTGTACGCTTTAATGTTGGAGGCGTTGTGAAAACTTAAGTATCCATCAAGATTCAACCATAAGGGGTCGTTTGGTTTATGATGTCCAAACAGGGCCGTTTGGTTTATGTTGTTTTCTTAACAACAGCCCACAAGAGCCGTTTGGTTTATGCTATCCAAACAGGGGTGTTTGGGATTGCTTATTTCCTGCACCAAAAGGGTGTTTTGGTTTATGACCTTATTTGAAGAAACAACATCACAATTAACAAACACGAATGCACACATTTTATTTAAAACACGCAAGAGTTCTCAAACGAAAAACTCGACAACCAACAAAACAATCAAACTAAACAACTCGACAACCAAACGAAAACAACTCAAACTAAACAACTCGACAACCAAACGAAACAACCAAACTAAACAGCTCGACAACCAAACGAAACAGATCAAACGAAACGACCCGTTTATTTTTTTTTGCGGCTACTTCCCGCTTTGCTGGAACTCGCACAATCTTTTCCTTTCCTTGCTCTCATTTCCTTGATACGTGCAAACGTAGCTTCGAGATTTGTTACTCTATTTTCCAGATTACCAAATTCGGTGTTGAGGTCCAACGTGCTTTCAGCTTCATCGTCATCTCCAACAGCAGCAGCTTGAGCTTCAGTAGCACGTTGAGCTTCAGCAGCATCTAGCTCTTCCAAATACTCTCTATAGTACGGCTTTCTCCTCAACCATTCCAGAATCTTGTCTCTCTGCCACGGTGCACAGTTCGCATAAGAACCATATTCATCAAAAATTTCCCAGCCCCAATGTAGTATAATTTCATTATACAGGAGCTCGTGTGATAAAGCCTTCGACCATTCCTGTTCCGGCGTTAAACCATCCATTGTTATGTGTGTTTTTTGTGAGAATTTACGTGTTTTGTGATAATTTTATTATATATATATATATATATATATATATTATATATATATATATATATATATATATATATATATATATATATATATATATATATATATATAAGAAAAAAAATTTGGCGGGGTGGGTGAAAATTTGGCGGGAAATTTTGCCGACGTCATGTCGTCGGCAATATAAGGCGGGAAAACCCCCGCCCATTTATTGGCTATAATTCACACGATAGGTGAAAGTCAAAAATCTGACTTAGATAAATACCGACGTCATGTCGTCGGCGTAATTAACTAATGGCAAAATAATCCTTAATCATTCGCTAATCCCACGCTAATCACAATTATTTTTTTGGTTTCTATACTGCCGATGACCTGTCGTCGACAATATATTGGCGGGTCAAATTCCCGCTCAGTTTTTCACCAGGTTTAGGAAAGTCAAACATTTTGTTATGTTACCGACGTCATGTCGTCGGTATGATACTAACTTAAAAATTCAACGCAACCTTGGTTTCTAATTCCCGCTCAGTTTTTCACCAGGTTTAGGAAAGTCAAACAATTTTTCTTTTGTTTCTAATTTCTTAAACTTAACCCTTCACATAGATAGCTTCTGCAGGAATTCTTACAATGTTTTTGTTAATTTTTGTCATGATCGCAATGTACAGTCTTACATCGAAGAAAAGATTGGTCAAGATGAAAAGTTTTCATGGGTTCATTACTATCTTGGAAAATGCTTTACAGGTATATCTTTACGCGATCTTCATTCCCTATGTAACCGGGAATTAGTATTAAAGAAGAGTTAAATAGCCGAAATAAAGAAACAAAATGAAAGCCAGGACTAAAATACATTATTTTGACATTCACCTAGAGTGATATTATAAACATGTAAATATCTCATTTTTCATTGTACTAAGGCCATCCACAATGCATGATAGGGATTTAATATCAATCAAGCATCTTAAAAAACATATTAGATGCATACCTAGGGAGGGAATTGTTAGACTAAGTTCTCATGGTTTACGATCGAACAACAACAAAAGCTTCATTTATGAAACTTTAGCTAAAACGTAAGATTGCCATCATGAGTTTCAATTTCATGTAGGAGGAGCATGAAAGAGAATGCATTTTATCTTTCTGCCTCTTTTCCTGATTTTATTATAAGAGGCTTGTTTGATTTCAATGAACTTGTGAAGCTCTGGAGAACTTACTAAAAGATCATGCTGGGAAGTGTTAGTTTTTGTGTATAAATATTAATATACGTATGTCCGGTTTCGAACCCGAGGCTCGGGATTGCACACAATAACGTGAGAGTTTCAATGATGAATGATTAAATATATTTCATGTATTTATTTATTCATTTCACCAATAAAATACTTAACGATAGTTAGTATTTAACGGAGTTAGAGATAACGACCGTTAAAGGACTAAATGTGAAAAAGGGAAGAGAAGGATCTAGAATCCCTTTCTTGGGATTAAAGTCGGCCAAGACTTTCCTTTTAGGGGGAGGGCCGGTTTTGGATGGCTTGGAGGAAAAGAAAGGGTTAGCCTATAAATACAATTCATTGTGTTTTAGTTTTTCCCTAATCTTGAATCCCTAACTATAGCCAAACTTCTTCTCCTCTCTCCCTCACTGGTACAGATATTGCCTATCGTCACACTGGAAATGCGTGACTATATGCATATAGTCACACACGTTTTTTTGGGTGTGTGTGACAAAAAGTCGCGCCACCGTAGGTATCATATGGTCACATTGTTTAGTTTGTGGCCATTTTCATCGAAAAAGAGTGACCAAAACCCGAATATGTGTGACTAATTAGGCACAAGTTTTGTTGGATTCATCAGTATGTGTGACTATTTCCCATCCTATGGCCACACGAAAATATAATAAATGTGACGTTTGTGATGATTTAGTCACACATCGTGTGTTGTTTTTTTCTAGTTAGTCACATACAATTTAAAAAACAGTGGCCAAAAGTGTTAATAAGTGTGACCATATGCTGTTTAAAGTGAAGAAATGTGTACTATTGATCATCCAATGGTCACATGAATTCTTAGTTTGTGTGGCCTTTTGTAATATTTAGTCACACAAAGCATGTTTGCTTTGGGTATTTAGTCACATACAATTAAGCATAAAGTGGCCAAAAGTGTTAATAAGTGTGACCATATGCTGTTTTAAGTGAAGAAATGTGTATTTTGTGTGACTATTGATCATCCAATGGTCACATGAATTCTTAGTTTGTGTGGCCTTTTGTAATATTTAGTCACACAAAGCATGTTTGTTTTGGGTATTTAGTCATATACAATTAAACATAAAGTGGCCAAAAGTGTTAATAAGTGTGACCATATGCTGTTTTAAGTGAAGAAATGTGTATTTTGTGTGACTATTGATCATCCAATGGTCACATGAATTCTTAGTTTGTGTGGCCTTTTGTAATATTTAGTCACACAAAGCATCTTTGTTTTGGGTATTTAGTCACATACAATTAAGCATAAAGTGGCCAAAAGTGTTAATAAGTGTGACCATATGTTGTTTTAAGTGAAGAAATGTGTATTTTGTGTGACTATTGATCATCCAATGGCCATATGAATTTTATGTTTGTGTGGCCTTTTGTAATATTTAGTCACACAAAGCATGTTTGTTTTGGTTATTTAGTCACATACAATTAAGCATTAAGTGGCCAAAAGTGTTGATAAGTGTGACCATATGCTGTTTAAAGTGAAGAAATTTGTATTTTGTGTGACTATTGATCATCCAATGGCCACTTGAATTTTATGTTTGTGTGGCCTTTTATAATATTTAGTCACACAAAGCATGCTTGTTTTGGGTATTTAGTCACATACAATTAAGCATAAAGTGGCCAAAGTTGTTAATAAGTGTGACCATATGCTGTGTAAAGTGAAGAATTGTGTATTTTGCGTGACTATTGTTCATCCAATGGTCACATGAATTTTTATTTTGTGTGACCTTTGGTACTATTTAGTCACACATCGAATTAAACAAAGAGTGACCAATAATGTTGGAGCAGAGTTACTACTGCTAGCAGTACTAAGGTAGTCCTGCTAAAGCAGAGTTACTGCTGCTAGTACTATGCTAGTGCTGCTGGAATGAGTATATATATTATATATAAAACAATATTAAAAAACACAAGAAATTTCAAATTGAATTAAAATGGAATGTATATAACTGGACAGAATATACAATTGTAATGTCGTACTTAATTAATCAAATATCTAAAGACTTTTGAACCTTCACCCCCTTAGCAGTTTGCCTTAAGTCGTTAGCAGATATATATTGTTTCTTCGGTGGTGCCTGTGGTACACATTTAGTCACATGGTTTGTTGGTGTAACCTGTAGTAAACAAAAGACGCTTCTATCAAACATTGAATTACATATGAATAATTATATATGTAGGTTGAAAAAACACATGTACGTACCACCTCTTCAAAAATAACTTGATCCTTTGGCCATGCAACGAAACTACCTTCAACATTCTTAACTACTTTTAACCCATTATTTGCTACGTCCGGTACGCATGCTGCATCAACTAACGATTCATCAATCGACACTTTGTAGCAATCACTTGGGAGTGGTCGGTTATGCAGCACTTGCTTTCCATGAGACTGGTATACGGTACCCAAAGCAACAATATTTGTTTGCTTTATAATCCACAGTTTGCACTTAAGTGTCTACAAAAAAAGAATTTTTATGTATATATCAGAAATTATTTAAACAAAAGAATAACAAGAAACATGTTGAAATACATACTGTTGGCAGTGCTTGTGTTAGAGACACATCTTGTTGCGATTGGGAATCTGGAGACCCGTTTCGTCGCTTCTTTTGCTTTGGCTTATTGGGTCCGACAGTTTTAGCAAGTTCCTATATGTATATATAAAACACGTTACATTATTTAAACAAAAGAGTAACAAGAAACATGTTGAAATACATACTGTTGGCAGTGGTTGTGTTGGAGACGACACACTTTGTAGCGATTGGGAATCTGGAGACCCGTTTCGTCGTGACTTAAGGTTATGCTTAGGCCTGACAGTTTTAGCAGCAGGTTCCTATACGTATATATAAAACACGGTACATTAGTCGATCATGTATGTAAAATTCAAAAATCAAAGGGCGATCTTTTATTACTATACTTACCATTGTTTCCGTTACCTTTTTAGAAGTTTTAAGGCCATTGGATTTCTCCTCAATTCCCGCATCTTTAGGACTTACAACACCACTTGTCTGAGTGCCATTGGAGTCACTTGCAATATTGTCAATGGCCATTGGAGTCACCTGCAATATAAATTAAGAAATACAGTCACTCATCAGTTTATGTTCAATGCCTAGTATCATTAGCATCAGTAGTGTTAGCATTAGAAAATGAAATTGTTAACAACATAAAAAATGGCTTACAACTGAGGCTATTGGCGATGGTTCAGTTGGCAGAGTTATATTCATCCCTTTATTATTCAACTATTGCAAAATTTGAGAAAGCATTATATTTGTGTTTTCCACCTCACCGGATAATTTATTGACCTGCACATCTTTTTCGGTCATCTCGGCGGACAATTTCTTGATCAATTTATCTTTTTCTTCACGCTCGCGTCTCTCATTATCCAGTTGAGTTTGAAGTAAGGCAATTTTTTCATTGGCTTCTTGTTTTCTTCGAGGAAGGCCAAAATACTCTTTGTATGTTACTGCACCTCCCACTCCTCTGGCATAACCGCCCTTTTCCTTACCAAATACAAATGTCATGGCATCAGTGCCATCATCAAAACCCGATGTTCCTTCCTTGATCTTGTCATCAGCTTCTTTCTGCACAAAAAATATAGGAAATGTTGGGATTAAAAGTCTTCTTGATGATGTTAGAGTAACTGCTGGTATACAAGCTACTACTGCTAGTACACAGTTAAATGTTGCTGCTATATAAGCATAATAATAGAATTAGCAGTCAAACTTACAAGTTCATCTCCCTTTGATTTAATATCATCATTTGGGTATTCGCCGTCTTTGTTTACCCTTCCTTTCACCCACATTACATCACGGGGGGGGGGGGGGGGGGGGTTCTTCATCCGCTTCAATCTCTTTATTTTGGATCTAATAAACATCAAATGCATACCCATGTAAAGTTAGACCAAGATAAACGAAAATATGAGGATGCTTACACATGTACAGTTAAACCAAGATAATCGAAAATATGAGGGTATTAATGCAAATGTGCAAATTGGGCAATGTAAACAGATTCATTTCTCATACTGATCGTCTCTTAATTGGTAAAACAAACATTGTGTAATCTTACCATTTTCTCTTTGACATAAGCATATCCACCTCGTCCCATTTTATGCTGATAAATATTTTGGGAACGCGCCATTTTACCTTTCTCAGATTTCTCCTAAAAACACAAAATCATAAGGCGTTTAGATGCGGTAATGCTGCAAACTGAAAATAATAAAATGACATATACACTTAATTAAAGATGACTAATTAAAACCTTGTATGCTTCGGTGGTCGTGTATTTAACATACTCGACCCAGTCTTCTGATTTCATTATTGTATTATACAAGTCCGGGACTTCATTCAGTTTGGAAGGTGTATTTAAGTTGGGCAAAATGTAGTTGAATTTGAGCTTCCTTCTGTAATTCCTTAGCATTTTACCAAGACGAATCATTATCAATTTTCTGTATTTGACGTCAACAACAAAAAATTTCTGAAAAGATTAACACAATGTTGTTAATTAGTTGCACATAATGTAACTGCATACATAAACTTATGTAGTACTGGGTTACAAAATAGTATATATGTACCAAGATTTCATCCCATAGTTTATCTCTTGATTCTTTATTCACCTTCTTCCAGTGTAGAATCTTCACACCTATCTGCTCACGAGCCACATCTCCTAAAAAACTCACAAACACTGCTCTGTTTTCCCCTGTTACCCTACCGATTGCATCGAAGGTTACCTTGAGCTTTATTGCACCAGGTTTGTCATGCTTCGCGCGAAACTTTACTAGCCTGGTTGAGCCCCTCTTAGCTACTATCTCAGGTGTTTGGTTGGTTACAGGCTCATCTATATCTTCTTCATCAGAAGACTTTTCGGATTCATATTCTAAGGCGTTATCATCATGTACAATATGATCAAGAGGAAGCAAAGTATGGTTATCAACAATGGGTTCAGTTTCCATGACTCTTGAGCAACAAAGGGTAAAAGAAAATGATTATGGCTTAGCTTGGAGAGTAATGGTGAGAGAAGATTTGATTTTTGTTTTTTATTTGCAGTCTTTTTTTTAAGGAGAGAAAAGAGGCTATACACCAAGAATATGAATCGTTTGTGATTCAAAAAATTTCGATCCAAAAATTTGCCTCAAAGTTGTAATTTGAAATTAACAATTGAATTATTTGAAAATTTTCCCTTTGAACCTGTTAATTAAAGCATAAACTTGAATAAATCAAATTTTTGGCTCCAAATTTTATAGAGTACTATCTTAATAATCGCAAATAATGTATCATACTGTGCAACCATCACATCAACAGTACAAACTACTACCCATTTAACAAACCAAAATACTTACATAATTACTAGTTATTGTACCCTTACTAATTACATTTACAAAACACAAATTACTAATTACCTTTTTGTTATTTGGTTTCATTGTTTGCGTGCTTGTGTTTGCCATAAGAATGTGTGTGTTGATTAGGGTTTATTGATTTTTGTGTGTGTTTACAAATGACCGGGTAAAGGGATTAATTGCTGGTTGAATATTGAATTTGTGGTTTGGTTTAACTATAGCTGACGTGGCAAGATTTGTTTAAAAAAAAAAAAAAAAAAAAAAAAAAAACTAATGGTTATGACGTGGCGGTGAAATCCGGCTATAGCCGGTAAATAGGGATGGCAACGGTTCGGGTTCGGGGCGGGTTTTAGTATACCCATAACCGAACCCGTTTATAATATACCCGTACCCGCCCCATATCCCACCGGATACCCGATTAATATTATCCATCGGTTTTTCGGGTTTCCCCGCGGGTATCAGTTATCCGTACGTAGTTGAATATTATATGGACAAAATTGGCGGTATTAAGATTAAGTCACGCTAAAATCCACCGAAAAAACAAAAGAAAATACTCTAACCACTCCCAACAATAACTCAGCTTTAAACTTTAACACAATGCCACGTCAGCTTTAACACACTCACCCTTAATTAACTGAGCTTTAGTTATACACAAGATGTTTAACGAATGAGCCGAGATGATATGGTTGTATATATACGAGATGTTTAATTAACGAATGAGCCGAGATAATATGGTTGTATACGAGATGTTTAACGAATGAGCCGAGATGATATGATTATACACGAGATGTTTAACGAATGAGCCGAGATGATATGGTTGTATACGAGATGTTTAACGAATGAGCCGAGATGATATGGTTGTATACGAGATGTTTAACGAATGAGCCGAGATAATATGGTTGTATACGAGATGTTTAATTAACGAATGAGCCGAGATGATATGGTTATACACGAGATGTTTAACGAATTGAATGAGCCGAGATGATATGGTTGTATACGAGATGTTTAACGAATGAGCCGAGATTATATGTTTGTACATGAGCAACACACCCAACAATAACTCACGCAACCTTTCGACCATGTTTCATCATTTCTTAAAAGAGTTTAATTTCTAGACCAACCCTGATAGCTGGATGGTCTTGAGGCAACTCACGCAACCTTTCGACCTCTGGATCAGCACGATTATGCATCTGTAGCATAATACGAGTTATCTCACCTAGCAAATTGTTAATCAATTTGAGTTCTTTTTCTTGTTCATTGTGTAATCGGGTGAGGATAGCCTTTTGCACCTCTGCTAGTTAATTTGTTAGCCACAGTGTTTGTGTTAAAATTAGTGATACTTGCGAGAGAGTTTTATAAGAAGTTGTGTGAGAAAACGAAGTGTTGTGAAAGTGGCTTTGATAGTGGAAAGCCGTTAAACTAGCCGTTGGAGGCTATTTTAAAAATCAGATTGAAAGTAAAAGTAACCGTACGAGTATTATTCAAATTCAAACGTAAAGTAACAGTACAACATATTAATAACGAGCGGGATATTTAAAATTTATCAATTTCATTCAAATTCAATTCAATTTATAAATTGAAAATAAAGTATCAAATACAAATACATTAAACATGAAATAGAAATACATTAAACATGAAATAGAAATACATTAAATGTCAAATAAAAACTACGTTAACATAAACAATGATTGATTAACATAAACAACATACGATTAACATAAACAACGGACGATTAATAAAAACTATCATCTGAATCTGGGTAACCATCTTCAGAGGATTCGGAAGGTGTGAAAAAACCAGACTCCCACCTTTGCCTACGTTCTTCATCCTCCCTGGCTTGCCGCTCCAAACGATCAGCTTCCTCTTCTCTTTCAAGTGCTTCCATTTCCAGGAGGACTTGCATATCTGCTTCCTCTTGCCTAAGTTGTTCCTCAGTTAACCCAAACGGATTTGGGTCTTGGTTGGGAACCGGTTCATTTTCAGGTTGATTATTCACCGGAAAATTTTCCGGTTGGAAAAACCGGAAAGATATGCTCGGGTGGAGTATGGGAATTTTTCATTTTCGCTAGGTGGGCTTGGAAACTGTTGGCCAAAATCCTTTTGGCGAGGTGGGCTTGGAAATTGTTGGCCAAAATCCTTTTGGCGAGGTGGGCTTGGAAATTGTTGCCCAAAATTTTTGAAGACAT